>VCAZ01000001.1:14765596-15278096 GCA_005784505.1 Bagarius yarrelli | reverse complement strand
CCCTTTTCTTTCTCACCCCCCCTCCTTTTTTGCAGCAGGGTTTTCCCTTTTCTTCCTTTCTCTCATTCTTTTTTTTCTATTTATGTGAGTGTGTGCTTTTAACTAAGAAACACCCACAGTTATAAGTGATGCATATTCTTCATCCTCTTTATTTATCATTTTACCATTACATTTACAGCATTTGGCAGATGTCCCTATCCAGAGCGACTTACATTTTATCTATTTTTTATACAGCTGAGCAGTTGGGGGTTAATTAGGGCCTTACTCAGGGGCCCACACTTAAAATTCACTGACTGGCTAGTTTTATTTTCTTAGTTTATTTTCTGACAAATGTATAAAAAAGTCATATTGTTAAGTTTACTGTAAGTGTTAAGTATAGACCAGATAGACTTTACCTTGTCTCTAGGCTTGTCAGTATAATAGAAATACTGGCAAATCTACAGTGCAATTAAAATACAATATTTTATTTATTGGATTTTTTCAATTAGTCTATCAAAATTCAACTTTAAGCATATTTGAGCATATTAACTATACATAAGTTTAAGCCTCAAATTCTGATTTGGTTATTCTTTTGAACATTGTGTTCTGTGTTTGTTGCTGTCCCAATACCTACTTAAAAGTGCACACTTTGGTTAATAAGTGAGCAAGAGAAGTGCGTTGACGTGCAGAATTGGCGTCATTACTAGTTCATTGTCGCGAGACCCCTCAGACAAAAATGGCAATGGTGCCTTACGTGGTATTGCTGCTAAATTCATTTTGCTGTCCATTTGCTCTTTTTTAATTCCTTGGTTTGAAACGTCACCCCACCAGAACCACTTGGAACCGCCCTTACAGAAACTGTGCATTAAAAGCACAAGTAGGCAGGGGCGGAGAAGCTTACCATCAAACTAGGGGAGGCACAAGGGTGCAAGTGCAACTATTGGGACAGGGCCATTTACTGTATGTCTTGTCATGTCTTTTTACCCTGTCTTGTGATTGGATGTTCTTCTTTCTGCTGAGTTTTTAACTACGCAGTACTCTTGGAGCTCTCAGGGGTTTTGTGCACAGGGACATTGTCATGGTGGTTTTAGCTTTTAGTTTCAGTTAAGAAAGAATGGAACACTACAACATACAAAGACATTTTGGACACCGACAAACGGTGTGCTTCAGACTTGTTGGGGAAAACACACTTGTATAGGTAAGTTGTCCACACACGGTTGGACATATAGATGTTGGACATAACAAACTTCAGTTTCCTTCCACTGATTGCTTTTGTATCTACTGCTGCCGAACTTTACTGAATCTGCAGATCTTTATAAAAAAGGTGGGATTTAATGATCACTGCCTTTGCCGACGGCACTGTTAATCACGTTCAAATTAACCGAGACTGTTATCAGTTTCATCTCTTCCTTCTTGACTGGACTGAGCTTATCTTCATTACTAGATAAAAACTCAATTAGGATAACGGTTAATCACATGCATTCTGAAGATTAATCACATACACTT
The DNA here is from genome assembly GCA_005784505.1 of Bagarius yarrelli. Lineage (NCBI taxonomy): Eukaryota > Metazoa > Chordata > Actinopteri > Siluriformes > Sisoridae > Bagarius > Bagarius yarrelli. Next base: position 15,276,611 of record VCAZ01000001.1, on the reverse strand, counting down.
GCCTTCCTCTTTCTCTTTCTCAACTTTCTCCCTATTTCTCTGTCTGTCTACCTCTCTCCTTCCCCTCCTACCTTCCTCTCTCTCTCTCTCTCTCTCTCTCTCTCACTTTCTCTATTTCTCTACCTCTCTCCTCTGCTCTCTCTCTCTCTCTCTCTCTCTCTCTCTCTCTATTTCTCTATATCTCTCCCTCTTTCTCTCTCTGTCTACCCCTCTCTGTTTCTATTTCTCTACCTCTCTTCCTCTCTCTCACCCCCCGCCCCCGCCCCCTTGTTCTCTGTCTCACTCTTTTCCTCTTTGTGACTGTCTGTCTGACTTGCTCTCCCAGTATTTCACAGTCTAATTTGATTTAAACAGAATTGTAAATTGTTAGCACGAATGTGGGAAATCACATTGTTAAAGCAGAGTAATATCAGGAATAAACAGGTGCATCTATGCGTCTTTCTCACTCTCTATCTCTCTCTGTTATACTTTCCTTCTAACTCAAATTCAATCTCCCTGCTGGTGTTCCGCTCGTATGTGTCTGTTTCAGTGTGTTTGTGTGTGTTCCTCTTAGAAACCTTTGGTACTGAGCAGCTGTGTATTTTTGACATAGAAACTCTTTTTATTTGCATCAGTGTTGGTTTTCTGTAAAAACCACATGAAGTTACAAAACCGTTGGGTGTTTTTACAATGGAAGAATAGCAAACGAAATAAAAGCAGGGTTTTATTGAGCACTACTTTTTTTTTATTTTAGCTTTTATAATGTGGTTTTGAAGGACACCTTGTGTTAGTGGAATTTATATGTTATGTTTATATATATTATGCTATAGTAACACTTTTAAAGGTTACTATATTTGAAATACTCACATTTAGCTGTTTGTATAATGGTGTGTGTTACCGTCACGCCCTGAACATTTTTTGCATGCAACAAGCTTAGCTGTGACACTTTAGAGTTTTGAACACTTTTGTCCTCTGATTGGTTAGAATGTAAAGGATGTCCAGGAGAAGTGTGTCACGTTGTTTAACGGTTCACCTGAAAACAACCCAAAGTAAACTGCTAACATCAGTCTCAATAAGCATTCGTTAAAAATCTATTAAATAAACTGAATTTAACCAGTCTGTTATTGTTAGGTTATTTCCACACCCCTGACCATGACAGCGCCACAAAACAAATCGTCATTGGTTGCTTTACCTGTCAGTCATACGCCTAAGCCATTTAAAGCAACAACGTTCCCAGACCTTCTTCTGTCAGTCTGAGGATCTGGCTACACACAAGTCTAGTTCAGCTCATGAGGTAAGAATGATGTGTGTGACAGCATGTAGTCTGTACTTAAAGTTTTTCTGTCTGTGTGTCTGGACAGCATGTGGAGAGGACTAAATGTCAACTGTGCAGACAGCTCCGGATACACACCCCTGCACCACGCTGCACTCAATGGACACAGGTGAGACACTCATACACACAGACACACACACACACCAAATCATCCACACACTATAATTTCAGCGATTAAACCTTGAGAAAACTCTTAAATCTTAAAAGTATGTGCACCCCTTACCATCACATTCATGTGGTTCTTTCCCATTTTGTTACTATAAAGTTACACATGACTGTCTAGAATGTGTTAATATGTTGTAGCTTTCTATTATTCCTTTACTGGAACTAAGAGACTTAAACATGACAATGTCCCTGTGCACAAAGTCCCTGATCTCCATGAAGACATGATGTGTTCTGGTTGGAGTGGAAGAACTGGTGTGTCCTGTACAGAATCCTGACTTTAAATCAACTCCACTGAACACCTTTAGGATAAACTGGAACACCGACTGAACACCAGACCTCCTCACCCAACATTAGTGTCTGATCTTATTAATACTATTGTAGCTGAATGAACACCAATTTATCACTGCAGATCTTTCACATTGCCTTCCTTTTACATTGCCTTCCTCTCTGTCTCTCTCTCTCTCTCTCTCTCTCTCTCTCTCTCTCTCTCTCTCTCTCTCTCTCTTTAAATCAGGGATGTCGTGCTGAAGCTGTTGCAGTATGAAGCCTCTACTAATGTGCCTGACAACAAAGGATGCTTCCCTTTGCACCTGGCTGCCTGGAGGGGAGATGTAGATATCGTCCGAATCCTGATGCACCATGGCCCATCCCACTGCAGAGTCAACGAACAGGTACTCCATTATTCTCTCTCTCTCTCTCTCTCTCTCTCTCTCTCTCTCTCTCTCTCTCAAGCAACACTTGAAACTTATCCAGCTGAAGAAAAGTCAAAATAAGTGTTTGTGTGTAAGACAGACAGAAAGACAAGAGAAGAAGAAAAAATCTACTTGAAGGATGAATGTAATAATTTACGCAAACAAGGGCACTGGATCTGTGTGTGTGTCAAACAGACATGCCATATTATTTGTCCTGTCTTACCTATGCTTTATAAAAAATGACCGAATGCTACATAGATATCATCACATACACACAGAGAATTGCCCACTCTGGGGGACTTTTATATATCACAAACAGATGTTTTTGTGTACATTACTTATATCAGAATATTGTGCTCATTAGTGCATGTCACCTTTAAATCATCACCGCTGCTTACTGGACTTTTATCACTAGCTATTTATTCCTGGCCATTTATATTTACTGGCAGGAAGAAGACCATCATCATCACTCACATCAGTTACTTTCAGGAGCTGAATATTGTTTTAAGAGACATTATTTGTTAGCTGTTTAATATTCATTGAAATAAGCCTATTTAAAGAGTTGCTAAAATCCTATACCAAGAACCATTCTAGACTAAGCTACACACACAGTATTGAATTTCTGAAATACTTATAATACTCTGGGTCAGTTTTAAACCTGTAGTAACAGGACCAGAATATTATGTGTAAAATAAATACACAGCCGTAAAATTCTGTACATTTATTTCACTTGCTATATTTTCCCAGACTCTTAATAAAAAAAGTCAGTTTGATTTAGCCAACCTAAAAAAATTTAGTTTTTGTTCTCATACACTAGTAGAATCCCACATCAAACAAGTAATAACATCAATTTAGAACATTTTAGAGAGCAGGACAATGCAATGGTGCCCACAGACAGGTTTTTAATTGATGAATGATTTAATAGACATGTATAACTCGGTTACCGGCTTCAGATTGTCTGGCGACATCAATGAATAAATTATGCTTGAAGTTTGATTGAATGAAATTGTGCTATAAAACAAAGTTTTAATTTATGGTTCATGTCAAAAGTCAAGTCAGGTGAATCAAATGAATCATTATTGCTCCAGGACGATGGCGCTACAATAAAACACAGAGCTAGATGAATATACTGTATGCTTGACATTAAAACTTGTATAACATAGTATATTCGGTTATATAATAATATATATTCACTGATGCTTTTGTTGTTGTTGTAGTGTAGGGAAGTGGTGGCTTATGGTTAAAGATTGTGTTTGAATCTCAGCTCCACCAAGCCATCACTGTTGGCCCCTTAGGCCCTTAACCCCTAATTGTTCAGTTGTATAAAAGAGATAAATGTAAGTCGCTTTGGATAAGGGCGTCTGCCAAATGCTGTAGATGTAAATATATATGGCTATATAATAGGAGAACCATCAATATGTAGTGTTTCTGATGTTGCTGCTTGTTTTTTTTGCAGCTGTGCAACAATGCTGTTGATGTTAGCAGCAGGGCAAGGAGGCAGTGCAACATTTTGCCTATAACAAGGAAGTGTCGGTGCTGTTGCTTAGTTAAAAATAATAAGGACTAATAATAATAAGAAAAACAGAGAGTATCCTTTTTGAACAAATGAGTTTTGAGTCAGGATTTGAACAGAGGGAGAATCAATGTTCCAGATGTTGAGTGGGACTAAGTTTCAAAGTGTTGGAGCAGAACAGCTGAAAGCGCTGCTCCCCATGGTGCTGAGACAGAGAGAGGGCACAATGAGGTGGATAGAGAAGTAGGATCTAAGGGAGTAAAAGGAGGTGGCGATATAAAGGAGATCAGACAAATAAGAAAAGGCAGGGTTGTGGATGGACTTAAAAGTATAAAGTAGATCTCTACCAATTGCAGCAGATCCAGTGCTTCCCATGCCTGTCCGTGCACCCTCAATTATACGGTAGTCAGTACGGTAAGAATGTTGTCAAAAATCCATGGAGTTGGATGCAGGTGCAGAGTGTTTTTTAATGATTAAAACATGACTGGTATTATAAGGATAAAACTAACTAAAACCCAAAAAAAACCCCCATATCATCTAAAACAAAATGACTTAAGCAAATCAAGATAAAGAATCTTAACTAAAACTCAAATATTAATCTATCCTGCAACTTTTTTAATCCTATCACCCCTCTCTTTTCCACTCCACATGCCGTCTGTACTATGCTCCTAATAACATCATAAATGCCCTAAATATATCTAAATTGAGGATCCCTTTAATGGTCTGGGTGATAATCTATCTGAAAAGTGGCATGATGTTTAAATCCAGCAGGTCCAGCTTGAACATCAGCAGCATGCTCATATATAGTAATTATACTTTTTGGTTATGTGGGTCAGACACAGGAGGATGACGGTAAATATGGTGTGTTATGTAATTAGCTACTGTTCAGTGTCGCGTACGGTAGAAAGACAGCTTTCATCTGGTTCATGACTAGACACTCAATGCATATTAGGACATTAAACGTGACTAGGGTTTTAAATTAATATGGAGCGGCGTTTGTCCTGTATTGCACAGCATTGCAAACCATCCCACCTGCACCTGCACTTGTGCTTTTCTTTATCCGATTGGTTAATACTCCCTGCTATCATCAGTTTGATTGGTTAATCAAGGGCAAAGTGGGCGGGTCTCTTGGCAAGTGATGCTTGACAGCTCTGGTCGGGTCTCAGTATCAGATCCGCATCCAGCTTCGAAAGTTTTAGAGCTGAAACCAAAACGAATTCAAAAGTACAAGAGCGAAAAAAAAAATCTAATATATGGCTGGAAAGTGTCAGCGGAAATGAGCATCAAGCCAACTGCACTATTTGTTGTTGACTGTTGCACACAGTAATCTGTCAGATGTAATACAGCGTGCATCAGCTCTTCTGCAATATTCCAGCAATGCTAGAGCTTACAGAAATCAGAGCGCTGTCTCACACTTTTTCATACCTTAATCATCTCCCGAGGCAGATTTATAGTGTAATGACAGTTTATAAATCACCTTCCCTATTTTCTGATTGTTTCGTTAGATTTCATATAATACGTATTTGTTAAGAAATGTAAATAAATCACATCCATATGGTATAATAAAAATTCTTTATTATAGCTGATGTGTACAGTCAAAGATATCGATCTAAGCATTATATAATTAAACATATAATAAGATATATATGATATATACATTATATTTAATACTTATTTAATAAAATGTAACAGGAAAAAAAACAACTACTTCATAATTCTTAACCAATCAAGATACAGTATTTGCATCCTTCAATACTAAAGAATTATTAATAGGCTATATAAAAGTTTTTAGGAAAATTACATAAATAGATTTAATTACTACTAATAAAAAAGGCAGCTACATTTGTTTGTTTATTTGTTACGCCACAGTGTTGTGGTAAAGTTAGCTAAAAAGCTAATTTGCGTCTGTAGTCCCTGGGAAGGATGTTTAAAATCTTTGTATATGTATCTATACTTTTGATGTTAGTGTTAATTTTGAGTGTGATTTTATAGTTAATAAGTTATAAATCTGCTAATTTAATTACTGTCTTATTATTATTTTTTTAAACAGGCTTCATGTTATGATTTTTCACCATTAGCATTCCGTCGGGCCCATCGCTAGTGTGGCACACTTCCCTTATTTTTCTGTATAAAAGCTAGCCACCCTCATTACGACTTTTTTAAAAGGGGGGTAGAAAGATGATAGTGCTCATCAGGACCAGCAACGTTTCATGGCTTTACCCTGAGCAGTGTTTTTCCGATGTTTATTGTGGCAAAATAAGGTACCCTGACGTTACATTGTAGCTATCTATCGGTAAGAAAGACAACACCATAATAGACATGTGATGTAGCTTTTTAGCCTGTGGTGCCTGAATGTTTTATCACATATGCCATGTGTCTGTGTTGTTTAATAACACTGGAGACCTACTGCGCTAAAATCTGCTTCATCATATGATCTCAAGGTGTTTCAGTAAGATACACACTTAGCAGCTTTACATGCTTTCTGTTTTGCATGAGTGTTAATGATCTGCAAGGAAGTCACATCATCTGCGTATTTGATATTGCAACTTTTCCACCAAATATGAGCTGTGATCACATGCAATTGCCTTTCTATGTGCTCAGAACAGCCTGAATGAATATGATGACTCCCTTAAATTTATTTCCCCTAAACTTTGCTGATCAATATTTGGCAGAAATTGCTGATACTCGTCAGGTATATCAGTGTTAATGATTGCACATGTAGGAAAAAAAAATCATAGTTAATATGGTTTATACACAACATAGTGCTATATTTTACCAATGCTCAAATAGTCTGTGAAATCCAAGCCATGATTGATTGTTATTAATGTCCCAAAGCTTGCCAAAAAAAATGTCAGCTTTTTACTTATTCTGTGTCCACTGCATCCTCAGCTTTCTGTTTTTGCCTGAAATATCTGCTTGTGAATTGACACTTAGCCATTTTTTCTGCTTAATACAATTGTACAGGGTGTTTTATTTGAGTTACTGTAGCCTTTCTGCCAGTTTAAGCCACACTGATGTCATAACTTATAACCAAGGCCTTTGGGTCTGCAGAACTGCTGTTCTCTGGCTGTTTTTTTTATTGCACCTACTTGAGTAAACTCTAATGGATGCAATCTTTGCATCTTGCTATGGTTTAACCTATGGCTGGACGTACAGTATGACTTTTTTTTGTTTTTTAAAGCGTATTGACTTTCCCAGCGGTAAACACACACCAGGTCTGCCTCAACACATTTTACAGGTGTTTTTGGTATGTGGTTGTTCTAAAGGAGTAAAAAACCGAATGTCTTGTCACTCTTGAGACCATTCTTGCTTTCACAAGTCTCTAACAGTTCTATTTTAAAGCAAAAAGATCTGGTAGGCCGTGTCTCTGCCTTTCTCTCTCTATGCTGGCATTTGAGTCACTTGAGTTACCACAAATATTAATAATTCAAAGATGCAAAATTTATACTATCGACCAGTAAAACCAGTGTATCTGGATGAAAGCATTTGTACTGAAATATTCATACCTGAAAGGCTTCTGTAAATTCCAAGGTTTAGTTTTAGGTTTATTTGTCATCTATACAGATGTCAGTGACAGTTTGTATAATGAAAAGTTTAGGTGAGGCTCGAGTAACAATAATAAAGATTTTAACAAAAAATGTAACAGAAGGAAAGGAATTAGAAAGGGTAATAATAATTACTGCATCTACAGTATAGAGTATGTCAAGTCAAGTCAAGTCACCTTTATTTCTATAGCGCCTTTAACAATAGGGATTGCTTCGAAGCAGCTTTACAGAATTACATCAGATAAGACATCATTAAACATTTATTAAAACACTAAATTTGATTGATATTTATAAATTAAGAGTTCAAACTAAGGAACCAAAGCTCCATCGGTGACAGAATGGAAAAAAAACCTTGGGAGAAACCAGGCTCAGTCAGGGGGTCAGTTCTTTTCTGAATGTGTACAAATCTGATCCTATGTGTATTAGCAAAATAAGGTGGTAAAACTCTGATGCTCATTGTACATGAAAAGTGTGCAAAATAAAGAGCTAGCAAAAGTACACAAATCCTTTACTTAAGTGCAGATACTTATGTTTAAAATGACTCTAGTAGAAGTTGAACCACTGAATACACTTATTTTTTTACTCAAGTTAAAGTAAAGAAGTACAGGCTCTGACATGTACTTAGATAAACAAATAAATTAACTACCAGAAAAGTAAAAAAAAAAAAAAAAAGACTGACTGCCTTGCTTGTTGTTAGCTTCATAAACTAGCCTATGTTTACAGTGTGTGATAAGCCAGGAAGACACCAATGATAGGTTAAAATAAGCTGCGCAATAAAAATAGTAGATTGATTGGTTGAAAAAGGAAATAATAGCGATAATAGCGATGATTCCACCAAACAGATTTAAACTAAATTAACGAGTCTGGTTTAAAAATGTATTAAGTAGAAATAAAGATTTTTGTAATGAGTAAAAGTAAAAAGTTGTCTGAACAATAAATAGTGAAGTAAAGTAAGAATACCAGAAATATCTATTTAAGTACAGTGACAAAGTATTTGTACTTTATTACTTCCCATCGCTGGCAAATATTTGTGTGTGCTAGTAAACAGTTCTGAATAGTCTTTGTATTTTAAACAGATAGTAAGTAAGCAGGTATGTGCTGATAGTATTGAGAATTGTGTAGGAACAGCAAGTGGGATGCAGAATTGTTGAGATTGTTGAGATTATTTAGTCTTAGTCTTAGAAGATAGTGAAACAATATAAAATGTATAGAATTCCTTTGGAAAGGAGAATTTCCATTCACCGCTGGGAACACATTTTTGGGCTGCTATCCTGCTGGAGGTTGCGCACTAATTTTCTCTCCAGCCCTTTCTAAGGCTCCTCTCTGAAAACATTCCTCCACCATTGTGGCCTTGCTGAGAATGTCACTGTCAGGGTTAACACAGAGTGCATACCAATGATTTTTCCAAATCCAAAGAAATAAACATTAAATTAGGCTAATGAGCCAAACACGTGACTATGAAAATGCAAGACCGAAGCTTAGAACTTTTTCAGTGAGTGTTTATATCACTTATATTATCATTTTATTCTCTCATTTGATTTACTGTTATTAAAAGTTTGACGACTTTTTGGTTAAATTGACAGATATGGTTACAAGTGTGGTATTGTTCAAAGCTCAGCGTAAGGGAACCTCTGATGCAAAGAGGACACATGACGTTAGCTACTGTTACACGATGTTAGCTTATTTCGTTAACATTATATTCCTCAGTGTTTTGCATTCCCTTAAAAATCTTTATTAGACTACAGTCCTTTATTTTATTCGTCGCAAACCTGAAAACTTAAACTTGTTTTCTGGTATGTGTTAGAGGAAAAAAATGCTGTGGTTGAAAAATATTTACTAAAATTCATTTTTATGTTTTATATGAAACACCTATATATATATATATATATATATATATATATATATATATATATATATATATATATATATATATATATATGAGAAAGGGTTATGAGTAAGTAAAAAGTATTTTTTGTGCATCTGTGTGTACAATACTTTATGGATGTGTGTGCGTAATGTTTGTAATGTGATATGTTCCCTCAAATGTGTGTGTGTGTGTGTGTATGCTTTGTCATCCCATGGGTAGGAGACACAGTTTAGGAATGTTTTGCTTTTCAGCTGAGAGAGGAGGAAAGGTCAGACTATTCCTTCTGCCTTAGACCCCTTACATCCCACCAGAGACCAAACTCCTTCTCTCTCCCACACACGTATACATATACATTAGCACTGACATTCTCGAGATACTCGCAATTTTGCACTCATTACCAAAATCGGTGGCTTGGAATTCTTTCTCTTTTTTCTCTGGCTGTCTCTGCATAAGTAAAACCATGTGTATCTCAGCACTATGAATGGATGCAGCGCTCAGATTCTTGGATAAACATTCGTTGTTTGTCCAGGCCACTGCTTTCTCATCCTGCTCTATAATCACTCCTATCAGCTGACATCACACTCTCGGTCTGACGGTGCAAGAGTACTTCAGTGTACTATACAGCTTAGGTAACCATGTCATTTATAACATTCATCTCAATGCACATTGTAACCAGCTCAATATATCCCCCCCCCCACACTGCAAAGAATTAAGATATCCACTGTGGAATGCAGCACTGAGTGCTTACCAAGTGTGTCATGTGTGTAAGCAGCAGATGTGGGTAGTAATGAATTATATTCACTTCGTTACATGTACTTGAGTAATTTTTTGGGGTAACTTTTACAATGTTTTTAATGATGTGTACTTTTACAATTACTCAAGTACATTTTTAGTGAAAAACCTTTACTTTTACTTTGCTACATTTGGCGGCGTATCTCCGTTACTGTTTAAATGATTAGTTATGAATTATTAGCAAATTTCACAAGACTGCTACGCATCCCCCGCTTAAGTTTAGCACGCGTTTAGCTGGTAGATGATGGCCGAAGCAGAGGAAGGCGTGTTTGTGTTATCGGAGGTGGATCACCAGTGACCTCAAGTTAAGTCCATATTTTTACTCCAGTATGTCAAAAAGAATAGTTCTATGAGAATCTATGGGAACGTTTACCTTATTGTAAAGTCACATTTCACACACTGTCCGAATATTTTTCCTTATATGTGCAAGAAATGACAAACATCTTCTGAAACCTACAAACAAACACACATTTATGAACAAATGTTCACACATTTTTATACCCATTTAACAAAAAACTACACAAACTAAACAGCAAAACTGAGACGTCCTGCATTCATACACGAGGGATGTGAAAACACACCAAGTAGTTTGAAAGTCAGGGTTTTTACTTCATGCCAATCAGAGCAGCCGTAACTAGGGAAGTGGTGGCTTAGTGGTTAAGTTGTTGGACTGCTACCAGAAAGAAAAAAAAGACCAGGATTCAATTCCCAGCACCACCAAGACAAAACTGTTGGGCCCCTGAGCAAGGCTCTTAACCCCCAATTGCTCAGTTGTATAAAGAGATAAATCTCAGTTGCTCTGGATAAGAGCGTCTGCCAAATGCTGTAACTCGTAACTAAATACTTGTGTAGTTTTTTTTTTTTTTATCAGATACTTATTTACTTTTAACTTAGTAATAGTTACTCCTCAGGTAACTATTAAGATTGTTACTTTTACTTTTAATTGAGTAAATATTGTCATAAGTACTTGTACTTTTACTTGAGAACAGATTTTCGGTACTCTGCCCACATCTGGTGAGCAGTTGTTATGTACTAAAATGTATATAATGTGGGTGTATTTGTGTATGTAAATGTTAGTGAGAGAGACAAATCTGTTTATAACAAGTGTGTGATATCGAGCAAGCTTTGTAAGTGTGTGTTTAAGGGTGTGGGTGTGAATTTCTTTCTCCATAAAGTTGAAAAAAATGTCACAGGTAAAAATCGAACAACAATAATGTCTATTTTTAGAACAGATACCAGTGTTGATTAGTTGCATGTTTCTGAGATTGATAACCGAATATACAGAATTGATCATTATTTATTATTGTATTTCAGTCTTTGATAACACAATGATAACAGTATTGTCAATACTGTCCTACTATTTGCATGAATAAATAACGGAATCTAAAACTCAAAAAAATAAAAGTAATAGAGTAAAAAAGTGCAGTATTATAGTGTATTTTTAAAATAAAACTATTAATGAAAGTATTTGGGTAAAACAGTCAACTAATAAAAAAAAAAAAATAAAAAAAAAACTATTTCCAACAAATTCTAAAAAACTTCAAAAACTCTCACATTTACTGATATGATAAATCACGTTAAGTAAAACAAATCAACCGACGTTTATGACTAATTTTTCCTCTGAATGCAAAGCTGTAATGGTGGTCTTTCATGCAATTCTTAAAACTAGAACAGGATGCCATATATCGGTGGAGCTAATATTACTAAACCGATATCTGATATGAAACATCATAAAATCATTTTTTTAGCAGTTGATTTTTAGTCACAGTTAACATGTTGGGATATTCGACTGATTATTAAGCTAATGTGCATTTTATTTAAATCAATCTAAGATAAAAAAATAATTGTGTTGATCGTGGACGTCAAGGGTATGGGCTAGTTTACTATTTTTTATCTTTAAGATACATAAATGCATGCCAGTTGAAATATATGACTATAGGAGTGGAGTGGATGAGTGTGATCAATATTGTTATTGAACAACATCATTTCGACTCAGTTTTAACTGAGCTTTTTAGGTTGTATTTTAGGGACGTGTTGATATTAATCAACAGGAAATAAATGACAGGAAATAACACTCCACCACGAACACACACAAACACACTCTTTTTTTCTTAATCTCCTTACAATCTTATCTAAATGGCAATCATCATTATACTACAAAAATATACGTTTCATCATTTCTCATACAAATATTAACAACAGTAATAAAAATATATATATAAAATATTTTTGCATTACAGAAAATATTGAATAATAAATTTAAATAAATAAATTAAAAAAGGTTAAAATGGAAATTGATCGAACTCCAGTTGGGTGAATATGTGCTAGAATAAGATTAAGAGTTGCCAGCTATAGATTAAGATTAATTCATCTGTAGCATGGGCACCACTAAGCAGGGCAGGTGTTGGGGGGTGGTTGAAGAAGGGTTATTTATAGGACAATTCTAATAGCTGACACACTTTCCATAATCCCATGTTTTTTATTAGTACTAACAGTAATGTAAAAGAAATGATTTACTTGGGTGCAAAATTGCTAAAGACGCCCCCGTTAGCGACGCCCCTCTTATATAATGTAGACAAAGCAATATGACATACAGTATGTGACTGTCTTGTGTATTTAATTTAAAGAGAATAGAAAAAAAACTACGATTTATTAATCTTTCCTCACTTTGGTTAATTATGGACACCATTTAGTTCAATAAGACAGTCAAGTTGAATCAATCACTCGCTATAACTTGCTCAGTTATTGACTGCACTTGCAGCTATTTTTGCATGGCTGAAACACACTGTTCTATAAATAATCTCCAACAACACACACACACACACACACACACATCTCAAAACACACACAGAAATGGGGTAATTGCTGTTTGGGACAGTTTATACCTATAAATACAAACACGGCACATTACAACACAGATCTAAGTGCAGATATACGCTAACCAGATATGACCTCTAGCTACTGTTATGATTTATTTTGAGACCCTTTAAAGTAGCCTGCAGAGAAAGTATAACTGCTTACACTCGTTTTATTTGATTACATTTAATTTATCTTCCAGTAGTGAATCACATTAATCAGGCCTAAATACATTGTCACCGGTCTGAATGATCATCTAAGGCTCATGCTATTTCTTAAAATTGATTAGGTTTTGGTTCACTACAGCTAGATGTTTAAAGAGGTCATCAGATGCCTACTGTATTTTCCACAAGTTGATATGATTCTTTAGCATCTAATTGAAAAAGCTATAATATACTTTGATTACAGCAACCTGGTTTAGTGCATGTTTTGAATGCTTAGGAGACCCTCTGTTCTGTAGGGCATTTCCACTGCTCCAAAACCATTTCAAATAATTACACCGATATTAATCACCTACAAATGTTAACTCAATGTAGTCTTACCCTGTTATCTTTACTGACAACGTGCACAGTTTGTAATAAGACAGTCGCCTTAATGCATTGTTTATTATAAACGTGTGATTATGAATTATATTAAGACATTTGTACATAGAAAAGACAACATAACAATGTTCTTGGAGAGTTTACACTTAGGTCGCATTTATCATGAAGCTTATTTAATGTAGCACATTATTAGTGGGGGTGGGAAAATCAATTCATTAATGCACTGTGATTCTTTCTCTTACGATTCCTGAATCGATTCTCAAAAGCCCAGAATTGATTCTAAATTCAAATAAGATTGCAAAGCTGCGGGTCTGCGCGTGCAAGACAAAAAGGGGAATTTCTCCTAAGCCCCCGGTTTATGCCAGATTTATTGGCATAAATCGGGGGCTTAGGAGAAATTCTGCTGCATTGCCAAAATGATGGCGGCTCTATGCTAAAACTGCAGTGTCAATTAACAATCACACCTTGATCTGTGTGATGTCATATGAGAGCGACTTGAATCGAGAAATTAATAATTAGTAATAAGTAATAATTCAGCAAGGTTAAACAAAAAAACAATGGGTGGATCTTTAAAATTATAGGATGGTCATTAACACACACTGCCAACACACATTTCAAACTGCATGTCGCCTCTAATGGACCCTTTTTAACTCCAGATATCGTTCTCTGTATTGCAGAACCATGAGAAGGAGACGGCGTTGCACTGTGCGGCTCAGTATGGCCACTCAGAGGTGGTATGCGTGTTGCTGCAGGAGCTGACGGATCCGAGCATGAGAAATCGGCGTGGTGAAACACCGCTGGACCTGGCAGCACTTTACGGGAGGCTGCAGGTGGTGCGCATGCTGCTGAACGCTCACCCCAACCTTATGAGCCTCAATACACGCCAGCACACGCCACTGCATCTCGCAGCCCGCAATGGACATCACAGCACCGTGCAGGCGCTGCTGGAGGCCGGCATGGACGTTAACACAGAGGTGTGTGTGTGTGTGTGTCTGTGAGGATATGCACAAATGGCTATAGGATATATGTAAATGTCTATGTTTACACAAAGTGTTTGCCAGATCCTCTAAATGTCCCCACAATCCTCGTCTTTTCTTTTTTATATTTTTTCACTAATTCGATCACCTGTCTTTTTTTTTCCAAACTGCTGAATCACAGAACACTTGTTGAAAATTGCCATTGCCATTGCCTGCCATTTTCTCCAGACATGAGTCCACAGACAAATAAATAGCTAGTGGGACTGTAATTGCCAGGAGATAAAGCACAGTCAGTGTCCTGTAGATCTCTCAGACATGGTTCTGATGGATGTGGGTAACTATTTTTCAGTTGCCTCCATTAAAGGACCCAGGCAAGTGGATTTTACTCTACTGGCTTACACCTTTGCCCTGGGATTAGTTTAGGTCCCTGTTAATGTCTAAGAGAGTTTCGAAGCAGGAGAAGTCAGAGCATGGGAGAAATGAGTGCATGATATTGATGGAGAGAGGGACATGGTGAGATTATTACCCTGGGAGAGATGAATAATTGATCTGGCTCTGAGAGAGTGCAGTCTGTTCCTCTGGCAGGGTATCGGGCCAACACGTGTGTGGGTTTGTGTAATATATTACTTCCTACTATTAGTGCTGTTTTTTTTACTGAATCGTTTGATTCATCAGCACATTTTTCCACTTGTGAAATGTAATTAATGTTTTCAATATACATTTATTACTTCTATGTGTAAATTAATTGTATGCAAGATTTAAAACTAGCCTGATCTTCCCCGCTCAACTTATTAGTATTTTAGTGCAGATTTAAAATATACAGCAAACATAAAACAACAAAACCGAACAAGACAATCCAGAAATTGATACTATACAAACCCGAGTTATGGGCGGGTTGCCCATAACTCAATACAATGTACTTTGTACTACACTTACTACAGATTCACAACAAATTCACAAGGACTGGGAAGTGTCGATGTTCATACCTTTTTATTATAAATTGTATTATTATTCTTAATAAATTAAAAAAGTCAACTGCGTCATGCCGACAATCCACCTATAGTTGATGTATGCACCGGGAAAAGTGCACCATTTCTTTCTAATATCACAGAGCTAATAGAGAAGGGAAGTAAAGGTCTTTGCCTTTATTAAAATCAGTGTGACACACAAGACAAAGTACAAGCAGGGCTGGGCAACATATCCTTGAGTTTCTTTGTTCTGCTTTTCCCCCAGCTATCCCTTTTATTAGGTAGGGTTCTGCTACCTGGTAAAAAAAAAAGAAAATACCTGTGAAGGTTATTTTATGAATTAAACTGAAGGTCAGTTGAAGTATAGACTGGGACAGTATCCATGTCCAGGCCACTGCCTGCCACATTTATCTGGATCATGTGTGTTCAGTTTATCAGAGAATTTGAGCAAAGTGGAGTGGCAGGAATTTCTGCTCCGACTCAAAGCATTTTATAATTGCTCCACTCCAGATTTTAATTTTCCAGGTCATTCCACACGTTCTCCTTACCTTATAAAAGTAAAACATAATTATAGAAAGATTTCCTTTTACAGCAGCTGGCAGATAACCTTCTCCAGACCGTCTTACATTGATTTCATTTTATACAACTAAGCAGTTAAGAGCTTTGCTCAGGGACGCAGCAGTGCTGGGAATCAAACCCACAATTTTCTGGATCACAGTCCAACACCTTAATCACTGAGCCACCTCTTCCCTACAGGTAGATTTAGTATTTAGGGAAGCACGTATTTTACTGTGTTCTGTTAGTGGTGTTAAACTGTTCGTTAACATATACATTACATTTACGCTATGTATTACATTGTGGGCTAGTAACATGGCTTGTGATTGAGTGTTAGTGGAGCGACAGAAAATCTCAACTCTTACACTTTCAAAACAATCTGCTCAGGGCAATATCACACAAATCCACACCTTTGCTCCTGCATCCAATCCTCTCCACTCACTCACTCTGGCTGGGACTAAACAAGACTAATTTTAACAGACAAATTATTCTCATAATAATACATTTGAAAATTTAATGCATCTTTGACCATCATGAGACCTGCTGTTTCGTCCGGATGCGGATTCCAGGGTGAACCTGTACCATAAATACGGCAGCATAAATTCCAAGCCCTTTACATCTCTGCTGGTGTTTTTTGGTAGTTGATTGATTTGATTTTATATATATTTGTAGACGGGAGATTATCTATAAACACACCCCTATGTCACCCAGGTGAGGTTGATTTTACCCTTTAGTTGTATTAAGGATATGAAAAATGAGACTCTCAGGTTGGACACATTTAACTAGAGTGAAACTGCATTTTTAAAGATGTCTGTAACTAGAGACGAAAGTATTTAGAGGTGTTTACCTTTACCAATCCGAGGTATTAAGTCCGTGTGAGTGCATGTTAAATACTTACTGTACATCTCACTGAAGTATTAACTTTCTAAAATGAAAGCTGTGTGAACCAACTAGGTGCAAACAGAATAATCCTGTATAACTCACACATTTAGTGTTATGCTGAAATGAAAGAGGGCAATAGAGAGACAGAAAGCAAAAGAGGAAGGACTCTTCAATTCCAGGAAGCTTAGTGAGAGTGAAATGGTCTCTTTTCGGTGCTGACATTGTTAACTAATCATCCTGGGAAACAGGGAAGGAAGTGTTCCTCAGTGAGGAGGGGGCGGTACTTCCTGCCCTGCTGTGGGATGTGTTTAAAACTCATCCAAAGATTCAGGAACACTCTTCAGGCTTCCCGTCTCATATAGTCCCAGTCATCAATGACCAGCTGGAACGACGTTTGCGCTCCATTACAGTGGGAATAATCCCATCTTGATCAAGTAGTACGCTTCTGGAATTTGTTCTGGATTTGACAAATGAGACTTACAGGTTGGACACATTTAACTAGAGTGAATCTGCTTTTTTAGGGATGCATATATTTTGTGGTATCATGTCTGTGTGTGGGTGCATGCCTAATACTTACTGTAAATCTCACTGTACGCTTTGCGGTTGATCTTTTAAAGTAATCTTATGTCTCTTTTATGTAATGAGTAACTAAGATGAATATACTGGTGGTGAACTTGTAAGTGTATTCTTTTAATTTAATTCAAATACGTTTTATTAATATAGCGCTTTTAACAATGCTTGTTGTCTCAAAGCAGCTTTACAGAACATAATTAACAATACAAAAGTCCACGATTTTATTAATAAATAATAAAATAATAAAAAAATGTTATAAAAAACATCCCTAGCGAGCAAGCTGGGGGTGACAGTGGTAGAAAAAAAACCCTCCTTTAGATGGTACAAGAAGGCAAAATAGGGAACCCATTCTCATTATTACTTCTTCAGACTAAATTAAACACTTTTCAGTTTATAATAGTAAACTTTTAAGTTGACTACATTTGTACTGAAAGTAAACCCAGAACTATTCTGTAAGTCAATTTAACGATATTATTATTATTATTATTTTTTTTTTTTGGAAAAGATTTTTCTTCATAAAAGTCATCTTTAAAGTAAACTGATACAAATATTGTAGATTATAGGCTTTTATTTATCACATATAAGTTACTGTACAGTAAAAGGCATGTCTTAGTAGGTTGGGCTCAGAGCACATGGTGAGTTATGATAAGGCAATCCTGCAGCAGAAAGCTTTAAGGGTTTTTTTTCCCAAGGGTCCAACAGTGGCAACTTGGCAGTGATCCTCAATCAACAAACCAGCATCTTAACCAGTTGTCCCATCACTGCCCAACTTTTGTAGTGCAGTTTTTCTAAAAGGAAGACTAGTAGAAAAGAAAACTAGTAGAAAAATTAGTTAAACAAAAAGAGGCCTTTTAGTTTAACTAATTTTTCTACTAGTCTTCTTTTTAATAATCAAAGTATACTAGTTGAAGTATTCTAAAGTCTTTAGGTGTAAAAGTAGTACATTTTAGGAATTTTAGTTTTTGATTTTACAAATCCCTATTAAAAGTGTATAAAAAAAATGGATTTTTTGGTCAGTATTATTTAGGTATACTTAAGTATTAAATTTGATCAGTCAATAAAAAAAAATTATTAGATTATACTATATATTACTGTAATGCTGTGTTAAGCTTGACACTTGAGCTGTGAGGTGGTGCCGCTGATAAAGACGTACAGGGAGTAAACAGAGACATTTGTGGGGCAGACTCTTATGTGATGAAGGCCAACAGGTTTGTGCTGTCTGTCAAAACTGGGAGTTTTTACACACTCTTGTTGCGACTGTGTGTGTGTGTGTGTTTTCATTCATCTTTTCTGCTGCTCTTGAAAATGTTCTCTCACGGTGACACTCTCTGTGTCTTGTTCACAGCTTTATAATCCTGTAAACTAGGGTTCATATTTGCAAAGTGTAAATGATGATGACGCAGTTATTTAATTTACTCTACAAATTGTCCTGGAGGACAGCATGAATGTGTTAATGTAAGTTATTAGCACACACATTTATGTTGTCTGCCTTTCACTTTTGTGTCTTTGCTTCTCATTCTCTCTCTCTCTCTCTCTCTCTCTCTCTCTCTCTCTCTCTCTCTCTCTCTCTCTCTCTCTCTCTCTCTCTCTTTCTCTCGCTCTCTGGCAGACGGAAAAGGGCAGCGCGCTCCATGAGGCTGCTCTATATGGAAAGATGGATGTAGTTCGTCTCCTGCTCGACTCAGGTAAATCCTCTCTGCTCGATTTGCATAGATTTGCTAGAACTTTCTTTGATTAAGCAAAAGAACAAAAAAAGCCAATCAAATTTGGCTAAGCATTAATTAGGTGGATTATAGTTAGATTATAGTGCTTGTGTGTGTGTGTGTGTGTGTGTGTATGACCTTGCAGTTTCCCTCACTGAACCATCTGTGGAATAGGAAGTATGAGATTTAGGAACTTCCTGCATAGTGAATAGGCTTTGGGATGAGACAGAAAGACATTTTACTCTTTATGCTTTTGTGTTTTATGTTTTTCCAATAGCATTATACAGTGTCTTCCTGTCTTATGTGACAATAAAAGAATTTTAGTATCATAATTGTAGTATTTATTATAGTATCTGGACATCTATAGAAAATGTTGTGAAAATGAATGAAACAACTGACACTTATTTTCTCTCTCTCTCTCTCTCTCTCTCTCTCTCTCTCTCTCTCTCTCTCTTTCTTTAGGAATCGATGTTAACATTCAAGATTGCAATAGAAAAACTGCACTAGAAATATTAAGAGAACACCCATCCCAGAAATCACAACAAATCACTGCTCTTATACACGGTAATCTCTTCCACACACACACACACACACACACACACAGGTTGTTAATTATTTACCGAATTGCTAAAAGTTATAATAAATAACTAACTTTTAAATAAAAACTCTTCAATGATCCTCATACACGCACATGTGTATGGTAATTTTTTCATAAAGTGCAATATGCATTCCATATACTTTTGCATTTAATAAAACCCAAACGATCCAGAGAAAAAGAAAAAGTGTTCTAATGCCTAGAAACACAATATTAAACAACAATTAATTAAATAAATAAATAAATAAAAAGATGAAGAACCCCCAGGCTGCCCATACTAATGTGTCTCAAACGTACACACAGACTAACACGTAGCTCCGGAATGCAGGAATGCAGTGTGGTGTCTGGAGCTGTAAGGTGGAACAGATACCTTCTGTACCCCCCTGTGTGTTAAGTTAATTAAATGAAAACAAACATGGCAAAATCTTAGACCCACAGTTTTAACTTCTTACGGTCAACACATTAAACCTATGTGTTAAACTGGAATATCGCAAATAAAAAAAACATTTGCAAATAAAACACCGTTTCTGTCCAACAAGTCCAGGGAACAAAATTGTCACTTTCTGATAAACTGGCAGCAAAAGTAGGAGGAGAATCCACTTTTTTATGTTTACGAAATTACTTGCATCTCAGAGCAGGTAGACGATATGCAATGAAAGTATTCATGTGATCTTGATCTTCGAGGTGCGAGAATGATCTTTGGGAAAGCACCCGGTCAAGATTGTTCTGGGAGGTAATAATACCAAACAACTTTAAAGACAAATCTTGGCCAAGGTATTTAGAATGACCTGAACAACATAAGATCATATTTGCATCTGCTAGTTAGTTCATTAATGCCAAAATCACACAACTTTTTTGATGCACATGATGGAATTTATATAATAAATAATAAATGTGTTCCTTAGGAGTTTATGTGCATTTTTTGGTATCCGATTATATACCACTAAGTTGTGCGCATGGAAATGTAGCTAATGTTTAGCTCCTGTTAAATGTCTCTGTCGTCTGTACACAGCTGGAACTGATATCTTTCAGAGACTACTACTTTCTTGCTGCAGATTCTCCCTCAAATAGGGGTCTGGGCTCTAATTTCTGACTTTTCCACCAGGGCTGATGCTGGAATTGCTGCTCAGTGTTTGCATTGGCAGGGATCTGAACCCTGTATGTCACCATCATCACTTGTTATCATTTTTGAAAGCTTCTGCTTTTGCTTATATTTCTTTTCAAATTTCTGTACGGTTTTTGAAACTAAAAAAAAAAAAAAAAAATTGGTCGGCAGCTTGGTTAAACCCTGTGGTTTAGCATTTCCCTGCTATCTTCCCATACACACTTTTTTTCATGCTACTCTCTCTTCTGCAACTGCTGCCGAAATGACAGATTTAACTATTGTTAATTCACCGAACTCTGATGGTTTTTGAACTGTGATCCAAAGTGGAGGTTCCTCCTGGTGATGTCATAGCTTCCCTTCTTTGAGAACAGCATGGTTTCCAAGCTGGTTGGAAGCTAGAACCTGGCAATTGCTCCGGATTTTTTGGTGTTACAGACACTATTAGGCTCCGGCTCTTACACCAGCCTTGGTGGAAAAGTGTGCTATTCTAACAGATTTTAGTTTATAGTTTTGAACTACCCCAGTTGTATCTTTAGTAGTGTTTTTTTTCAAGATCCTCCTTCTGCTGAAACAGGTTTTCTTCTAGTACTGATATTATCTATCTTGATCACAACAAAACTTTAAACGTACTTTAGGCTTTCCGATATTGTTAGTTAAGCTAAAGTCAACAAGTTATAAGACGTTTTAGTGAGTATTTTAACTGTATATTTCCTAATGTAATAATAAATAGTAATACACTAAGAGTTACAGTGTATTACCAAAAGGAAATCACAACTAAAGCTCCCTTAACTAACCTCTTTTCATGTTTTGTCATTTGGACACTTATATATCAGCTTGTTGTCTCTTTTGATAGAATTTATAATGGAAGAGAATGACAGAGGACAAGTTACAGATGAGCCAGTTCGTCAGTGTCCAGTGCCTGCACCTCGCACCTCTATAGCATCACCTGCTGCCTCTCCATCACTCAGACACAAAAGTAAGTAAGTGTGTGTGTGTGTGTGTAGAGAAAGAGAGAAAGGTCAGCGATGTGTCACTGTCACTGTTACAGTGGATGTAACAGCAGAAGCATGTGCTGTAGTGGATAGTTTTCGGTGAGCAGTGTTGGGTGGATACTTGCACTACTAGTTAGTAGATTAATGACATTTTTCAGTAGTGTGTTGATAGAGTACATGTTTTCTAATTAAATCATCTTTTCAGTAGTGAATTATGTTTGTTGATCGAGTAGTAGATTAGTGTCCACACAAGCTACATCTAGGATTCTGGATTACTAAGTGACGCCACCACCATGTACAGAGCTGTGTGACTGACACATATGTACCGTATACGGTTTGTGCTTTCCGTGTGGAAGTTCAAATCCGAGTTCCCGCTCGGAAATATCCGCGGTAACTAAGTCTCTGCTACTGTTTACTCTCGTCTCTATGACCAAAATCATGAAGCCAAAATCTGTGAGTGATCCAGAGCCAAATTAATATAAATATAAATGATATAAAATATAATATGAAATTAATATAAAAAGGAAAGGAAAAGAATTGCTCATATGTAGTAGGCTATTTATTTTTGCTATTTACATTTACAGCATTTGGCAGACGCCCTTATCCAGAGCGACTTACATTTATTTCATTTGTACAACCGAGCATGTGGGGGTTAAGGGCCTTGCCCAACAGTGGTAACTTGGTGGAGCTGGAAATCAAACCCACAATCTTCGACTCCAACAGCTTAACCATGAGCCACCACTTCCCACTTTCCCACCACTGCTATGTTGCTGTAGTTTACTACATTTTCCAGGTAGCTTCCCCAACACTGCCAGTGAGTTATAGTTAAACAGCATCATTTTTTACAAATAATAGCAGTCTCTGAGCTGCCACTGCTGGGGCCCTGAACAAGTCCCCTGTATCTGAACCGCTCTGTTGGATAAAAAACAGAGATAAATGTATATTGCTTTAAATAAAGGTGCCTGTCAAAGGCCCGAAATGTCAATGTGATTGTTCAGGAAGAGCTGTCTCAGTGCCAGATGTGAAAAACATCTCCGCGTGTAGGGCTGTGTGCTTCTGGCATGGGATTAGTGGTAATTTGTTCTTTAAAGTACTTTAAGCTTGGAACAGTCTGCAGAATAATTGGTTTACATCAGCATCAGGCTTTAAGTGTAGACGGTCTGTGTTCAGGATTACTGCTAAACTATTGCTGTGGCTGCATTTTCCTAGAATTGCTGGATGCAGCCAAACCGAAATAGCATGAAGGGGTGTTAGCACTGAAAGGTGCAACACGGCACTTATCTGAGCACTCACATTCAGATTTCTCCCACACCTGAAGTTCACTAAAGCAAAGTTAATGGAAAAGGGCAATAAAGGAGGCTGAGAGAAATAACTCCACTGTTCAAGGCTTAGCAGATGTTCTGTACATCAAGCTATTTTAATCAATACAGTGTAAATGGTAGTAAAAACTTTATTAATACCATAAAACATTAGAAATCTCAGCTTATATTTGCATAACCTTTATCTTCGTAATAACATTGGTCTGTTAGAGAAACTGTGTTTGATTTTTAGAACATACTTGTATTAAAGATTTGTGATAATATTAACACTTGAACAATGTCAAATAAATACTCGCGCTTTTATAACATTTAAAGTCCCAAAAACTGTTTTAACTCAAATATATTGTTATCTAATAGAACTAAATGTCTATTATTGTATTCTAGTTCATTTACAGCATTTGCTAGAAACATTTAGAGTAGCTGAGGGTTAAGGGTCTTTTGCAAGGGCTTCGAAATGGCACATTCGATTGTTGGAGGATTTAATCTCATAACCTACTGATCACTAGTCTAACACTTTCCTCAGTCAATAAACACTGCAAAATGAAATCATTCTTGTGACTGGAGTCATGAAATGCAAATCAATAGAGCTCGAAACAGCAATTAGATTGTCACTCTCTCTCTCTCTCTCTCTCTCTCTCTCTCTCTCTCTCTCTCTCTAGCACACTTTTAAATTAATCTTGTTCTAATTTTATTTTTTTTATTTTTTATCTTTGTGAAGCTTTGATATAAAATGATGCTTGTATTGTAATTTATTTGCTATTTATTTGTAATTTATTAAAGCTGAGTTAAAAATCAAAAATCTCTCACTCTCTCTCTCACTCTCTCACTAGAAGGAAAACTTTACTTTGCAGCAGAGCGTAACTAAACCTTTATGGTTAATCTCATTTATTGACACAATTATTTATTTATTTAGTCACAGCTTTTTATATGTGACTTGTGTAAATGGAGTCAAAAGTCTCTCTCTCTCTCTCGCTCTCTCCTCTTGTTCTTTAAAATTAACTTACAACAAAAAGGTTATATTAAATTGAGCGTAGTTTTTTTTAGGTCAATAAGCACCCGACTATAGATGACATAAAAACAGTCATAGGCTGTATACTAACAGGCCATCAGCCAGTAACAGCCCCTCTCGGTATAGCATATTGATTATTGATTGATATGATTGTAGCAAGTTATAATCAGGGCACGATCGTTTATCTTCCATCACATAGTGTACATTTTTTTAAAATAAGTGCACATGCAAAATCCTGGTACATCGAAACCATAAACCCGTTTTGATTATAAGTTAAATCTACTCACCATTTTTTTTACCCAAAAGAGAAAAGCACTTAAGCGTTTGTGCTCCATCAATAACTTGAAAGTGGTAGTTTGGTAGTTAAGATAAAGATATGGATGTCTGCCAAATGCTCGAAATGTATTTAATATCAAATTTAGAATAGTAATAATCACAATTTTGGTAAGCAGACATCTCTCTCTATAGATCTCTTCTCCTTTTTTTTTTTTTTTGAAACAGATGAAACAGTTACAGGAGAATTGTCGAAGTTACTGAATGACATAAAGATGTGCCGGGACAGGGACTACTCATTTGAAGAGCTTTGCCAGGCCATTTCGTCCCACTCACAGTCCATGGAGAGCTTCTGCAGTGGCACACTCTCAGACGATGACAGAAACACCTCACACAACCACGCCACCAAGGTAAGATTAACTCTTTCACTAATACAACTAAAGTGGAATTTTAGGGGTAGAAATTCACAATACAGGATATTCTATAAATCGTTGCATTAAGCCATCTCTATTCATGTTTCTTCTTTTTGTTGTTCTGTTCAGTGGAAAAAAAACCCCAAGTCTATTTCAGTAGTCTTGTATTCATTAATTGTAAACACAGTCTGTTAGCAATGTCTATCATGGTGATAAGATTATTTGCTTCACGGTTTAGTATTACATTTAGTGGTAATAGCTATCCTTTTTTTTTACATTTGAGACACATTCTGCACTTGTGGTCATGTTGGATACCATATGTTAACTCAAGTCAAACTCACAGTATACAGGATTAACAGAAATTCTGCAGAAGAATGTGTCACGGTCCACACCGAATCAGAAGCCTGTCTAATACTCAGCCTCGGTTAATAAACCAGCGGCCATTCCT
This sequence comes from Bagarius yarrelli, assembly GCA_005784505.1. Classification (NCBI taxonomy): domain Eukaryota; kingdom Metazoa; phylum Chordata; class Actinopteri; order Siluriformes; family Sisoridae; genus Bagarius; species Bagarius yarrelli. Next base: position 15,251,515 of record VCAZ01000001.1, on the reverse strand, counting down.
CATGGAGGGGGAAGTGGTAGCTCAGTGGTTAAGGTGTTGGACTGCTAATTAGAAGATCGGGGTTCGACTCCCCGCACCACTGGTGGGCACCTGAGCAAACCCCTTTACCCTTAATTGCTCAGTTGTATACAAGCGATAAATGTAAATCACTAGCAAAATTCCATAAATATAAATAGAACTTCTGGTTGCTCGAACCATATGAGAAATAAACCCAAACCATTGTCATTTTTAAATTGTACAAGACGTTTATGAATACGTGTGCTAACGTCCAGATTCTGGCGAAGCACTTGATGTCCTCTATGAAGATTATAGACTATAGTTATTCTTTATTTAAAGACATCATCTGGAATCAAGGATATTTTGGCCATGCTGGATGGGAAGGAAGGGACTAGGGGAGAGAGACAGAGAGAAAGAGAAAGAGACAGAGACAGAGAGAGAGAGAATAAGGGAAAGCGACAGAGAGAGTGAAAATAAGGGACAGAGACAGAGGGAGAGAGACAGAGGGAGAGAGAAAGAAAGTGATAGTTTTGACCAATTAGAAAAACAGTTAAGAATGTGTGCACCATCAATATCAAGAAAATGGTAATATAGTGGTTAAGCTGTTGGTTTATTGATCAGCAGGTTGTGAGTTTATAGGCAAATTTATAGGCAAAGACTGTAACTTCACAGTATCATCAATAAAGGAAATAAACCCAAACCTTTTTCATTTTGAATAATACAAGACGTTTATGCATAAATGTGTTGGGATAATAGATGTATATGCATAAATGGCAAAGCACTTGATGTCCTCTATAAAGATTATACACTATAGTTATGCTTTATTTAAAGACGTCATCTGAAATCAAGGATATTTTGGCCATGCTGGATGGGAATCAGTCCTTGCTAGTTTGCCTCAAGCTGCTGCCTAACAACTGGGGGTACAAGATAAACCAACCGGGCTTTGAACCTTCAAAAAGCTAGGCAGGATACTTAAGAACAATGATTCATGTTGTTTTTTTACGATCTCAGCTGCCTCATGACCAAGTAGATGCTTCTGTATCAATAGAGCATTCAATGTTGCACAGCTGGGTCTGGCAAAGCACACATACTCACTTGTCTGATTACAAAAAGATTATTGGCATCTTTGTGGACTAGTTTGCCAGTCTTTGCACAATACTCTCCCAGTGCATCTGATTGGATCAGGCTGTCCCCATGAAAAAAACATTTTTCCTTGAATGTCCCGATGGCCCAGCTGTAGGAAGGACTAAACTGAGTTGTACTCTATAATGTTCTGTTAAAGCTCATCAGTGGAATTCTTTTGTTAAAAAATTCCATGTCCTCTTCCGCTAGTCTGTATAGAGATGCTAGTAATTGGTTGCTAAGAATTAACTCGTCGATAGAAAGGACAGTGGCTTCAGGTTTATCAGTATGCCTTCTTTTGAGGAAGAAGTCCTCCTCTTTTTTCTTCAGCACCCTTTGAAGATGTGCTGTCGCATTTCTATTGCATTACAGAAAAGGCAAGCATATTTCATACACAGTGGTACTTCAAAGTGCTTTACAAAAAGAACTGAAAATGATCATAAAAATATCGAAACAGTAAATACAGAGAAGTAAAAAAAAAGATTTAAGAATTGATAAAAAGTGATTAAAAACAGTTAAGAATATAAAATGATTATAGTCAGTTTGGACGCATCACAAGGCTTACTCAGTAAATTCAGAAATAAACAGATGTGTTTTGAGTCTGGATTTAAAGATGGCTACCGATTTAACACATCTGATTTACATAACACATCTTTTCTGGGAGATGATTCCACCTGTGAGCTGCATAATAGCTAAAACAGATTCCCCCTTGTTTAGAGTGAACCCTTGATATGTTTAACTGACTTGGTCCTAACGATCTGAGTGATCTGATTGGCTTATATTCAGTAAGCATAACCAAAAGTGTATTTGGCTCTTATAGGCTGTTGAGTGATTTATCAACGAGTAACAGTACTTTAAAATCAATCCTAAATGTATCTGGCAGTCAGTGGTAGGACTTAAGAACCGATGTGATGTGTTTAGATTTTCTAGTTTTAGTCAGAATCCTGGCGGTGGAGTTCTGTATGAACTGCAGCTGTCTAATAGTCTTCTTAAGGAAGGCCAGTCAGAAGTACATTACAATAGTCCAGTCTAGCAATGACAAAGGCATGAACAAGAGTCTCCAGATCCTGACCCCAAATTCCGGTGATGTTTTTAAGGTGATGATTTGTTGATTTACTTATTTATAATAAGTTCATAATAAGGTAGTAATAGTGAACTAAAATGTACTGTATAAACTGATCATTAATATATCTAGAGATAATTAGACAGAGATTTCGTCCTTATCTCTCTAAACAGTTGGTCAACTCATAAAAGCCCCTGCAAGAACCTTTTAAGGAGTTTTTGTTGAGAAAGAATGATGATATTAGATTCTCTAAGGTAGAGAGGCTATTAGTTCCCACAAATTCACCTGTGCTTTCAAAGGCAGAGCGACACACCTGGTTTATCTCAGTAGTCACCATTTTCCCCTCGTGTCTTACTTCACAAGCACAGATCATGGATTGTTTTGGTCTCTAGATAGTGAACATTTGATGTCTGCAGAAAAAGAGGTGAGGTATTTTTGGTGTGTCTACACACAAAAGTGCCGTTTTTGAGTGTCTTGAATTATTACCAAATTAAAGCATGGGTTTTGGGGGATAGGAAGAGCGTCAGTCAAATACTTCAGTAAGCATGTGCCATATGTCTTCTCTCTAATTTGTGTTATAATTGAAAGCTGTGACTGGGGATTTTTGGATATTGTTCAATGAGAGAGAGAAAAAAAGAGAAAATTTATATATATATATATATATATATATATATATATATATATATATATATATATATATATATATATAGAAAGAAGAGAGAGAGAGAGAGAGAGAGAGAGAGAGAGAGAGGATATTCTTTACCTATCCACCCAAAATAGTCTCTCAATGGGTGCTTTAAGTCCTCACCTCAGTGTACCCAAACTTGCAATTGGTAAACTGGATACACAAGAATGATCTAACTGTCCACTCCTTCCTAATACTAACCTCTGGATGCTTTAGTAAGGTTTAATAACCAGTGTGCCAGTTTGTCAAAGTGTGGCATCCAAACCCCGGTCACCTGTAGCCAGGACAAGGCTCAGACTGTTTTTGGAGGGAGGGTCACCAAGACTCTGCCAGGACAAATAAGACAAAGAATATTAAGAATATGTCCATGTTGTGGCAAGGCTGATCAGATTCCATCTGCTTAATAAAAGAGCTCTCAGTAGGTTTTGTGTTAACAATAAAATAAAAAAAAAAGGAAACATTTTTCTAATTATATAAATTTTGTTTAGTTTTCTGTATATACACCAGAAAGGTGCACTGATTTCACTTGCAGTGTAACCATGTGGCCAGCAGAGAGCAGACTTGACCATGGTGTGAATGTACTGTAGATGTCTTTCTTTGAGTTATATGAGAAAAGAAAGCATATTTATAGAACAAAATCTGTACGTATATTGCTGTGGGATTCGGTCCAAATCAAGTGTCTGGTAAAACGGTTGACCACAGGTACAAGTACACTTATTGCCACTGCTTAGGGGTAACAGAGCCATTAGTCATTGTAGCGCAGGGACACACCTTATGTGTGTTATGTGATCAATACTTATTACACAATCAAACTTACATACAAATATATAGACATTTATACATTTTTTTTGCAATTACTATTTTAGAAGCTAAAACAAGCTAAAATTGATTAAGACAATTTTTTGGACTAGATGACTAGCGGGTTCCTTATCCAGAGTGTGAATTACATTTAATCTCTTTTATTTCTCAATCCAACTGAGCAGTTAAGGGTTAAAGGCTTTGCTCTCGGTGCTGGCAGTAACAGACTGGTGATGCTGGGAATTGAATCCACGATACCCTCACGAAGAGGGGGGGTTGGGTAGAGCAATGGTTAAGGTGTTGGATCACCCATTCGAAGATCCGGGTTCAATTCCCAGCAACACCAAGCTGCCACCGCTGGGCCCCCAAGCAAGGCTCTTAACCCCCAACTGCTTAGTTGTATAAAAAAGAGATAAATGTAAATAGCTCTGGTTAAGGGCATCTGCCATATGCTGTACATGTGAATATGAGATGTGTGTAAATTAACTGACTGTTATTTCTTTTTTATGCAGTGGCCTACTCCTCCGTTGCCCTCAGCGATCGAGGAAGAGGAGAAAACTTGTGGCCCTTCAGGCTTGTGGGAAGCACTTACACCTTGCAATGGCTGCAGAAATCTGGGCTTTTCACAGGTAGACACACACACACACACCTTGATGACCATTCTACACACACTGGAAAATAAGTTGGGTAATATCAATCTATTTCGGTATCATTCGTTATATTGGGTTATCTGGTAAAAGCTTATATCAGCTTAATCAAGACGACAATTAGTTACATATAACTGGGTAGCTAAAGTACTTTGTAAACTTTCCACTGGTTGTTTGGGGAATAATTTGGGAATTTTTAGCTTTTAAAAGAAAGTACGAGTTATTTTATTAGTTATTAGTGCCTTTTAAATAATTGCAACATAATGAATTGACTAATTATACGCCTGTAGGCTTTAAGTTACTAACAACAGCATCATCTGCAGTATGTGCTGTATAGTGTGTAAAGAAGGCGTGTGTTGTGGATGATTCACAGATGAAAATGTGTGTAAGTGATGTCACAAGCAGAGTATGAAGAGGAAACAAAACTAGTATTTCTTCATTTTCACAAAATCTCTATTTTCATTTTGTTATCTACAGTAGAGCACATAACAGGGCAACTATCAGTAAATAAGCTACAAGAGCAACAAAATGGAGGCCAAATGTTAAATAAAAGACATTGTCCGTTTTAAAGGCAACAGTCCATTTAAATGAATCTCACTAGTACATTTAACTTGGAGATGCCAATTCTTGTAACAAAATAAAAAAGCAGTATTGAATAGAAACACTATAAAAGCACAATAAAACCCTGGGCTTTTCCATGAGAAATTAGTTTATTATTGGTGAAGTGAATCTGAATGCAGAATTAACACCACTTCTCCTGGACATCCATTATAAATTTATACACCATCTATAAATCAACGAAGCAGATATGTACTGTAGTTCTATATACGTACCGATAAGTAGATTATACAGGTAAGTACTTACCTGCTATATAAATGTAAAAATGTTTAATGGAGGTAAACACAGGAAAGAAACTGCAACATATTTGCCCAAAGTCCTGACGGCTCATAGGTCATGGGGTTAATCTGTCTGGTCACTTCGAATAAGCCGATGTATCTGGGAGGTAACGTCTTGCAGGGTAGGCGCAATCTAAGAACTCGGGTCGAAAGCTACAATTTCTGACTTTGGAAGGTTGAAGCGGGTGTCCTCTGGACATCCGCCCTTGGTTTTTGCCTTCTGAGTCTCTGAGATGCCTCTGAGATGTACTTCATTATGGCCTTTTGTTCTGGTTTGGAGAGGGAATAGATCTTTCCTCTGGGCACCGGTTAATGGGGCAAGGGGTCAATGGCACAGTCTCAGGTATTATGCGGAGGTAACTTGTATGCTCTCTTGTGACAGAACACATCTCGGAAGTGAAAATACTCAGGAGAAATCGATTCTCTAGGGGACGTGGAGTTTAATGGCTCGATGCAGGAAGACTGGGTTGGTGTAGGGAGCTCAGGCAAAACACTCCCCACTTCAGGATCTTGCCACTACTCCATGACACAGTAGAGTTGTGGGAGACAAGCCGGCGATGACCCAGAACCACCTCTGCGGTACTATGCTCCAGAACCAGTAAATTTATGTTCTTTTGGTGAAATTTGCTGACTTACAAAATGGAGCCGCTGGAGTTCATACATTGCTTTGTGAGTGGTTTACCGGTTATTGACTGGACCTTGTCAAGATGTTGCTGGACTTCCTCTTGAGTTAATGTCGGTGACATAACCGCGGAAATGAAGTTTCCGGCTAAACCGGAAACAATGAAAGCATAAACTGTAAGCCAATGCAAAGGAGTAGTGATTTTGACTATGGTAGTAATGGGTTTCATATTTAAAGTGGAGGCAAGAACCAGACTCACCGGATTTCGAGAGGGCCAAACGGGACATGTTTTTCTTAAATGTCCACTGTTTCCACAATATAGGCACAAACCCTTCGTCAGACGATGACATCGCTCAGTAGGAGTGACCTATGTGCTGTCCATTTGCATCATTTGAAGACTGGTTCTGGAAAAAATAATTTTCTCTGGTTGGCGGTTTGGGATGAGTGCGTTTTGAAGCGTATGGCTTTCCACACAGATTTGTCGCCGCTCCGCCACGCAGATTGAAAGTTGAATAAAACTTTTTAACCCCATGGAGTCATGGTAGGTGGCGAGCTGTAGGCTGAGAGAAGGTTCTAACCCATGCCGATAGGTAGTAGCCAAAGGCATGTTCATTCCATCCAGTGGATGCAGCTTAGGTACAGAAACGACGAGCATACACATGAATGGAACTCTGACCTTGTTTTAAATAGAAAAGTTTTTCACCGATCATGTTATCTCCCAAAGTGGGAAATCAGTGAGGCTGCATTTTGACTGCCAGAGAGCACTGCATAGAGAATCCACTGCACTCTTGTAAGAGATGCATCATGATAAGGGTTTGGGGATAAACTAAGCTTCCTTGCACAGCGCAGATTTGACATGAAACAGAGTTCAGACTGGCTGCAGCATGTGAACACCCATACCCACACACACAAACATGCTTCAAACAGAAGATACATTCCGAATTCTGTGTTTATGACTGTATGGTATAAGCGTATTGCCCAATAGAATAGGGTTAATAAAGTGGGATCTAAAGTGGGAATAAAGCTTTAGTTGCTTTAGTGTACTAATGTGCCTGTAGTTAAACACTGAGTAGGACGGTGGTGCTGTTTGCTTTTGTTTCAGTGTGTTTCCCTGCGTCTCGTTTTATGTAAGTGGGTTGCTATGGGAACTCTGCAAAGATCATGCTGCAATTCTCATTGGAACACTATGGAGAGAATTTATAGATTGATTAATAGGCAGACAGACAAAAAAACAGACAGACAGGGAGCGAGACAGATAGATTGACAGATACATAGATAGATAGACAGATAGAAAGATAGATAACTGGATGGATGTATGAATGGATGGATGAATAGATAGATAGATAGATAGACAGACAGACAGACAGGCAGACAAATAGACAGACAGACAGCATCTAAGCAGTCAAACACATCGCATTCTACTGTGTGTATGTTTGTCCACGAGAAAGAGTAAAAATAAGAAAAATAATGGCTGAAAAATGTAAATGAGCAAATCAAATCTCTTAAAACTGTCACTTGATTTACATCAGAAACTTAATTTCTGCAGAGGAACTAAATTTGTTTGTTTTGGTAGGGACCAAATGTGCCCCAAGAGGAAGTTTAAATATTTAACCGCCGTATCTGTGTGGGTTGCTACAAAGGGGAAAAGCTATCGAATTAACAGCCTGCATTAACAATTAGTAAGAGTAATCTGTGTGGGTTGGGGGAGGGGTGTCTTAAACGTAATATAGAAGAGATATCACTAAATGCATTGTATGGAGGCGGGATTTCCTCCCTCACACAGGAAATGTAATTATGCTGCAGGAAGTGTAATCAAGTCACATGCTGGTCCACCTACCTGCACCATGTGTGTATATATCCCTCTGCTGCCATGGTAACAGTAAAGAAGGCTGGGAGTTTTGAAGTTTTGGATGGGATTCCTCCTGTTAAGAGGAAAATTTGTCTTTTCTCCTGCAGTGACACACACTCACACACATGCACAAGGGTTCTTATGGTTGCTAGGAGACAGACATAAAGTGCAAGGCGTGGGATATCCGCCTACTTGGCATTGACAAATCCATCCAAAAAGGTGCGTCACAGCATTGCACAAAAACAGAGAAAATTAAAGAGGAATGGAAGGCACCTTTTTACTGTTCATTCTCTTTTTTTCATCTCTTCCTTTCATAACTGCGAACATTTAACAATCATAGGCATGTAGTGATTAGAAAAAAGAGTGAATCGGATTGGTGTTTGATCTCATTAATACTATTGTAGCTGAATTAACACTAATTTAGGGGCTTAAATAGGAAATGCACTTAGTTTTTGATGGGGATCAAGCCCCACCGCCGCCAATCTGCCACTGTTGGTTCCATAAGCAAAACCCTTAACCTTTTCTGCTCCAGGGGCGCTGTATCAGAGCAGATCCTGTTCTCTGACCCCAACTTTTTAAGATGGGATATGCGAAGAATGCAGAATATGTGACAAATAAAGACAGTTACATTTACGAATCCCCACAGTTACACAACACAGTAGTAAAAACCTGTACAGAAGTGTAAAGGATATTATAGGAGGAAGAGTGAGTATACATATGGAACAGGAGGCTTAAAAAACACAAATAGACGTGATGCTTAGTTGTCCCAATACTTCTGGTCATATAGTAAAACTTAAGTAGAATACAATTACCATAAACCACAAAAATTAATACTATATATAAAATTTCTATTATAAAAACTCTAGAAATAATAATCTAATAAAAATTCGCGAAATTAGCACACAATAAAACAAGAATATAAAAATTTGTTTAAAAAGGCTATTATAAAAATTTGTTTTTTTAATAGGTTCAATTTTCAAGACTAACTTAGTTTTCGCTCTTTGAAACAATTTTTTGAAGTTCTAAGGTCTGGCCTAGCTTGAAACATTGAGCAGTTTTGACCTTGGCTACTCTTTCAAAGTCTAAGACCATCTGTTCTTTTTTCAATAAAGTATTAAAAAGGAGTGCAAAAAACCCATATGGTGAGCAGTAAATGGTGGGTTACCTATCAAGACAGGAATCTGAAAAGATCTCAGAAGCTATTAATGAAGACCAGGCTGGACGTGGTTTTTCTGAAAGAATTAAAAACACTATCTTCAGTGAATTCGTCTAAAAACAACATCAGCTAAATCGAAACCCATTTCCTAACTAGAAGGACATCCATAGCGGGAAGCAGCCCTTTGCCATTTTTGATTTTCATTAGTTAAAAAGAACACACACTTTCACATCAGCCTTTTGCAATTGCAACGTGGACACATACCAAGTGCTGAAAGCCGGTGTCACATTTCCTGCCTTTAAATGAACAACACCAGCTCTGTGAGACCCTGAAAACTGAAAAAACTGCTGGTCTGCCTTGACATTCTTTCAGCCAGGGAAAAAGCTACTTGCCTTGAGCTTCTGACCTTGTCCTTTAAGTACTCTACTTCAACGTTTTTATTTTGTTTCATAAAGTGACACCGAAAATCCAGAGCAATCTAGCGTCTTCTTTCTGTATTGAGAGACGGTAACTATGATCAATGTAATAGCTCGTGAACTTGCGTGGTATTATTTTCTCAGACTTAGATTGTCCACTTTTTAATTTTATAATAGTAAAATTGAAGGTCGACTACATCTATATGTAAGTCAAATTAAAGATACTAGTTATATTCTTCTGGAACACTTTTTACTTCCTGAAATTCAATTTTGAAATAAATTCATTCATTCATTCATTATCTCTATACCGCTTATTCCCTAATCCGGGGTCACATTGATCTGCTGGAGTCTATCCCAGCCATCTCTGAAAGGGCAAAAGGCAGAAGGGGTGCCACCCTGGCCAGGTCACGCCAGTCCATCACAGGGCACACACTCACGGTCCTATGGCACATGTCTGATAATCCGCTCAAAGTCTGATCAATTCAAAACCTGATAAATCACTACGAAATAAGATTCATTAAGTCACAGCTGTATTTTTGTTTAGGTTTTGTCCTTCCATAAAGATTTCATTTGGTAATCCTAGATCAGGCTAAACTGCCTGGCTATCTATCTAATCCCTCTATCCTCTCTCTCTCTCTCTATCTTCTATATCGATAAATATATATATATATATATATATAATATCAAGTATAATATATATATGCCAATTAGATAGACTTTCTACTGTAAACCTGTCGATCATCTAATTTTAGTTACTATCTATATGACTCCTTTTTTTTTTAACAAATACATTCATCATATAGAATTAATGTATATTTCATGGTTTGGCATCATCAGATATAGTTTTTATTCTTTTAAATGACTACAGTTAAGATAATTTTGCACTCTTATTTGTGTAAAGTCACTTTAACTGTAAAAGTCCACACTTAAAAGACTATCATTTAATTTGCCTCCATAATCGTAATTTGCCTCCTTCCTGTGTGTGTCGTAAAGGCATTGTATGTATGTGTGATGGCTTTTCTCTAGGATGTGAGAAATAAGGATCACCTGCTGTGTGTGTGTAAGTAAGAGCACACACTGTCATACTAAAAGTCCACGAGTTGAATCTTACAGTAGTTATTCGTGTTCAGCCTCAGTATATGTTTTGACGTGTTCAGCATCACAAGGTGTGTGTTGATGTTCTTGAGAGAAAATGACTTTGTTTTAACAATTTTTTTGTTCCTGTGTCACAAAATCATTCAACGTTTGCAGTCTTATTCTTATTCTGTCCATGATACTGTATACTGTATGTTCTGTTTGGTGTAGTTGTGCCTTACCTGTGGGCCTACAATTAAAATAACTGTTTTAGCTCATTTTTTGTCTTTGGCTTTTATAAGACTGTATGTTACAGCTTATGTTTCAGCTAAATGGTTAGGGGCTGTTTATTTTTGCAATTTGTCCCATAAAACCATGCAAAATTTAAAAAAAAAAAGTAATTTATTAAAAAGGGGAAATAAATAAATTAAAGGTAAAGTAGAGGTTCAGTGATTAAGAAGTTGGCCTGCTGATCAGAAGAGTCTGGGATCAGACGATGAAATCCCAGTAGAATTCTCTGAGTCTAGATAAAAAATCCTTAATCCAGCGTCCAACAAGTGTCTTTGATGATTTGTAAAGAAGTTTTCTTTAATAAATTAGACATTGGTTAATACAGAAAAAAATATATATAATAGATAATAGACGGCAAGACTGGATTGATGATTGGCCACCTTATGATGAGTTCACACATTAGTTTTAGCACTAATTTTCACTCATCAGGTTTTGCATAATCGAGGACAAATACCAGAAATCGGAGGCAAATAATTTCCTCATCACTTCTCGCTTGCATTTGGTTATAAAACCTAGTTTACAGACCCGACAATGTCATCTGCGATTCTTCCTATTGTTAAGTCACGCAGTGTGTAGCTGCCTTTCGCCAATCCATCAGGCAATGTGGATACAGCAACGACTAAAGCGTACTCCAGATTGTTGTGCTGTGTAAAAACAATGGTGATCTGACCACAAAAGCATGCAGTTACTCATTGAGCAATATTTGGACTTCAGAGAAGGTTGATGCTAAATGCCTAAGTTAGCATGAGGTCTGCTAAGTTTTTAGAACTTAGATTCTCGTGGCAATATAATTATCAGAAGGTGATTATTTTGCAATTATTTGTTGTTTTTGGTAAATTTGAGCGGATGGAAAGTTGCATTTTTTTGAAGCAAAAATCTGTAAGATCTGGAGGTTGAGATGATTCTAGTTTACAGACTGAACATGCAGCAGCAGATATAAAATGTGTGACGTTACAGTAATCGTAATAGAATAGGGTATGATTAATGACTTGATTTTCTACAGGCAGCTGCTGTTTCAACCAGAGCGCTTAGACTTAATATTTACTGTGAATAAACTCAGTGCTCTCCATCTGATTCTCACAGTCTAGATGAATAGGTAGATGAATCTGTGCTTCAGGCCATGACGTCTTCATTAGTACTGCAGATCATGCAGTAAACTGGCCATCTGAGTGCTGTAAAGTCGAGGAACTTAATTAAGAAAGGTTGCAAATCCCTGAACTTTTTCTGTCCTCTTAGCCACTGTTAGTTTCTCCTTTCACAAATGCAAACGGTAGCTCAGTGGTTGAGGGGTTGTACTTCTAAATAGAATATTAACAGGGGGTAGGGGGTAGCGCAGTGGTTAAGGTGTTGGACTGCTAATAGAAAGATCGGGGTTTGATTCCCAGCACCACCAAGTTACCATCGCTGGACCCCTAAGCAAGGCCCTCAAACCCCAATTGCTCAGTAAAAGAGATAAATGTAAGTCGCTCTAGTTAGAATAGGGACGTCCGCCAAATGCTTTAAATGTAAATGTGTTCAAGCCCCAACACCACCATGCTGCCATTGCTGGGCCCCTGAGCAAGACTCTTACTGCTTAGTTAAATAATGAAATAAATGTTAGTCAGTCTGGATAAGTGACAGCAATTCAATTTGTGTGTGTTAAAGGTTCATTAAAGAAAGCTGATGCATTATTACTTCCTATTATTTTTTCACTGGTGTGTTATTTATTTGTTCTAGATTAATCATTTAAAAAGCAGTGATGTCTGAAGCTGAGTGTAATGAAACCACTGACTAAGGTGAGCAGTTTTGAACCCAAGTGTAGTGTCTTTAATTTAAAGCGATTCAAAACAATAAACAAAGACTAGATTTGACTTGACTTGACTTGACTTGACTAGACTAGACTTTAACACAAACATAAACTCACCCGACAGTGTTACAGGGGACGATATCTTACAAAAACACAAGACAACAAACAGGCTATATATAAACTAAACTAAACAGGGGATCATTAACTAAACAAGACACACCTGAACACAATAAGGAAACAATCATCTAATAAAAAGACAGGGAGACTCACATGACAGTGAGCACATGGACAGCTAAACGCACCCGGCAAGCCTGACCAAGTCCTGCCACTGAGACTGTGTATGATGTCACACATGTTCAAATCACACTGAAACTTTATTAGCAGTTGGATTTGGTGTCACTTCTTACCTTATGTAATTTAATGAGCCAACAAGGGGAAAAATCCTTGTCTGAGTTATCGTACATATACGATTTATATGTACATGAAAAATCATCAGCCAGTAACAAAGTAACAAAAAAACCTTAACAATCTGTACTCAGTTTGCAGGGAAAACACAATCAGCACAATCATGAGACAATGCTATTACTATTTATGAATTTAGGAAGCAGAGTATATATTTTTTTAACGCAAATCTCCTGAATGCGTCAGAATAAACGGCTAAGGTTCAGATTTACTTCATATCTCTGTAGAAATGTTTCCTCTGCTATACCTCATGGGTCTGTCAAATTAATTTATTATTCAACAGTTGAATAATTATTTGGTGAATGTGGTGCATACATGAAATACAAGACCTTTAAACAAGCCTGATGGAAAAAAGATCAGGTTCATCAATTTCACTAAAACAAAAAACAGAGAATAAATCTCTTTCTCGCTCTTCGCAGATCCACCATGACCCCTTAACTTTTTTCTAGCTGGCCCACTTGCGCCTGATAACAGTAAATAACATAAATTGAACAATTTCATTCATTCATTAATTCATTTACGAAACAAAACATACATCTATACTTTTCTTTACTGAGGGTTACACAAAGGATCATTTTTATGTTTGCCACAATTGTAGCAAACAAGGAACAGTAATGATTTTGCACAACTGTTGCTTAAGTGTGTTGTAACGACAGTTCCTGTGTTTCCAACCTTTCTGTTAGTCTTTTGCCTTCTTTTTTTCTCAACATTTTTGTGTAACTATCTTTAAGTGTCTTTCTCATTCCCCACTCCTTATTGTTGTTGTGTTGTTGTTGTTTTTTTGGAATCGCTTCAGTATCTGCTGTACATGCTGTATTATCAGAGGGGCTTCTGTCCTCCTGTGTTTTCACCCCGAAATCAGACATGCAGCAGTAATGAGATAATCACGGGAAATGACAGAGGTTATTTACATCAGATACACTAACTACTGTCTCTACAGACTAAAATACAGAAAGAGAGAACATGCAAACAAAACCGGACACGAACAGGTCAAACCTGAGAGAAGACATTGGACAGTTTTATTTTAATTGCCGTATGTTTCACCGAAGTTTTGGTCTATTTTCTGTCATGGACCTGCAGCTGATAATTAACAAGCTTAGCAGTGCACGCTTGTATGTTTGCTTTCTTTCTGCACAAAGTTGCTCTTCGGCTGTATCTCTGCCATCAGACTAGACAAAGACACAGAGAAAAGAGAGAGAGAGAGAGAGAGAGAGAGAGAGAGAGAGAGACGGGGGGAAGCGGTGAGGTGGGAGAGGCTTGAGCAGTTGAAAAGACGAGCACACTTACTAATACTATACGTCTACGAGTTGATCTTACTTCAGTGGTCAAGCTAGAGGAACAGACCTGAGGTTACAGGTACAACCTGTGTGGGTGTGTTTGTGTGTGTGGTGTGTGTGTGTGTGGCTGAATGGCTAAGATGTTATTTTTACTCACTTTTTACATATTTCTTATTTTTGCAGGAATATAAAAAAAGTTTATTAATGTGTGTGTGTGTGTGTGTGTGTGGATATAAAAGAGAGATAACACACTTAAAAAAAGTTATACATTTTTTAGACTTATGACCAAACTTATAACTAGCTTTCAAGCTCCAACCAGAAAATGTCTATGTGTCACAGTTTCTAACTATTCTATCTGCTGGTTTCCCTTTTGTTTCCCAGGAATTTCCTGATAGTTCACTGTTACTGAGTGTCAGAGATAAAGTGAAAGAGAGAGAGAGAGAGAGAGAGAGAGAGAGAGATAGTTGGAGTTTAGAGGAAGTGAGTGGGTCATGGTTCCCACCCGCCCTTTAGGTCTTGGGATCATAAAAGCAGTATAATATTTTGAGGAATTATTTTTTAATATCCCATGATGCTTTTCACTCTCAGTGGTGACTAACAGCTGATTTGTTCTGAACAATTTTGGAAGCATTAATGCTCTCTGGTGTTTGTGGTGCATCCAGTGCATATCCTTAGCGGTGGATGTGGATGCTGTATTTTCTCAACTCAAGAAGAAGCCCAATACCGCTTTTTCACCTGGCCCGGTGCCGAGTTGGCTCTAGAGCTGGAGTCGGTGCTTATCCAATCCTGGCATTTGTTCCGAACCAGATCGCATTTGGTCGTCAAATCAGTTTAAACTCCTGATATATATATGCTTTTTTTCCCTCTCATGCTACTTTCTAGTTTGACTTTTGTTTGACATTTAATTCTTTTGTTAATTTCTCTGTCGTTTTAAAAATAACACTTCTTAAACCGCGGCCTCCGAACACAGCTCCACCCACTGACATCATTGCCTCCAATTCGACACCAGCAAGGTATTTCAGCCAGTTTAGACCCAGGATCTGGGCACCGACCCATGCTTTTTTTTCAGTAAAAAAGTGTAGACTGTTTAGTAATTGGGCACCGGTCCTGGTGGGAAAGTGGTATCAGATGTTTCTGCACCTACACCTGCTCCTCACAGATAAGATTAAACAGCATTTAGAAATCTTAGACCTCATGTATAAACCCTCATATCGACGTCTAAGCCTTTGAAAATGAATGCACTACAGCTTTGATTGAAGTGAAGTCACATGTGCAGCTAAAGCAGCCCTACAGTGCCTTTCTTTTGAAATATCACTTGTGTGGTAAGTGTTATTGGTTTGGAAACTTGACTTCACAATAAAGCTGCTGCTCAAAGGATGTTTGTCTTTTGCTCTGCTCTGAACATGCAGGACTCTAAGCATTGTGTGGAGATCATCCAGTCTTCGTCTCTGGAGGTTTTCTCACCTGAAGAGGAAGATAACCCTTACGAGTCAGTGACCACGGCTGTCACGCGTAAACCCTGCTCATTGGACATCCACCTAATCAACGCCTGTCCTCGCAACGGTCAGTTAATCCACATTATAACGTACTATATCACCGTTATCTGTATGTGATAGTCAAGCAGCTTATAAACACACACCCACACACACCACCTAAAGCAGACTGAACCCACTGGGGGTTGTGTTCCTGGCAGTTTTATTGACACCTTTTTACTGAACACATTCTTATGCTAAAAATGTGTGTGAATCTCTATATTAGTTGCATAAATTTGACTTTGTTAGAGAAAGTGGTAGCTTATTGGGTAAGGTGTTGGACTGATCATTAAATCGGGGGTCAAATTCCAGTACCATAAAGCTGTCTCGCTGGGTCCCTGAGCAAGGTACTTAAAAAAAGAGATAAATAAATGAATCAAAAGATAAATCGCTCTGAATAAGAGCATCTGCCAAGTGTCAGATATGTGAATGTTAAGTTATTGAGCAAAAGTATCCGACGTTAAATATCTATGACAAATGCATACCTTTGACCTCAGGAACTGGTGTGTGGAGTGATAACTTTCACCATATGCTTCTGATAACTGGCGATCGGTGTGACACAACAGGTTAGAGGAATGTTGGCCTTTGAACAAAACTGCTGTAGTTAAGCTTCCTCATCTGACCTGCTCCTTTAAGTTTCTTTCATTATTAGCTTAATGGTAAAGGTGTTGGATTGCTTATTGGTAGATCATGGTTTCAATTCCCAGAATCATAAAGGTGCCCCAAAGATTAATGTTACTCTAATAAGGACGCCTGTCAAATATTAATGTGTTGGATTTTTTTGGAGTGGTTCTGTAATTGACTTCATTTTGTCAGAAATACTTTACAGCACAGTGAACTTCACATATCCCATCTTTAAATTTTGGGGTCAGAGTGCAGGGGCACCGCTCTTGGAGCAGGAAGAGGGTCTTAAGGGTCTTGATCAAGAACCCAGTAGTGGCAGACTGGTGGTGGTGTGGCTTGAACCCAGGTCTTCCTAGTCTTCCAATCAACAGCTTAGTACCTTTACTATTTCTGCCACAGTGCTCTCTGGTCTGGTTTAGTGGTTACCTATTGGTGGACCCATGAATGGATCCTGCTGCACACCTACTGTTTTCGGTTGTCCTCATGAATCCATGGATCTCGGTTGATCGAGGCACATGACTGTACACTTCCATAAACAGCAGACCTTGATAGAGAAGACCAAAGTTTATGTTTTTAAAACAACATAAGGCCTTCAAAATTTTAGCTCACAATAACAGTACAAACGTATGTTATAATTGCATTAATCTACTTACGGTGTGTCACAATTACATAAGCAACACAGACCGAGCCACAAAACAAAAAGCGCCAGTGCAGTAAATGAAAGAAACGGATAATAAGAGTCATTCAGATAAAAACATTGACAAAATGTAAGAAAATCGTTAAGCAATATAAAGACTAAATTTACAAAATGAACTTATAATCCTAAAGATTTACATAATCTTTGGAAAAGAATTGGCATTATTTCATGTTTTTGCATCCTCAGTGGTAAAAGTATGTGTGCTTAAACATTATTCCTGCAAAATGTAGTGCAATACAGATCAGGATGAGTGAATGTTTTATTATGTGCCATACTTACTTCATATTTCAAATATAAAAGGTGCCTCAGATTTGTTGCATGTAAACTAGTCTGTAAGACTCAAGTGTTAAAAGAAAGAATGAAAGAACATTGTGTGCTACTAAACACACACACACACACACACACACACACAAAACACTCTTTTAACCAAACATTAGGCACTGAAGCACCCTAACTGAAACTCCTCCACATCCATGTGGGTGGGTTTTGAACCTACACCTACCTAAATATTCAGACTCTTTGAGTAGGAAATCATTTTAAAATGCAATAAAAACAAAAATCTGTAATTTGCTAACTTTGGACAATGAAAAGATTTTTTACTGTTAAATAAAAACAATTTTATAATTGTATATAATAACTCCTATAAACATTGTTGCATGTTTATAGGAGTTTTAAAAAAAATAAGATAAGATAAGATAATCTTTATTGATCCCATAGTGGGGGAAATTAAATTAAAATTTACTTTCTGTAGTATCTTAACTAAGTAATACCATTTTTAGACCTGGTTTTATTTATTTATTTATTTTGTCTGAATGTCTTATTTATTATAAATTGAAAATTTTTAGCTATTTTGACTTGATTTATAGGACGGGCAGAGATGAAATAGGGAGACAGAGGGGGTGAGACCAGAACAGACATATTTATTATGACTATTCCTATAACTTATCAGTCAATTGTGATGTTAATTAACATTAAAAAACATTTTACATGGGTTTTGATCCTACGCTCACCTGATTTTACAGGCTGTAAGAGTCAGGACTCTTTCTAAAAATGCAATAAAACCTCTAATCTGTATTTGTTAAACTCAGTTTTTTTAAATCTACCAAAAATTGGATAATTAACGCCATTTATAACATACGCTACATATTCGGGAATGATAGGTTAGGAATTGGAAAATAATTAAAGCATTGTGTCTAAGTGTAATAAAATGACTGGTCAGTCAAATAGGATGCTAGAAGCGTTCGTTAAAAAGAAACATTATCCCAGGCTACTATTACTTTTAACGGTGTATTTGTGCTGGAAGTGCAGGGCGTTTAAGATTGCGGATTCTGGATCGCGTTTCCGCCTACTCATTCACTCCTGTTCTAAAGAAATTTCAGAAGGCCGAATTTCTGCTGTGGTTGCATCGGCATGTTCGGAGACGCAGGGTTGTCGTGGAAACAGCTCGGACGATTCACCTGTGGGTTGCCATGGCGCTGTGCTGCAGCTGAGCTGCGATGCTTGTAGGCAGGCTGATTCACACCTTCTGAAGCGAGAGGGTTTCTGCGAGCCGGGACCTCTTTCCTGATCTGTTTAAATAATGCTGTATGGCTCTGTGAAGCTGCAGGAGGATTAAAGAAAGATACATAATTAAAGATTATTTATAGGAAGTGATTTTTCTGCCAGACAAGGCATCATGAATGAATACAGTGTAATGTGAGTAATAGTATCTCATACTCTAGCGTATCAGGTTTCAGCAGTGTGTTTAGCACTGCAGTTTAGGTGGCATGAGTGTGTTTAATGAAACACGTACTAAGACTCAGCATGCAGTGTCAACGGAGTATTAAGGAGTTTTAGGGATTCAGAGGGTTTTTACAGAGACACTTGGAGATTATTTGTTCACGCTTTTCGTTCCTAACTTTTAACAGAGAGCTCATTAAACCTTTAGGATGTTTTATACTGTAATAAACTAAAAATAACAGAAAAGGCACATTACATTAGCTTCCTTTAGGTGTCTACAAACATAATAATTCCTTTATAATCCTCCTAAAAATCACATACCTTTGTATAAAGATTCTATAACCTATTTCCCCCCTTTTTTTATAAAAAAAAATATTTTAATGTTATAATGTTACTAAAAATTACATTGTGTAAAAAGATTCTATAACCTATTTTACCCTTTTTTATTAAAAAAATTATTTATTTTAATATTATAATGTTACTAAAAATCACATACCATTGTATAAAGATTCTATAGTCCACGTTTGACTTTTAAATTAAAAAATAATTTATTTTAATATTATAATGTTACTAAACATTACTTGTGTAAAAAAAGATTCTATAAACCCATTTTCCGTTTTTTTTATTAAAAAATATTTATTTTAATATTGTAATGTTTCCATAAAAATTACATACCTTTGTATAAAGATTCTATAGTCCACGTTTGACTTTTAAATTAAAAAAATAATTTATTTTAATATTGTAATGTTCCTTAAAATTACATACATTTGTATAAAGATTCTATAACCTATTTTTGTCTTTTAAATTAAATAGTAATTTATTTTAATATTATAATGTTACTAAAAATCACATACCATTGTAAATAAAGATTCTATAACCTATTTTTCCTTTTTTTCATTATAAAATAATTTATTTTAATATTATAATGTTACTTAAAATCACATACTTCTGTATAAAGATTCTGTAACCTATTTTTTGCCTTTTTTTATTTAAAAAATGTTTGTTTTTTAAATTTGCTCGCCAAAAAAATTCTAGAAATTAACAAAATGTATTTTTTTAAATTTACACTTTTACTGCAATTGTTTGCAGTGAAACAAACAAATAGAACAATATATCAGCCATAGCTAAACCCACTGACCAGCTGCTGAAATATCATCTTATGTAATAAACCAGTTACAAACTAATGAGCACTCACATCTAACTGGTGCGTTAACAAATCAAAAAAAAACCAGGATGCCAAAAAAAAAACAACAACATTTTTTGCTGTCATTTTTGCATTGTAGAAGTAATTTCTGAAAAAAATAGACAATTGCTTGTTTTCTTTGCCATGCATCACAGTCCGTTGCCAGCACTAATTAGTAGGACGTTATGTGGGTGGAATTTGCTTTTAAAAAGCAATTATATACAAAGAAACCCAGCTTTGTAGTGTGTGTGTGACTGAAACTTTTCCTCTAATAAGTCAAAAAGTCTGCTCCTCCTGCCCCTCTGTGGCTGATTTACCCTCAACGATTCTATGAGCTTGCAGTCTTGTCCTTCATCAGCGTAGACAAAGCAAGAAAAAGAGGGACACGATCTCAATGTGCTGCACTGACGGAGACTGACAGCTTCTTCAATTATTAACACAGTGCAGTTTAGTGCTTCATGAATATTCCAGTGTGATTTGCATAAGAACAGAAGGCAAGGGAAAAAGGGAAGAAACCTGGTATTCCCGGAGTTTATATAGAAGAAAGGTGGCAGGAAATAGCATGTGTGTGTGTGTGTGTTTTAACCTATTTTATATTCCTTGGTGCAGTTTAATGAGATCTCTGCTGTTTCCATGCAGTTTTATTTGGATTACAGCAACTTTGATATCCAGATTTTAATTATATATTAAATTGACCCTTATTTATCCCTACCAATACGGAAGGTTAGAGTGTCCAACATAAGGGGCAGTGGTGGCTCAAATGGTTGGTTATGGTGCTGAGTTGCTGATCTGAAGACCAGAAATACCTGGGTTCAAGCCCCACCACCACCACCAGCCAGCCACTGTTGGGTCCTTGAGCAAGACCCTTAACCCTTCCTGCTCCAGGGGTGCTGTATCATAGCTGACCCTGCGCTCTGACCCCCAACTTACTAAGATGGGATATGCAAAAAACACTGCATTTCATCGGCTCTGTACACGTACCTTGCACAATGACAATAAAGTTGAATATTTATTTATTTATATTTATAAGAAATGAGGCAGGATAAGATGATGAGATGCTCAGAAAGGACACTTAAGCTCCTACTTCTAAAATCCACCTTTTGGGAATACATCATATAACAAAATTATGTGAACAGTACTGGTATATTCCGTTCCAACAGTACTGGTATATTCGGATGCTGTTAAATTTGCAGATGCTGGTGTGGAAGATGGCTGATGTACTCTTTAACCAATCTATTCTATGACTTCTCTTATATAGGTACCAAATCTACCACTTGCTTGATTATTTAAGCCATCTAAAAAAAGAACTCTGCATTTCATCCCCGAGAATGCCTATACAAACACGTTCGGGAAATAGTTTTCTATATAAAAGCAGAAAGAACATCCCTGGTTCACCTGAACCACATTAGGATGGTGTATACCATGCTGAAGTAAAAAAATCATGTTATTCTATAGGCTAGCATAATGGAGGAGCAGCTCTATACTATCAACCAGGTTCTCTAGTCTGTCCTAAGGAAATAGGAAAACTGGATGAATAGAAATATGACTATTCTTAATCTCTAGCTCTGATGATGTTATATAGCCACGAACCCTTTTAGATCATTAATCCTTTATTGCTGAAAGAAAAGGTCTCTGAAGCTCTAATTTAGGGTGAGATAAAGGCCACAGGTAAAACCATGTCTGCGGAGACATTAAAAGTCCTGGCCTATTAGAAGAAGATCCTGATTAGACAGGACATGCAAGTTGTGTTGTAGTAAAGATTAAGGCTGATCAATAAGCAGTCAGAAGCAATCTGTAGCCTTATTTACATGTGTGGACTGCTGGTGAATATATTTTTTATCGCTTGTGTTTTATGGCTTTGTTTTGGATTCCGAACTGTTTCTTTTCCTGATTCTTTAATAATACTTTCAAATTAGTTTTATCTTTTGGCTCTTTTATTGTCATAATTACCTTAATTACAGTCGGTTTTATTGTTAGAGGTGTTATATTTGTAATGTTGGAGCCATTTAAAATGTATGAAGTATGAGAAACAAAATACGTCTTGGCACAATCATCTTTTCTTTGTTATTTATGTTTGTGTTCATGGATTTTTTTTTTTTTTTGGAATATATCTGTAGGATAGAAGGAATACAGCTTTCATACCCTATGTGTGAGCCAAACTTGCCTGAGATCATTTGGTTTCCTAATATTGTTATATATGCGTTTTTATTTTAAATACTGTACAAAACAGAATGTGTGTTTTAGCTTAACTAAAGAACCGCCACTATGCTTTAAACAGGAAGTGCTAGCTTAGTGGTTGTGGTATTCGCCTGCTGACCTGAACGTTTCTAACTTCTCCTGCTGGGACCCCCGAGCAAGGCAATTAACCGCTAACTGCTTCGTTGTATAATAAATTAAAATGTAAGTTGCTCTGGATAAAAGCATCTGTCAAATGCTGTAATTGTAAAATAATTTATGCTACCATATGCTTTCAGACCAGAGACAACATGACAGTCATTATTTTCAAGAGAGCCACACCTTTATTTTATTTTATTTTAGCAGCCCAACTAACCCATAGGTTTTTGTACCGTATAAAGCCCTTAGACTCTTAGCAGTGTTTCGAGATGGGTCATTAATATGTAAATGTCTGTAAATTATTTAGGTTTGGTGATTTCTGTGCTTGGAAAATAGGTCAAAACCAGCGAATTTTGTATATATCGTTTCTTAGATGTGTTTAAATATCCTAAAGAGTTCATGTGTAAAAAAAATTTGATATGCTGTTTGTTGGTGTTATCCTTTGTACATTATATGTAATAAAATACATTCCATGTCATAGGAGCATGTCTACAATGCAGAACAGTTTTAACCCCACCCATTTTCATTATAGTCAATAGCAGGCAAGACGAGCTAAAGTTAAAAGATATATACTTATAAATGATTAAGTAACTCATGTGTAGGAGTTATGATGCGTTATGACCAACGCATTCTTAATGTTATGATGATAATTAAAAGAAAGATGGTGATCAGGTGATGGACAGTTTTGGATTTAAAATGATAGGTTACCTTGTGAAGTTGTTTTACTTTCCAACCTAAAACCTGAAACTGTTACTGAGACCACAGCACAGAAAACATCATCTTTGAATATTAATTTATTTAGAATCATTAGTAATTATTTGCTTGTTTTTGTAAGCGAGAATAAATATATAAGTATCCGATCACGCATTCTTTATTAATATTTATTTTTTAATGTTTATCTGTGAGCGCTGTTGTTAACTTGTCTCTCCTTACGACGCTATGCTGCAATTGTAGTCTTGTGTACAATTTTTGAAAATTCTTACAAGATGGCACAATATATCACCATCTGATATCACAAAACACATACCGTAATTAAAAAAACGATTAGAAAAAAATCTGAAAAAACCTAATAAAACCGATTCATTTTTACTGTTAGCCCTCATTAAGGAGACTTCTTTTGATTCCAAAACAAACCAACTAACTAACTAACTATCTAACTAACTAACTTATTACCTAACAACCCTTTGTAATTATGTGAAATGTATATATATATATTTTATTTTATTTTATTTATTTATTTTTTTAATCACATTTTACGGTTCTAACAGACGGTTAGAAGGTTACTGCTTTTTAAATGAAGAAGTAGAGCATAACAGAGTGTTTTTTTTATATATACTGATGCTTTTTAAAGCTGGACCCCTGAGCAAAGTATAACCCTCAGCTGCTCGGTCAGAAATACTGCAGATTGTGGTGAAAATCACTGTGAGCAGTGTTTCTTGCTGAAATCCTAGGGTTTGAGTAGGTTTTTACTGCAGTTTATCTTTAGATTAGGTACTGCCATTACTTTAATTAGCTCAGTCAGGCAAGCTTTAAAATCTTTTTATGATGATGATGAAATAGTTACATTTAGCAGCTGCATTTATATAAACTATGAGTTAATACTACTGTCTATTACCGTTTCCAGCTAGCATTATTGAATGTTTTAGCAATGTGGTTGATTCTGCCAGCATATACCGATTTACACCTACTGCCCAAGCTCATTAAGGAATTTTGGGATGCCAGGGTATGAAAGACATCTGGGAGCAAATGGTACCAATGCTGTTTATACAATCATTGGCTCGTTTTCATAAAGCGTGTCGGTAGATCTGTAACCGATCGTTGCATAGTAAACAGCTGATAAAATAAAAAGTTAATGCGAACGTAAATTGATTAATCTTTTCCCAAGCATATGGTCTGAATGATGAGTCAGGACTATTTATCGCTAAAGAAACTGACAGTGGTCCTGAGATTGGAGCTAGTCTCTGTCCTATCAGCAGATTTCTCCTAAATCAGTTTTTTCTGAAGTATAAAAGATTCAGCTGTCATTTGGTTATAATGCCTCCAGGAATCAAGGGCAAAATTGAGATGCTAAACTAGTTACATGTGTCCGTCAAACATAATCTAATTAATAAATATTTAATTAATAATATTCACTTGCAGCTTTATTCCATAAACATTATTAGTTTCCCCTCAAAAAAAGCATACGCATATTTAGATGTAATCTAATGATCATTTTATTCAATCGTACTGCATTTATGCCACATTTTACAGAACATTCACTCAAAATGTATAAGAATTTATTATTAAATGATTTATAATATAAGTTTCAGGGCAGTAGTTAGGGCAAATATATGGAACATGTTGGCTCTGTCTAAAATTGCATAGTAGTTTGCAAAAACCAGTAGTATGTCTGAATTTATAGTATTAAAAACAATAGGTAAAAAGTACATGGATGACCTACTACTACCACACAGATTTAGAAATTTGCATACGATGGACACTTTACAACTCCATGAGCCCACGGGAGAGACGACTCTCTGTATTTGGCAGAAAGCGGTGACGCATCGTCTTTTAAGTCTTTTGGAAAATACCTCAGGAAAAGGAAAAAAACAATGTTTTTTGCGGTTAAATTGCACTTCACACTGTTGTGATGTTATATTCAATGTGTCAGTATCAACATGGATGATGTAATACATCCGAATTTACATTAGCATTTAAATTTACAGCATTTAGCAGACGCTCTTATCCAAAGTGACATACGAAAGGGAATTTCATTCACACTACATATAAGCAGACTATATAGAACTATAGGCAGTAGAACAGTGTGCACCCTGACTGCTATATTGCCCCTGGTTCCTCTCTGTGGTGTGTAACACTTTAGTGTGTTAAATTAGAGCTGTGAATGTGTTGGTTTGATGAGGTAGTTCCTCTCACCCTAAACACATTGATTTTTTTTTTTAAACCATTCTCTTTGTTTCTTACTCACACAAATGAAATGTACAATTTTACACCTGACCCCTGCCTCTCAGGACTGTGTGTGTATTTATTTTAATGTAATTAAATGATTGAATGATTGATTGGTTGCATTCACTGTATTTAAGATTTACCATCAGCTCGCTCCACACTGACTGGAGATCTGGTTTACAACAAAACGTTATAATTCCAACTGAACGTGACACCGACTCTGTTTTTTACATTCCGCCCCGTATGCGTGATTTAAAACCTAATCTAAATGAATGTGAGGTGACTGGACTCCCCTGGACTTTACTATGTGTTGACTGCAGAGCTGCTGCTAACATTCACATCTCTGAACTTTGTAAACTGCAGCAACAGATGTACATGTTCTCAGTACCACTAAACCGCTGCTGGATTGTAGCAGACCACTTTTTATCCTTGAGTTAAGAATAAAATAGAATTTATCCGTGGTTCTATTGAAGGCAGCAGTTTTGGTGTGTAGTGGTGTAAGATGGTAGCTCAGTCGTTAAGGTGTTGAACTGCTAACTGAAAGATTGTTGGTTTGACTCCCAATGACACCGAAACTGCGCTGGACCCCTGTGCAGGGCCCAATTGCTTAGTGTATAAATGTGACAAACCAAAGAAAATTTATTAGACTTGTTCAGTAAAAATTGAAACAAATGTTAGACATGAATCCTAATAATCGATCTGTCTATTTTTCTATCACTCCCAAGGTAATTCTTTAAACATCTCTGCTGGTGATGTGGAGCAGCGTAACCATGGTGATGACTACAGCAGTCTGACTCCAGACTGTTCCCCTCCCTCTCCTGCTACTGCACTAAAGAACATTGAGAGAGTTATCCGCCCCCAGGTACGGACACACACACACGCGCGTCTGTGCAACCATTACAATGTTATTCTGTTATCAACATTTATCTGAAATACTACAGCATCAAGAAGTGATAGACTACACACACACACACACACACACACACACAAGCAGAAGATCCTCCTTTACACTTCTCTTTGATGCACTCGTGTAATTTTTCTCTGGAATGTTACGTTTCCAGCTTTGCATCTGTATAGTTTGTTTCCAGCAGGTTATAATAAGATAATTATCACACATAAATATACAATATTAACACCGTATATACAGATAGATAATAATACATAGTCCTCACAGTGGCGCTGTGCAATCCGTTTATTTATTCTGTGTTGATAAACGAATAGATTTTCCAAACGAGATTTACCGGAAGATCGATCAGATTTTATTTTACTATTTTTTAATCAGTAAATCTTTGACCCATGCAGCTGTCACTCCCGGGCTGTGGAGGCGTCCTACGTTGTGCTCGGTTCGCTTATTTAAGATTCGTTTTAAGATTTAACCCATAGCTAAGATTGATCCTTAAGGAGTAATGGATGGGGAAAACATTCAAGAGTGAAAAGACGAATCCTTTTAGTCAGATTCTTGCATTCACGTCCCGAAAGCTTACGTTTGGCTCTGTTTTACATAAGGAGAATTCCTGTTGAAGGACATGCATTAAAAAGTAAGCTTAGGACATTTTCAAGACAAAACAAATGCAAGTATTTTTTTTTTAAAACACTTTTTAAAGAATATACAAGTCGAACAATTTGTTTTTTGATTGCAATGCAACTGTTTAAACCTGTTCCTATATCTTATCAACCTATAGCACATCAGCTTTCCAACATATCATCAGCATCATATTAACTAAACATACCAGATTAAACTCTATACCACTCTGCTAACAACTGTGCTAACAGCTACTGTGTCAAAGTCAAGAAAATGTAGATTATATTCAAGAATAGCAGTGCTGTTGCCAATAACAATGACCTGGTCACCAAGTATAACATTCCGGCTCTGTCCAGAAATAACTTTCTTTAAAATCTCACATTTATATCTATCTAATAAAATTAAGAATGTAACTGTTTGAGTAAAACTCTTAGGGTATAATTTCTCATGCAACATTTGGTTTAAAAAAAAAAAAAACCTATATAAACTATTAACTATTTTCCTGCAGTGTTCATCATTAATTATTCCTGTTCGGAGAGTCATGTGCATTTATTTAACCTTTATAGGAGAGTTGGTAATTTACTAATAATATTAGTATTTATTATGTAATAGAGCTTATGTACAGTTTAAACTGTCAGTTTGTATTTATTTAGACATCCTTATACAGAACAAATTAAATTTATATATTTTATACAACTGAGCAATTAGGGGTCAAGGGCCTTGCTCAGGGGCCCAACAGTGATAACTTGGTGGTGTTGGGAATCAAACTTTAGTCTTCAAATAAGCAGTCCAACACCCGTATTAGAATAAACCAAAATAACTTTATACTTGTTGCTGCAGTGTTTATCTATTCTGTCACTCTGAGTATATTTCCTATTTACTGTACTATTAGTATGACTTGTTTAGGTCGTTATATGATTTAAATCTCTTTCTTTTGCTAAAGAAAATCATCTGCGATCTTAAACTTTATTTAAGGATTTTTACTACATCTTTCAAGTAAGTGATCTGTTTCCTGTAATATGATGAAAAATTCCCCCTAAACAGATTAAATATGCCTTTAATAATAAATATCCTTTATCTTTTATGCATAAAATTCCAAAACTCAGTGTCATCAGTATATTTATAGAAACACCCCAGAGGAGAATTTATTAGAGTATCACTTTAGAAAACTTTACAACTCTACAATGCTCATGCTTCATTAACCTCCACCATACGCCTTCTGCTGGCGTTTACCACACACAATCCTTATCATCCCCGCTTTTTATAAAATGTGTAACAGCGCTAATACTGTATACTATAATATTCATATATTTACTTTATTTTAATGATTAATAAATGATGACATTACTGCTAAGAGAATTTATCATTCTGTATTTATACAACTGAGGATTCAAAATGACATCTTTACTATCAGCAATTCAACATCTTATTTACTGACCTACCACCGGTGACCTATAGCATGTGCACATAATTATAATTCATATTATATAAATTATAATTATATTATCATTTAGCTGTAAAATGTTCTACTGTTATTCTATTGTTATTATATTGTTATATGTATTTATTTCCTCCCATTTATAATGGGTCTCTTTAATCTTTGTTTAACGACCACCAACCTTCTGTAACTGTAGTTAAAAATGATTCATCATTTTAAGTGGTGTGACCATCTGTTGCACTTAAAAACGAGTAAAATTAAAAAATCTTTTTTTATTATTGTTGCTACCTGACTTACACACTGCTAAAGAGAAAGTTACAGTCCAAACATGTGGCAAATGCTGCATAAATAAACGTTTGGGCTTGCAGTGTTATATTATACAGTGTAGAGTCCACCGAGGTTAGGAAAGTGAATAATCCCTAGTGGCTGTGTGAAAATGCAGTTATTTTGGGATGTAATGGTAAAACGTAGCTAGCAGCATTACATCATTTTACAGTCACTATACAGACCGCGCACAGACTGTAGTCTCTTGTATAGTGTAGATTCTGATAGCCGGGTTTTAACACTAGTTTTACATTGTAGTGATTACACTAAATTTATTTATAAAAAATTATTTATAAGCTATAGAAGGCGCATCCTTTATCTAATGTACATATAAAATCATTTTGAGGCTAGGTGCTATGTTAGCATATGATTGTTACGTTGTGTGTGATGCATTGTACAGACACCCTTACTTACTCCCTGAGAGAGAGAGAAAGAAAGAAAGAAAAAGAGAGCATCCAGTGGGAACCTTTTTCTAAATGACTTAATATCCATCTTTCTCTACATTTTTTATTATTTTTTTTTTACGTAGAACCTGACTGAGAAGTTAAACACCCAACCTTGTTCGATTAATCAGCCTGTTCAATAATTACATGCATTGTAAGAGAAACTCGGCCCTCTGCCAAAAGTTTTTATAAATCTAGGTACTAGTTAAGAGCCTGTGTTTCACTGTGTTGTAAGGTTCTGCAGCACTTTTCAGTAGTGTTTTAAAAAATTTCATAAGAAGCCAGTGCAGTGTGGATAAGACCGGAAGGATCTGGACTGGAACATAAAAGCTGCAATGCACTGCGATATTTTAATCAAGATGTAGCAAAAACATCAGCTAGTTTCTCTGCATCACGCAGTGCCATCATGTCTCTTTTCTAGGCCATTTTTCTGAGATGAAAAAGAATATCTTTGTAATATTATGGAAATGAGTGTGACCCCTGGAGTGCTTTAAAGAGAACGAGGACTCGGGACAGAGGCATGAAAAAGAGAGAGTGCGAGTCTGTGCATTTCAACATGTGCAAACTTTGAAATTTAACTGCAGGGGCCTTTTTGTGTGGAGTTTGTATGTTCTCCCACGTGCTTGAGTGGGTTTACTCCAGGTACTCGGGTTTCCTCCCACAGTCCAAAAACATGTGTGTTAGATTAATTTGTGATTCTACATTAGAGTGAGTGTAAGTGTGTGTGTGGCCCTATGATGGACCGGAGACCTGTCCAGGGTGCACCCCTCCTACCTTTTGCCCTTACAGAGACGGTTGGGATAGACTCCAGCAGATCTCCGTGACCCTGAATAAGGAAATAAGCGGATATAGAAGATGAATGAATAAAATTTAACTGGGTAAAAGAACAGACACTTAATTAACTTATGCATATGTTTAACAAAACACTCTTTATTACTCTTTTACTATAACTTGGTGCTTAACAACATCCTCCTGTTCTGATGTGCTACACCTTTTACCATAATGAGCCATATTGCAAGACTGGATCCAATAAACACTGTTAGTTTTACTGCCGCACATAATGAACGAGACGGCTGTGAGACAAAACCCTGATTGACGCCAGTAGTGGCAGCTTGGTAGAACTGGGAAACGAACCCATGATATTTTAAACAGCAGTCTAACACCTTAACCACTGAGCTACCACTTCCACTTCCCAACAGCCTAAACTTTTGACTGAGAGATTTTAGAGAATGTGATTCCTACACAAATTCGAGCTCATGTGTTGAGTTATAACCTTAAATATCTTGTAGGTACTGTAATGAGGCATTTTAATATTTGTTTATATCGCTAATAAAGCTCTAGAGTAGTTTATATTGATTATATTTTAAAGGACTTGGTTCCAGGGCAGCACGCTGGCTTAGTGGTTAGCACTTTCTGTGTGGAGTTTGCATGTTCTTCCTGTCCTTGTGTGGGTTTACTCCGGGTTCTCCGGTTTCCTCCAACAGTCCAAAAACATGTATGTTAGGTTGATTGGTGATTCTAAATTGCCCATAGGAGTGAGTGTGAGTGTGTGTTTGTTTATCTGTATGTGGCCGTGCGATAGACTGGTGCTCTGGACTCCAGCAGATCCCCGTGACCCTGATTAGAAATAAACAGGTATAGACAATGGATGGATGAAAATTTGTGTACATGGCCTTTTTTTTAAAGCTGATTAAACTGTGTGCTAGATTTAAAGTATAGTTGCTGATTTTTTTTGTTTCTCGCTGCCTGTTTCCTAACAGGTTATTCTGATAATCAACCTCTAATTTAATCTGAAAAACAGTTTCTCCTGCCATTTTTCTACCCAAAGCAACCAAGTCGGACAAACTCCAGAAAGAAAGCCCTGTCCGATTATCGACTTAAACACAATCTACAGTAAGAAACACAAAATAAATTTTTTTGAACAAATCATTTTTTATGTGTTATCTGGTGCCGTAAAAATGGTTGATGCCTAATTAGTCATTTAATCATTTAAACAACATGTAATGATTTTGCACCTACATTTTATATTTGGGTGTAATTAATCATCTAAAAAAACTGCCTTCAAATCTGCTACTTGTCTTACTTTGTCTCATTTACTGTAACTGGAATAATTAGAAGATCTTTGTAGACCTCACAGTAGATCTTACAGCCTGGTAGAATACAGAGCAAAACCAATTTAATCCATTCAATCTAATTCAGTCTAAATCCAGTCAGATAACCGTGAATGGCGGTCTTTTAGCACCAAATGCTTCTTTAATGCGTTGGATGATTCTATTCCAGAGAAGAAAATGTCCCTGGTGTTTATGAAGTCTCTGGGTGCAAGCTGCATGGCAGCTGTGCTAAATGAGCTAATATAAAAGCTAATGCTCTCTACATAACTGAAAGAGTGACTTACAGTAGATAAGAGGCCACGGGAAGCCCTGAGCACAGATGGCAGAACCGAGGCTAGAAGCAAGCCGGGGCTAATGTGTTATCCTTTCCCTAAAAAGAGTCCCACGTCCCAGTTGAAAAGAGAAGGTCATGATTCTAAATCATGAAGCTGTGTTTCAGGGAATAGTCAGGCTGCATTAGCGTCTGTGGTGTAAGAGATCTTTTGTGTGCAGAATGTTCCATTGGGAGACTTAATAGCATTCATCGCCCTGCAGTCCTCGGGCTCACAGAATAATTAGCATAATTGCAATTCATAAATTTTTCCTTTCCATCTCTTTTATTGTATAAAACTTGCACAAACACAAGATTTTTACTTCCAAGCACAGGTAAGCACACACCGGAATCCTGTCTTTGGATGGTAGCCATGTGATGTGGAGATACAAGGGTGCGATGCTTGTTAACCGGACCTAAGATGGACACGACAGTCTCGTTATACAAAACACATCTGTCACGTAGTAAGGGTCTCTGTGTGTATGTCAGGATGGCAGGTGTGTGTTACAGGTTCATTAGCAACTTCAGCTGTGAATTATTAGCACTCCTTAGAGGTGTCTTTGAAGACTTGATAAGAACAGCTTGCTCACCAGGGCAGAAGTGTGAGACAATAGACTTTGCCGCTAAGTACATAAGAATTAGACGTCCAAGCTAGCAAACAGCTGAAGGTCAATCTACAGTATATCATTCACAAAAAAAAAGGACTCAAAATTGGATTTTTCGAAGTAAACTGAAGGTCAATTAAAATGTAAATCTCAGGTTTCCTTTCTGTAATGAGTACCTAAGATTAGTGTAGTGAACTTGTCTGAGAACTGTTTTATTACTTCTTGTACACTTTATGATAGTAAACTTTTAAGTCGACTATATTTGTATGAGAATTCTTTGCAACAGCCACACGGAGATCCGATCCCATCATCATCATCATCATCATCATCATCCAATCTGTCTTGAATGACATGAAGAAACAGAACAAACCAAGACAGAAGAACCATGGTAACATCGATGCTTTAAGCTACGCATCTAGTAAAGCTGAGCTACCGGAAAATCTATGCGCAAATGCACCTAGGGCAAAAGCTGCTTTAAACACAAAGAATTCATACCTAATGTTAATTTAATTTAGTTAATAGAAGTTAAAGATAACAAAAATCAAATGATGACAATATTTTTGACAGCATCCTAATTTTTAAACGCTGAAAAAAAAAGGACTCAAAACACTCAAAGCCAAAATACAACGCATAGATAACAGTTACTAATTAATTGGTTATACAATTTGCATCCAAACAAGATAATGCAAAAATGTTCATATTAATTTTTAATACTTGGTTAAATAATGTTATATTTGTTACTTGCTGAAATGTTTCAAATAAATGATCACATCACATTTTCCTGCTATCAAACCCACTTTTCTCTATAAGTTTCTCTGTGTGTACTATACAAATGGCACCAGTTTACTGACCTGAGTGGAGTGGAATTTTAAATAGATGTCCTTTCTTGCACTTATATTCTCTACAGCGGGTTTAAAAGGCAGAAACTGCTGAGTCTGAAATATATGTTTGGTTTAACAATAGCACTGGCTCATTCTTTGTGTGCAGTTTTGCTGAAGGTTTTCTGTGTAGACTTCCGGACAGACACTAGCTAAGACCATTCTGACAGGATGCTGCTGTCTAAACCTTAAATAACTGTGTTTTAATATGCAAGATCAGCATGTTTCGATGCAACTCCACTATTAAGGGGAGGTTAGAGAGGAGAGTTTTATGTCACAGGTCAACAAGACACAAGATAGTTATGCTACATCTACTCGGGGTTCTCAGGTTTCCTCCCACAGTCCAAAAACATTATATGTTTGGTTGATTGGTGATTCTAAGGAGTGTGACTGTGTGTGGTTGTTTGTCTGTATGTGGCCCTGCTATGGACTGGCCCCCTGTCCAGGTTGTACCCCTGCCAATTACCCAATGACAGCTGGGATGGTCTTCAGCAGATCCCTGTGACCCTGATTAGGAAAAAGCAGGTATAGACGATGGATAGATGTATGGATAGATAGTTATACTGCATCAGTGATGTCTCTCGAAGACAAAGAGTTTAAAATGGACTGGGGTTTAAGATGTGCTTCTCAAGTTATGTTGAGTAGATCAGCGGTTAATGTGTGTAAATGGTGTAATTGGAAGATCGGGGTTCGATTTCCAGCACCAAAAAACACAACAAGGACTCAAAACATGCAAAGCCAAGTTACCACTGCTGGGCCCCTGAGGAAGGCCCTTAGCCCCAATTGCTCAGATGTATAAAGAGGATAAATGTAGGTCACTTTGGATAAGAGCATCTGCAAAATGCTGTGAATGTAAATGTAGACACATCATGCTTAGTTTCCTTTAACACTAAAAGATGTCCAGCTGTGACAGCAAATAACAGGAAGAAACCAGTGGGAAGAAACCAATCTACTGCCTGGAGAAGTCTGGTCAGAAGTGGTCTTCATGGTAGAATTGTAGCCAAAAGCTACCTCTAACATGAAAACAAAGTAAAGTGACGCAACTATGGATGGAAACAGGAAATGTGGTGCCGAAAATGGCAGCAGTTGCAGCAATAGACATCTGAAAGCATTCTTTTCAGCATTTCTTCACATCTGCTGTGTAAATTGCACAGAACGATGAAAAGCTTTCTAGAAAAGCTTGCTGTCATATCTGTTACAAATCTGAGGCAGGGATTTGAATGCAATTGCAGAAATACACTTCAATAGGCAGGAAAACACAACAAATCAACTAGGACGGCGGATTAGGCACCAGGATATTACTTAAACCTAAAGCATTGCTAAGAAACCTGTTTGAGAAAATTCCAGTGCTTATATACTCTCCACCATTTTTGTCCTGGTTGACAACTTCCTGTTGCACTTTAGCAGGGAAATGCCCCAAATATCTTTGACAATATCCTTATGTGATTTTAAAATCTATAATTTTCCAGATGTAGTCTCACTTCAGAACTTATCTCCACACAATTCGTGGCAATTTGGTTTCGGGAAGAACCGCTTGCTAACTGGGCTTGTCCACAAACTTTTGATCGAAGTGTATTCAATAGTGGCATAATTGTATTATACTGTATGTGCATGTCTCATCTTTAGACTAGTCATTATACACTTATTAGTCAGCTGTCTTACTTGTTAATACATCCTCCCTGTTTGTATTTTGTAGTAGGAGTTAATATCCAGTACGTGGACATGGATGCATTTTAGGTTGACAGAAGTTAATGATGCCTCATTTCTTTTGGAATAAATGTAAATATCATGTAAACTGTGTGTGTTGAGAGTAAAAGTGTGTGTGTGTGTGTGTGTGTGTGTGTGTGTGAGACAGGTTATGTCACAAACGAGACACTCACTTAGCAAGCATTTGGCACCTACTAATTAATGTGACATCTATGATGCAACAGGAAGTGAAGATGATCCTTATGTAAGACTGCCTGCGGTTATACAACCAGTCATCCTCATCTCTCTTTCTCTCATTCTCTCTCAGCACAGCCATATGAACTCCCACTGACAGGTGTTTTGGTCCAATCTGTCTGTGTATGCAGTAGCGGCGCATCATATTTTTCAAACAAAACAAGCCGGTGTGACTCAGAGCTGCCGAGTGACAAGGGCGACGTAGAGACCCTTACTGACCTTGATAATCCTGACCTTGATTTGGCTTTGAGCCAAAGGTGTTGTACTGTGTGTGTGTGTGTGATCACTATACATGTCACATGAAAACATATGTGAGTACACACAGGAAGCACATGGTTCTTTATTACCTTAGTGTTCAGCTGGGTCTATCCCGGGACAGTGATTGCATTGTGGGTAAACTTTCTGAGGTAGAGTTTTACATAATTAGTGACAGAAGGGCAAAACTGCCTGGATGCACAGTCTTACTTTTAGAATCCTATTTCCTTTGTCTTCAAATGTGTATTAGCTGTAGTTCTGCTAATGTTTCTCTCTTTTCCAGCCCAAACAACGCACGTCTCTGTCCTCATCACAGGATGTACAGCGCCCTGTACCGAACCATAGCGGTGAGCCATCTGAGGTGAGCTCATCTCTGGGCTATGCCAGCTTCAGCACCAGTCCACCTGCAAGTCCTCTCATCAGTCCAGCTAACTACTCCATTGGATCAGCTGAGGACTGTCCCCTCACTGGTAAGATTGTGTGACATCTGCTTAACATAAGAAAGCCAAGTAAACACCCTTCACACCTCTGTGCACGTTTTCCACTAGATTGTGTTGTGTTATTGTGTGGATTTGTGTTCATTCAGCTACAAAAGTATTAATGAGATCGGACACTTATGTTGGATGAGGAGGTCTGGGGTTCAGTCGGTGTTCCAGTTCATCCTAAATTGTTCAGTGGAGTTGAGTCAGAGTCAGGATTCTGTACAGGACACTCCAGTTCTTCCACTACAACCAGAACACATCATGTCTTCATGGAGATCAGGGACTTTGTTTACAGGGACATTGTCATGCTGAAACAGTGTTTAAGTCTCTTAGTTCCAGTGAATGAATAATGTAACACTAAAACATACAAGGACATTCTAGACAATTGTGTGACTCAGACTTGGTAGACAGTTTGTAAAAATTACAACACTTATGCGAAATCCTATCTCCTGCATGTATATAATTGTGAGGTAATCCCTTAAGCTTATATTATTATAAATAGTCTATGTGTCTGATTACATGCACGTCACCAGGGGAAGCCAGAATGAGAGTCATCCGTACTCTTAGTGTCGTGGTCACGTTGCCAGCAGGTGGCGATGGGAGACGTGTTTATGCTACAGTACCGTCTTCTCGACAGATTTCCTGCTTGCATAAAAGTGGAGTCAGCGGCGTGAAACATGTCCCGGATGACGGGCTATGTCACTTCCTGTATGTCACTTTTATCTGGATCATGCATGGGCAGGTGCGGGGTTACTATTGTTACAAATTCCTGTTAGCATAGTGTGGGAGTGACAGTCAAGTTGGTAATGATCGCCATTCATCGCCACTGTCTGTGTGCCGTCTGGCACCCTCCTCTGCAGACACATAAGGGGGAGAGAGAGAGAGAGAGAGAGAGAGAAAGAAAAAAAAAAAAACAAAAAAAAAAAAAAAAAAAAAAAAAAAAAAAAAAAAAAAGAAAAAAAAAAAAAAAAAAAAAAAAAAAAAAAAAAAAAAAAAAAAAAAAAAAAAAAAAAAAAAAAAAAAAAAAAAAAAATATAACTAAAAAAAAAAAAAAAAAAAAAAAAAAAAAAAAAAAAAAAAAAAAAAAAAAAAAAAAAAAAAGAGAGAGAGAGTAAAAGAAGAGAATAAAATAGTTGTAAATTAAAGATGGTGTGGAGTCTTAGGAAGTGTGTTGTGTGGAGGTTTGACTTTTCTCCTACCCGCTGTTTAAAATGATTAATCTTCAGTCTCAGGCATCGTTATTTAAAGTGTCTAGTGGATCTTATTAATTAAAAAGACATTAAAGACAATACAGGTATATTTAGCTGGAAGTGGTAGTTCTGTGTTGGACTGAGTTCAATTCCAGCACCACTTAATTGCCCCTGTTTGGCCCCTGAGCAAGGCCCTTAACTCTCAGCTGCTTAGTTGGATTGAAATATTGAATAAATTACTATAATTACTAAAATCGCTTTGTATTAGGGCATCTGCCAAATTCCTGAAAAGTACATTTTTACAAAATATTCAGATTATTTCCGTTTTCATATTTCGGTGTAATTCTGAAATAGCCATTTTGTGTGTGTTTCATGCACAATGAAATTCAGGGTGGTTCAAAAACTGTAGTCACTGTTAAATTATAATAAACCTGTAACGATTCTGGCCTTCCACCACCCAGAGGGCGCCCTCGTCTGAGTACTAGCCACTTCCGCTAGTACTTCCTGTGGCTAGCTTTATAAAAGTAGGACTGGGACTACATTGCGAAGTAATGTTTGCTAACCAACATACCAAGCGTTTTCCATATCCATGCTAATGTTTGTGCTTTCACTGAACTCTGCTCTGACTTTGGCTTCCGATTATTGCCTCCTGTTCGCCTGGTTTGTGTTTGACTTCTGTGTACTGAACTCCGCATGTTTATTGACCAAGTCTGTGGATTATTGGGAAGTCTTTAATAAAGCCTTGCACTACAAAACAGACACCCTGTTCAAATAATAAACAACCCAGAAATAATTATTTTTTCTATATACATATCTTTCCTTATTAACGCTAAACTGTAGGTCTTGACTTTGCTTCATAAAGGAAAGTACAGTACAGTTCAGTGGACACCCTGTCAGGATCGTAATAAACACTTCCGAAGACCTGCTGTGTGTGAAAATAAAGGCTTCATTATGCTGCATTACATTATAAAGCCTATGCCAATTTTACAAAATAATAATTGACAAATAAAGACAGTGGTGGCTCACGGTTAAGGTGTTGGACTACCAACCTGAAGATTGTGGGCTTGATTCCCAGCTTCACCAAGCTACCACTGTTGGGCCCCTGAGCAAGGCCCTTAACCCCCAATTGCTCAGTTGTATAAAAGAGATAAATGTAAGTCGCTTTGGATAAAAGCATCTGCCTAATAGTGATAAAAAATGTATCAAAATCGTATAATCTTCTAATAAATTTATCTTTACAGAGCAAAAACCATGTCTATAAAATCATATTTCCTTTTTTTTTGGTTTTGTTCTTTCACAAAAATGATAGAAATTTCGGTTTTAATCCTAAATTTAGATTTAAATTGCACAGAAATCGTGATAGCAGGTAGTATCAGGATCCTGATTGATCTTTCCTTTATTTACAATGTTTTAGAAGTAATAGAAATATGTACACAATTATTAACGTCTACAGTAGCTCTTCTACCCTAAACCATGTGAGATCGATTTTTTTAGGTTGTATTTTTGGGTTTAAATTTTGGCAACCCTGTCCAAAAATAGCACGATGTTCACTCAATATAAACTCAATATTTAAACTAAAAGAAAAAAACAACACAAAATCTGTTGCTGCAACTGTATCTGTATTTGGTTCGGGATAAAGTACGTGTGCAATCATTGTAAAGTAGGTTAGTTGGGACAAAGTAGAAATATTTTAGTCATTAGAAATGTCTCCCAGCCCCTTAAATAGAATCTAAGCAGCAGATGAATCATACATCCATGGAGAAAAAGACCTCTGCAGCTTTTCATCTCTTCCACTGTACTGTAAAGATACGAAATAAAGTGAAATGACCCATTGAATCTTCTCTAGCCTTTCATAGAACATTCAACATTCCTCCGGGGTACCCCAACCCACTAATGGGAAAGGTTTTGTGTGCTGGCACCAAAAAAGAAATAATGTTTTAGGTTAAAGCTTCAGTTCTCTTGGTGGGACTGTAAAAAGTAGGACTGTGAATAAAGAGCACTGTTAGATACACTATATAGGCAAAAACTATATAGGTCTGGGGTTCAGTCGATGTTCCTGTTCATCCTAAAGGTGTTCAGTGGGGTTGAGTCAGAATCAGGGTTCTGTACAGGACACACCAGTTCTTCCACTCCAACCAGAACACATCATGTCTTCATGGAGATCAGGGGTTTTCGTGTGCAGAGACATTATCATGCTGGAACAGCGTTTGAGTCTCTCCGTTTCAGTGAAGAAATAATGGAATGTAACAGAACACATCTGTGTGTCTTAGACGTTGTGGTAACAGTTTTGGGAAGAAATGTGTTGTGTATATTGTTTTTTTTTTTGTCTTTGTTCTAGTCTATCCTTAATGCTGTTTATTATACGTGGCTTGTATAAAGGGGTCTGATGAGCAGAGAAAGTACACACATCCTTTACTCAAGTAGAACTACAGATACTCAGGTTCTCTGGTAAAATTACTGAATACACTTATTTTTTTCTCAGGTTAAATTAAAGAAGTACAAGCTTTGACATGGAACTTTAGTAAAAAGTAAATCGACTACCAGAGTAAAATAAAGTAAATTAACTACCGGAATTACGTTACAGTTTTGTGAAAACAAATAGTGGTCTTCTGCTGGTGAACTGATGGTAAATTCAGTTAATTTATTTTCCATTGAAAATGAGAGCTGGCTAACCTTACAAATATATCTAGTTAGGAAGTTAACTAATGTTCACTAATGAACTAAGTGATGTTAGCAAACACATGTTGTGCTATAGCAAATATGATAGCGAAATGTGCACCCATTATGACAAAACAAAAGATAACATTAAAACATGTAACGTTAATTTACCTGTATGTGCTTTCTGAAACTCGACGGTGAAAAAAAGTTGTACAAAAAAAAAAAATAAATAGTGAAAAGTAAAGTAGTGAATCCAGAAAAATCTACTTAAGTACAGTGAGAAAGTAATTGTACTTTATTACTTCCCATGTCTGCTGATGAGTGACAGTAGTTTAGCAGACATAAGTGGTGAAGTGATGTGTTTAAATCATGGTTACACAAAGTAACCATCAATCTTCACTCCATTACAACATTAAAAGAGGAGTGGAGTCACCTGTAAGTACTATATGTCCTCACACTCATCAGGGCAAAAGCATGAGTCATTCACCTTCCTGTACTGCCTCAAGCTCTAAAAATATATTCTTATATTGTTTATAATAAGATACAATTTTCACATCTTCATGCCTCTTTTTCACATCATCACCCCTCTCCCTCCTTTAGAAGGTCCAGCGTTGTTGTCATAGCAACCGCCATTAAACAGAGCATCCCGTTCCTTTTCCTCTAATGCTTCATTTTTTATAAGTGCAGAAATTAATGCACATTTAATAGTGGTGGTGACCATCAGCCTGCTGTCTGTGTTCCTGTAAATATCACACCAGCTTGTAACACCAAACATAATCATATTTCTGTCTGTTTTTTTTTTTTAACATTCTCTGTCCTGAGGTACAGACAGATGCATAAACAGCTGTATTATAGCTGACCCTGTGCCCTGAAAAAACAAATTTCACTGTGCTGCAGAGTAATGCGACAAATAAAGACATTTACGTTTTACGAAATGGTCGAGGATACGAAAGTGAAATATAAGTTAACGTTTATTCATTTAATTATTATTTTTAGCAGCAATACACCGAACAGCGCGTCTAATGGCTTCACTATTTTTTTGTTTAAGGGGTGTCGCAACGATGACGTAGATATGACGTTTGACGTAGAAGGGTGACGTGCCTTAAACCGTCCCAATTCTGCAAATCAGTGTACTTGTTCCCTTGCGCACTTATTAACTGAAGTATCTTCAGTTGTGTTCAGAAGATGAAATAAAGTTTTACGGGTTTGGAACAACAAGGAATTCTGCAGTCGCACAGTGTGTGTAAGCAACTAAAGTTATAAGTCCTCAGAAAACAGCTGGAGTGTCTTAATGGCAGAGTGGAAATGTCCTCTTTCATCATGGTGATGCGACGATTATCAACCAGAGGCGGGTCACACGAAAGGGTCAGACAGGTCCGGAGTGAAGATGGGGTCCGAAACACTGGCAGCTCATTAGTAACATATGTAGCTCAACAGAAAGAGAGAGAAAGAGAAAGAGAGAGAGAGAGGGTAGGAAGGAAGAGAGAGAAAAAAGGAGGAAAACAGCTACAGTGTATAGAGTGATTGTGTACTTAATCTTATCTCCTTATGCAAGATTGATATCGTCACAGTCAGAAAGAGGTCTCACCTTCAAAACTACTGTAGCATTCAGGTGTGAGTGTTTTCAGCGTATCCGAAATCCCTGTTCACCCGCCATGTTTGATGACATCCACTTCTGCTAACTAATTTATTAAGTGTGAAGGGAATCTAATCCGATTGACAGGTCTGATATTTATCTGGGTTTAAATATATGGGCTTTATGTGTAACGAAACAGGGTCCTGTGGTGGTCCTTCAGCAAGTCTCTTATCAAATATTTCTTTATAAGAAAGAGATCGAAAGAGAGAGAGAGAGAGAGAGACAGGTGGAGACAGAGAGAAGATGCGTTCTGCTGTCTTTTTTATACACATGGCTGCCCATGTTACAGTTTCACTGTTACAGTTTCTTCAGCTATCTGACTTTTGTGAGATTTACTTGCACTATTTTTGGCAGGAAGTTGCTGCAGTTGGATACAGCAGAGCAAACATTTGTTAACAAGCAATTAAACATGTGATCTAAAATCCAGTGGCAGAACAAGCCATCCGTCTGTGTGCCGAGGATAAAGCGAGGACTGACTCTTTCCCTCCAAACAGAAATCCTCTTTTTCTCCAAGTCTATTTATGAATCATAAATAGCATGTTTTTTTCTTCTCTGTTTTATATTTATTTGCCTTCCCTCTATCCGTTTGGTTGCTGGCGCAGGAAAGGAGCATAGTACATTCCAAAATTTAGTAAAATTCTACTGTTATCTTTTATCAGCATACTTATCACTTTGCCTGTAGAAGTGTCTTCTGCATGACAGGACAAGTGTGTGTGTACATGCATTGCAGACTAAAAATGCCCTGTGGAGCAATTTTTTGGATCTCTCAGTCACATGTTGTGTGTGAGTAAGAGAGAGAGTGTGTAAGAGTGTGTGGGTTTTTTTAACTTGGGAGAACTTTTCTTTTGAGCTCATTTTGTCACATATGTGGATAGTGTGGATCTTTGACTGCTGCTGACCTTATGACTTAAGGTAGGAGTTAAAAAGCAAGTAAGAGTGAGAGTGACAGATGATGAAGGGTGGAGTTTTCACGGCGTCGGAAGATTGTACACTGTTTTAGATCAGACACTAAAAATATTTTTTATATGTTCTGCGGCAGTGTGATTTGATCTATGTCGTTGCTTTAGTGTTGGTTTTAGTGATTAAGTGATGATGAGCTCGGGATCAATGGCCTTATTTCTCTATTTGCGTGTGTGTGTGTGTGTGTGTGTGTGTGTGTGTGTGTACAGTAAATGTTCTTTTCTGTATTCGTCATACTCAGACTGCATGTTCTCTTTTTTTAGATACGCTTCTGTTCCGTAAGGTATGGAATGTGGAGAATTTGTTTGTTTTCCTTGTTTACTGCTTTATACTTCCAGATTGTCCAGATGAATGTAATACCGCGATCACAGTGTTGACTTTTCTTCTGTGAGGTCTTAGATCATTCGT
This sequence comes from Bagarius yarrelli, assembly GCA_005784505.1. Lineage (NCBI taxonomy): Eukaryota > Metazoa > Chordata > Actinopteri > Siluriformes > Sisoridae > Bagarius > Bagarius yarrelli. The sequence continues at coordinate 15,209,181 of VCAZ01000001.1, read as the reverse complement.
GGACCCGTCACAGAGCCACACATTGTCTCTCTTACATTGCTTTGCTTCTGTTCGGCTGTGGGCTTCTTTGATTGATTTTAGATTTATATCCAGATACTGCAGCGTGCCATGTTTAGTCCCACTTCTGCATTTTAGCTTGTTCTAAAATATATGATTTTAGATAGATAGATAGATAGATAGATAGATAGATAGATAGATAGATAGATAAATTAAATAGAAAGATTTACATTTGCAGCATTTGGAAGACTCTTTTATTCAGAGCGACTTAAATTTATCTCTTTTATACAACTGAGCAATTGGGGGTTAGGGGCCTTGCTTAGGGGCCCAACAGTGGTGCTTTGGTAAGGAACCAACACCTTAGTCCAACACCTTAAACACTAAGCCACCACTTCCCACATAGATGGGTATATGGATAGATGGAGGGAGGGAGAGAGGGAGGGAGAGATGGATAGATAGATAGATAGATAGATAGATAGATAGATAGATAGATAGATAGATAGATAGATAGATAGATAGATAGATAGATAGATAGATAGATAGATAGACGGTCGGATGGATGGACGGACGGGCAGACAGACAGATCTTTTATTTGATTTATCTGATGTATATGTATCTGATAATTTTATATTATTTTCTTTATGAATTTTGATAATCGTAGCATATGTTCTGCACAGCTTAGGGTTTTTTTCCTGCTCAGAAGGACACTTGAACTGAGGAACACCTGATTTTTAAAATAACAGACAACACTAAAAGAAGTAGTAGTAGGGTCAGAGCACAGGGTCAACCATGATACCATGCTTGCAGATGTGCAAGAAAAAGGACTCTGCAGAACCGTGGTTTAGTTTTATAGTACAGAAAATCTTCTATTTAACAGTCACGGATTCAACAGACATTGGACAAAATCTGCAGAGGGGTAGTGTCCGAACGGAATACCAATACGTCCAGTCCGTTAGTTCCAGAATTGGCCGCTGTTGTTTTTAGGCTTCAAAAAAACAATGATTCAAATTAAAGGACAATCAGATTTACCGGATGTCCCTCCCTCCCTATTATTCCCTTAAACCGAAGTTTTTTTTGTACTCATATATCAGCATAATAGAGACTAAACAAAGCTGCACACAAAGCAATGAATCATAGCTGTATATCTAATAATATCTTATAAATCTTGACTGCCAAACTAAAAGAAAAACTTTTTCTCAGCTCAGGAATTAAGTATAGTCTCCTTAACTCAGGGTCGGCTTTAGAATCATCATCATCATCATACAGACGTTCCTCCTCATTGGTTTGAGGGAAAGTAATTACTTATCATGGTTAGCTGATTTGCTTGTTGCTAACAAAAGGCAAACATGTCCTCAGGTTTGTTCCTGTCCTTGTGTTAAGTCATCCTTTTTTCTTTACTTATTTCCTCAGAGTTCCCAAAGCCTTCCTATTACCTGGAATACACACCTATTTCTATCTCGTGCCTAGTGTTTCTCAGTTAAACCAGGATTCATTCTGCTTTCCACTTCACATCAGGTACAGATGCTTACTCCAGCACACTGTTACGTATTCCTGCGTTCATCAGATGATCAGTTCGAGTTGTTTCTTCTAGCTAATTAAAGGAGTTGCGTTATACATTTAGTCACACGTGCATTAAAGTTTGCGTCTACAGACACATCTGGTTACATTAGTATAACTGATTGTTTTAATATGAAGTGATGGAATGTATGTTTATGCTAATATTCTGTTTAGTAAACATATTTTTAGACAGTATCCTTTTATTTTTTAGCCAATCGTGCTTATATTAGCAAGTGACGTGTGAGTGTTATAGTGAACTTGATTGTCCAGAATTAATTCAGTCATTTTAGGTCTTTACTTACTTCCTCACATGCAGTATCCCAGCTTGGGAGTCAGTTGGAGTCGAACGCAGGACAGCCATAATCCCTAAAACAGAGATGGTCTTAGGGGCCTTGCTAAGGGGCCCAACAATGTCAGAATGGTAATAATAATTATGCTTAAATCCTGATCCTTTAATTCACAACACAGGGTCTTAACCATTTGAGCTCCCACTGCCACTAGCACTACCTTCACTCCAATGCAGAGTTCAACTGTTGATCTGTGGTCTGCTATCCAGTGCTGGTATTTCATTAATCAACAAACACAGCTTTGTCAAACAAGACCTGCACTGGTATGGTCTTAAAAAAGTGTATCATTTTATTTTTCGAAATAAATTTAGTATTAATCAATAGATTAATCAATTAATCGATAGACCAACGACGCCACATGTAAAGATAAAAAAACGTATTATTTAAATGCTGCTGAAGGTTAGGAAAAAGTGCAAACTATTTTGTCTCAGATGTAAGTGGACCCTTAAATAATACATATTATATACAATAAAAACCCAGAACTGTAACAAAAACATTCTTATCAAGTGAGACTTCAGTAGTGATGGGGGTTTCATCACTCACTTTCATCTCTTATCTCCTTCTATCCTGCTTTCCTTTTCTCCTGTGCTGTAATTCGGTCTTTCGTATCAAAGCTTGAGCACAGCATTACCGCCGGGACAAAGTGTTCACGTTTCATCCTCTCCCCGCACAGACTAAAGACTCTCTGTCTATAAAAGAGAAATCCACTCAGTACACCAACACTTGGCCTGTATGATTGTTTCACACACTGGTCACACAGTGTTTTGCATCTGTAGCCATGTTATAAAAAGGGTGAACTAGATCAGTATGGACTAGAAGAAAAAGTTTTAATGTGTTTAGTTAGAAAATGTTCAGTAGTGAATAAAAACTACACCTTGTAGTTTACTGAAAAGCCCCAGAGAAAGTTTCCCAGTGATTACCTTGCCTTCTATTTGGCTGCAGCATGGAGTAATCTGCTGGTTTTGTCTGGTTACAGGAGAACTGCTTTAACACTCCCCCTGGTCCTAGCTTTAATCGTCACTCTTTCAACATCATGCTTTAAGTAAGGTCTTGATTTGATTCTTTCTTTACATACCTCAGTCAGAGATATATTTGTTTAGCTTTTTGGGCTGTGCTATCATGAAAAAATATAGTTAATGTTTTTACAGAAGCCTATTGGTTCCATAATATAGCTTTTGCGGTGTAAAAATTTAGACGGTCTTGGGTAGTCAAACTGATAAGCCTTATTCCTGCGGTGTTCCTCAGGGCTTGATCCTTGCCTCTATTCTATTTTTTATATGCACCCACTGGGCTCTAACTTAGGTGAACTCAAATTGCTTGCAAATAAAAGCAAGGTTATAGTATTTGTCTATAATAAAGCCTGTTTTGACCCGCTTGTCTCTATACAGTTTGTTAAATTATGTGAAAAATGTAGACATTTAATGAAATCTATAAACAAATTCAGTCCACTGTAAAATAGTTTTTTTTTCCGCTTGCACAACTTAAAGAAAATAAAACTATGTTAGAATAAATTCATTCTTGTCATTCAAAATGACTATATTGTTTTATAAAATAATAAAGAATTATTACAAAGTATTTTAATACTTTTGTCTTTCAGTTTTGGCCCAGAAATTTCATTTTGGTGCATCCGTAGATTTTTATGTAAAAAAAATGTCTTCAAGGACATACAGGACCCCGCAGTGAAAATATATTGCTTAATATACAGCTATATTGCTTTATATGTAAATAACTGAATCAAAAATATACATCACATTTAATTACCTTATGGAGACTAGCAGTTCCCGTGTGTGTGTGTGTGTGTGAGAAGGTGCATGGGAAATGGTGGCTCATGGTTAAGGTGTTGGTCTACCAACCTGAAAATTGTGGGTTCGATCCTGAGCTCCACCAAGCCACCACTGGGCCCCTGAGCAAGGCCCTTAACCCAATTGCTCAGTTGTATAAAGAGATAACTGTACGTCGCTCTGGATAAGGATGTCTGCCAAATGCTGTAAGTGTAAGTGTAAGCGTGTGCGTGTGCGTGTGCGTGTGTGCGTTGGAGGGGCTTGAAATGTTTTTATTCCACAAAAAGTCCCGGCAGAAAAAGTTTACAAACCACTAAGTTAAGATCATAGCTGATGTTTTTCTTTTTGGCTTGTTTCACACACACACCTGAGCTCCCCAGAACCCCAATCTGCCAACCGTTCCACTTTTCTAGAGTTAGTCAGGCTTCTTGATGATTAATTAATTCGTATGAAACACCTCTCGTGATAATTCTGAAAGATTGAAGTATGTACTTTTTTTCCCACCTGATTTCTACATAAATGCTAGTTTACAATAAGACTAGGTATTTAAATCTGCTGTATTTTGTTGTAAGCTGATGTTATTTGTTTAATATATAAAAGTTAATGATGATCGTATGTTTGTTATTTTGAGCCTGAAATATAAGAATGTAGAATAAAAGAGGAGAATGTTTTTTTTCCCCTCATGGCTGTAAATCTAACCCTCTTTCCAAATTCCGAAATCTAATAGTAATAACATTTTTTTGTTGTTGTAGACATGCACCTTATTACACATTGTGGATAAATTAAAATGGCATACAAACTGGAGTTTTCAGATAGATTTCAATTTCACGCTACAATTCTAAAGCTTCTACTGCTTTGGCATGAGAGCATTAAATCTCAGCGAGGTGTCACTGGCAAGCCATAAGCGTGATTAAATTGATATGCATTATGCGGATTAATTAAGCAGTTGTGTGAGTCACATGGGAATTGAGGGAAACTTTACACTAACAGGTACTAGAATTATTGTAAGGGATTTGGATTAACAGTTTAGGATGTATTTGTTTGTTTCGACTGTTTTGAACTTACTGCCTGTTTCTACAAATCTGATTGTGTTTTTCCCCCTTTTGGATTGATTATTTATTGGTGGAAGTAGTAGTGCAGTGGTTAAGGTGTTGGGCTGCTAATTGGAAGATTGAGGTTCGATTCCCAGCACCATCTAAATGCCACCTCTGAGACCCTGAGCAAGGCTTTTAACCCCCAGTTGCTCAGTTGTATTAAAAAAAGAAGGCTGCTCTAAATAACAGGCGTCTGCCAAACGCTGTAAATTTGAATTTATTAATAAACTCTGAGGAAATGCAATTGAACCCAACCGTAAAGGCTAAATCATTCAAACTATAATGAATAAATAATAATAAATAAACTCTATCATAAATAAATATATAGCTTTTGCATACATAATATGACTGACTATATATGATGGTTCTCTCTCTCTCTCTCTCTCGCTCTCTCTCTCTCTCTCTCTCTCTATATATATATATATATATATATATATATATATATATATATATATATATATATATATATATATATAGATATAGATAGGTAGATAGATAGATAGATATGGATATATATGCAGTTATTTACACACACACAAGCAGATAAATTGTCTTTTTTCCCTTATTTTATCACATTCTCTCATAGTGTTTTTATGAATGTAACCCCATACATACACTAATAAGTAAGTCTTTATTTGTCACATAAACATTACTGCAAAGTTAAATTCTTTTCTCCGAATGTCCCAATTTAGAACGTTGATGTCAGAGCGCAGAGTCAGCCATGATCTGTGCCTCTGGAGCAGAGAAGATTAAAGGCCGAGCTCAAGGGCCCAACAGTGTCAGCCTTATATGCGCAGCAGTGGCAGTCTCAATATGCGTGACCAACATTTTTTTATTGCTACTGTTTTAGATGAGGTGGTGGAGCAGAGAGAGACAGCGCTGAAAGACAGTCGCAGGGAGAGCCGTGTTCCCGAGCAGTTTGCTGGCCTTCTGCACGGCTCATCTCCAGCCTGCGAGTTCCCGGATAATCCCTACCAGCTGTACAGCAAAGTGCACAAAGATCCTCCACAAAGGCACGGAAACCTGCTGCTGGCACCAGATCATGCCGTGCCGTTCCCTGCTCCGAAAATTCCAAAAGAACCGAAACCTCAGATAGTGTACCGCACCATCTTCCACACCAGAGTGAATCAGAGTCCATCTGCGCAGGGAAAAAGCGAAGACGCTGGGAATCACAGCGCAGGCGGCTACGAGGAGAGAGCCTGCACTCTTGGAAGAATGCGTACCGGAATGTCAAAGAATGTGCCCGAACTCCAGCTTTCCAGAAGTCTTTCCAAATCTGACTCCAACCTGGTTGTGGCGTCGCCCATCGAGGAGGAAAAGCGGAATTCTCGAGGGCAAAACAGTCCCACCAGACTGGAGCGTACTCCCTCCTTTACAGCTGAGTGGGAGGAGGTAATAACACCTTCATTATCCTTTAATTACAGTTACTGGATCCGGATAATCAGTTTATATAATCAGATACTTGATTGATTTGGAAATGCGACATGGCATGACATTTTAACAAATAAATTAAAGTGGGTTTTTTTTATATATATGGGAATATCCTTATGTATGTGGAGTATGTGCAATCAAGCTTAATGAATTCCTGTGTACTGAAAATAGTCATCAGTTAAATCAGCAGCATAGGAAGTCAACATCCAGTCTCTGTAAAGCTTGAGTGATGAATTTTTAATGACACGAGGAGTAAAGCATTTAATTAAGTAATATTAAAACACTCAGTGAGGCTGAAATAAAATGATTGTAACAACGGTGTTATAATAAAGTCATAAACATTATTAGATATGGGGGTTTTTAAGGCTGAGTAGCTCTGCCTACCATCCAGAACAGATCATCATGACATTTAGTTGGTCAGAATAATCTCTGATTGGAATTCAGATAAACAGTAAGAAAGCAAAGAGTTGATAAAATAATTGCTTATAGTCACATGACATTTTATTTGCATCACATTTACATATCTAGTATTTGCCACATGGCCTTTTCTAAAACTTATAATTGTATCCAGTTTAGCATTTAAAGGCCTCAGTTTGTTCAGGGGGCCAGCAATAGCAGCTTGGTAGTGTTGGGATTTGAACCCACAATCTTGCATTCAGCAGCCTAACCACTGAGCTACTACTACTACTACTACTTTTATCAACAGTTCTGTCAGAATTTAATTAAAGTGAATTAAACACAAAAGCAACAGATTTAGAGAAGTTTGAGATTGTTTAATATTTCCGAATATCTTTCGCAGATTTAGGTCGAGACGTGTCAGTTGACATCAGCTCTCATAAAGGGCCATTACAGATATCATGCCTTCAGTGCTAGAACTATAAAACAAGAAATAACTATAGTCGAGCAAAAAAAACAAAAAAAAAGTTTAAGAAGTAAGAAGTCAGGCTGAAGCTGTTCACTTAGACAACATGCTTTTTATATTACTATATAATTACAGAAGTCAGCCATTGTATTGTGATGTCTCAGGATGGAATATAATGAAGTGAATGAATTAAATTGGCCGGTCGGGGGCTTTTAGTCATATTGCACCCCCGTTCCTAAATAAATACACAGTGTTCAAATTACACCTCGGTGCTTTAGGGAGACTGCAGTTAGTGCTTAAAAATATAACATTAGTGTCAAGAATGAAGAAAATACATTTTTGGGTTTAGTATTGTTTTATGAATAGCAAATATGTGCATTTCTAGTAGTGGGGGTGAGAGAATGGCACATACTGCACAAAGCGTTCGATTGATTGTCGATCATGTCGATCATCAGACAATTAAAATGACTGTAAACGAATTATCCAGTAAAACACTGTCTGTTGTTTACTGTACCCTAAACAGCTGTAAAGGGATTCACAGTAAAGCATTAGACAATCTTACATAAAGCGGATAACATAATCCAGTGCATTTGCAGCATTTGGCAGACGCCCTTATCCAGAGCGACTTACTTTATCTATTCATTTATACAACTGAGCAATTAGGGCTTAAGGGTCTCGCTTAGGGGCCCAACAGTGGTGGCTTGGTGGAGCTGGGAATTAAACCCACACTTCAGGTTGGTAGTCCAACACCTTAACCATGAGCTACCACTTCCCCCAGTACATGACCTTATTACCGTACAGAGAATATAACAATTCTACACGTCCCTGTTTATTGAAAAAAAAAACGTAATTGTTAAAACCAATATAAATTTCAGATCGACTGTATTGATTTTTTTTAGAACAATACCGATTATTTACGTTTATGAAACTGATCATCGATATGCAGAACTGATCATGTATTGTTTTGTGTATTGATGAGTAATTCTGGTTTGAACACAATTATTGAACTAAACAAACATTTTGATTTATAACACCGTCAATACCGTCATTCTACTATAGCACAACAACTCTTATTTCCTCATCGATATCGGTAGAGGGGTCTGACGTTGAAAGAATGGAAGGAGAAATTAAAAAACAAACCACCCTGTCGTTAAAGTGTCTTTTGTTAAATAAAATCAGGAAAACCAACAGGTTAAAAATAAAGAATATGAAAATAATTCTAAAAATATGCTCTAAATCATCTGAATCAGATTGTAGGGTAGTAAATATTTGCTGAAATGTCAATTAAAGTAATAGTAATAGAATCAATTTGTAATAGAATCAATGTGCGAGTGATGGAACAGTTATTTTGTCTCACTGGCGAAAACTCTGAGTTACACATCAGAAGGTGGGGTGGGGTGAGGTGTTCAAATCCCTACTGTGATGACTGGTTCCCTGAGCAACAATACTGATCTTCACCTTAGTCAATTTGTATTCTAGACTGTGTACAATATTTTACTAAAGATATTTTTCTTTTAATCCGCTCTATTTTGGGCAGTCTCGCTGCCAGCGAATTACTATAAAAGGAGCTTTTTTAATAAAGTTAATAAATACTTTAGTCATGCAGATAAGCTGCTTGCATATGGTATGAACACTGTTTGTGTGGGTGAAGGTGATTCTGCCAAGTAGGATGCGATCCTGGATTAACATTCTTTGTTAATCCTGGATCAACATTTCAATCAACTAATCACAACCATGACTGATGTCATCGGTGTGTGCCGACTGAACCGGCCTCAATTCATTTTTGAGACCTTCTTGTAACAAATTATGTAATATAAGACATTTATTCATGTATATGTATTAAATAAAAATGTGAAATAATTAATTGACATTTTAATACATTATACGCTGTACTGAACAATTGCATACAACATGTGTGTGCAGTCTAGTTAATATCTGAACATCTCTCTCGCCTTCGTGATCATACAAATACATGTGTGTGTGTGTGTGTGCAGTGAAATGTATTTAGGTGTGTAGGCATTGATAAAAAGTAAATGTATAGATTTTTTTCCCCAAAATTTATGGTAATTAAGGTATTTTTAGAAAATGTTACATTTAATTGTGTATTACTGATTGTTCAATTATCACTCTCCGAATTAAATCATGTTTGTTTTGGACCATCTTAATTAATACAGTCTAAATTCACTAATGTTATCCCTGAATTATCATAAATTATTTAAATATAGTTTGTCTAATCTCATGTTGTGATCCAATGTTAATCCAGGAATCATTCGATTGTTCCAGAATCAATAAAGTAAATCAGTTTTAGCCAATAAGATATATTTTTTATTATTTAATCAGCTAATATTTTTTTTAGTTTGTTTGTGGACGAAAAACGGAAAAGATTTAAAAGCGGATTGTGGCCGGTTTGGATGACACACACTGATAACATCAGATGGTTATGATTAGTTGATTAGAATGTTGATTCATGTTAATCCACCATCACATCCTACTTGGCAACGTCACATCCTCCGTTTGTGTGAGTGTGAACACTATGTGTTTATGTGTATTTTATTTGTTGCAGTATTTGACACTGGTTTTTAGTCCAGATACAGACTTGGATAAGAAAGTGTCATTCAGAGCGACTCTGCTACCATTGTTATTCCGTGATTCACGCTCATTCAATAAAAATGATGTACAGGCCACAGAAGGAAATATCAGTAATAAATAATCTTTCATTACTTCCTGTTGAAAATCCAATTTTTTAAGAAATTCCATTTTGCTGTCAAAAATAATCAGACTGCTACGGTGCACAGTGATATTTTTTAGATAGTGTACATGTATTGCTGTGGAAAAGAACAGGAACAGCGGATGAAGATTAAACCTGTGCGCTCACTCTCACCCCCTACAGTGAGGCGGAGGTACTGAAAAAAAAACCTTGTGCTTTTTCAGTGTAGCTTACTGTCAGATCAGCGAGAATAAATGTTACACAAGTACGTGAACAACATTAACCCGCGATTAACTTAGCACTGCATTGGCTAGGGTAACGTTATATTAGTGACATACACAGAGATAGCAACAGGTTACACACACTCCTTCCAGATTTTGCGAGAGCCAAAAGGAGGCTAAGCCTTTCCCCATCTCACCGATTTTTAATATAGAATTTGATTAAAATGATCAGAGTCATACAAAAAGTACATTAATAGATATGTGATCATTTATAGCATCGATCATGTGATAATTAATAGATATGTGATCATTTATAGATCATGATAGAAGTCATGCATTATGATTATAAAAGTACATTTATAGCATAGATCATGTGATAATTAATAGATATGTGATCATTTATAGCATAGATCATGTGATAAAAGTACATTTATAGCATAGATCATGTGATAATTAATAGATATGTGATCATTTATAGCATAGATCATGTGATAAAAGTACATTTATAGCATCGATCATGTGATAATTAATAGATATGTGATCATTTATAGCATAGATCATGTGATAAAAGTACATTTATAGCATAGATCATGTGATAAAAGTACATTTATAGCATAGATCATGTGATAATTAATAGATATGTGATCATTTATAGCATAGATCATGTGATAAAAGTGCATTTATAGCACAGATCATGTGATAATTGATAAGATTTATTTTATTTGATCTAAGTTAGTGTAAGATTTCCTCCAGGACTTGGTCAGTACTGCTGTTGGTACCTTTGTCATTCAGGTTTACCCGCACTAAACCAGCACTAGACACACACCACTGTTGGTGTGTTGTGAAAGATTCATCACTCCAATAATCTTTAAGCAGAGGAATTTTTTTTGATCCAATTGTATTTTAAGAATCTGTGTTGACTAATTGCCCCAGCTTCTTTGTGTGGGCTTAATCTCATCCTCGTCTGCATGGGATTTTGTTTGGATTTCTCTCCAAATCTGGCTGGGTGGTGGATTGACCATGCTAGGTGGCAATGAGTGTGTGAATGTGTGTGTGGTGCGATACCCATCACACCTTACACAATTCTATAGTGAAGACAAGCTTATAAATGAGAGTTAAGCTCTGTGTTTCACACACAGTGGAATGGAAGAAGATGGATTATTTCTGCTGAAATTGCTCTTTTCTGCTAGAGCTTTTAGAAGATGATTACACTTACCTGCTGCCACTGTACTGCCCAGGGAGAGAGGGAAAGTCAGTCCTTCTTCGCATGTCTCTAACCTTTAATTATGGCGTTTGGAATGGGATGAGGGATGATGGGAATAAAAGTTTGACAGACTCCAGAGCAGGTCTGTCTCAGAAAAGAGACTTGTATACAATGCTGAACAATGAATGCACATCTGCAAAACGACTGGATTATGTAAACATGTTCTGCTTTTTTTCTCTCTGTAGATTGATAAAATCATGAGTTCCATTGGTGCTGGGATTGGGACCGAGCTGCAGGAGAATGACGAGGATCACACAGGTGTGTGTGTGTGTGTGTGTGTTGTGGTTGTAATGATGTGTGTGTGTCTCTCTGCAGTGTTGTGGATTTCGCTTTTTCTTTCACTCTGCACAGCAGGGAGGTCTTTTTGCGATGTAACTATGGTTACAGTGAGCTCAGTCAGAGTGAGGAAAGCAGAGACAGGAAGTTTACCACTTGTTAGGAGAGAAGTTCCTCTCAGAGCAGTGTGGAGGGAATCTCACCAACATCTCACCTACTAGAGGAGCACTCCACTCTCTCCTCTCCTCTCCTCTCCTCTCCTCTCCTCTCATCCTTCCTCCTCTCCTGGTCTCCTATCCCTCATCCTTTCCTTTTTTCTTCTCTCTCTCATCTTCTCTCATACTTTCTTTTTCTTTTTTCTATTTTTCCTTTCTTTTTGTCTCCTATCCTCTGCTCTTCTCTCATCTTTCCTTACTTTCCCTCTTCTCATCTTTACTCTCCTCTCATTTTTCTTCTTCTTGTCTTCTCTCCTCTCTTCTCTGTCCTCTCATTTCCTCTCCTCTTATCTTTCATCTCCTCTCATCTTTCCTCTCCTCTTATCTCTCCTCTCGTCTCCTCTCCTCTCCTCTCATCTTTCATTCCTATGTTCTCCTTCCCTCTTTCGTCTCCTATCCTGTACTCTCCCCTCTGCTTTCCTCACTTTCTCTCTTCTGATCTTTACTCTCCTTTCATTTTCCTTAGTCTTGTCTCCTCTCCTCTCCTCTCCCAACTTCTTTAATCTTTCCCTCCTCTCCACTTCTCTTTCTATCCTCTCCTCTCCTCTTTCTCTCCTCTCCTCTCCACCCGCTTTTTCTCCTCTCCTCTCCTCTCTCTCCTCTCCTCTATTCCTCTCCCCTCTCCTCTCCTCTCCTCTCCTCTTTCTCCTCTTCTCTTCTCTTCTCTTCTCTTCTCTTCTCTTCTCTTCTTCTCTTCTCGTCTCTTCTCTTCTCTCCTTTCTTTTTTGTCCTGTCCTCTCATAAATTCCTCCCCTCTCCTTTCCTCACCTCTTCTCTTCTTCTTGTCTACTTTTCTCACTTCTCCTCTTTCTTCTTATTTTTCTCTTCATATTCTTTGTTTTCTTAATTTCATTTCCTCTTGCTCTTCTCTTCTCTTCTCTTCTCTTCTCTTCTCTTCTCTTCTCTTCTCTTCTCTTCTCTTCTATATAAATAGGGCAACGTAGTTTGTTAATAGCTTATGTTGACATTTTACCCACCATTTACCAACACCCCTGTGTGTGTGTGAGCATGTGTGAGCATGTGTGTGTGTGTGTGTGTGTGTAAGAGCATGTGTTTGTGTGTGTGTGCAAAGAGAGAGAGAGAGAGCGTGGGAGGACGTCGCATCAGCTTTAAACTCAGAGAAAGAGACTATGGCTGATCTGATGCCTATTATCAGCAATGTAAGGTACAGCTACTGAGACAGAGCGAGCTCGAGAAAAGCGAAAGGGAGGGAGAGAAGAAGAGAGAGACAGAGGAAGAGACTGAGAGAGATAGAGCGGGGGAGCACAGAGGAGCAGGCTGCAGAAGCATACAGATGAGTGTGGGTGTAGTTGATAAAGACCATTCTACCAGGCAAGCTGCTCTCTCTCTCTCTTTTCCTCGTTCTCTCTCTCTTTCTCTTTCTCTCTCTCTCTCTCCCTCTCACACACACACACACGCTTAGCACGGCACAACGAGAAGGAGCAACAGCTGAACAGAAGCAGAGCGCCGCAGTGCTCTCGGCGTGGATGGGATTTCCATCCTTCAGCATGCCTCTTTATATCTCTGGACCCTGACCCTCACCTTCTTCACAGAGGACATCTCTTTTTTTCCTCTCCCTCTGCCCTTCCATCCCTCTGTCTTTCCTCTCCTTGTTTTCTATTCTTCTCCCTCTTTTCTATTTTTTCCCACCACAGTCTCCTTCTTTCTAACCTCATCGTTCTCAGTATCTCTGTCGGAGTTTCTTTCCCCTACCTGGTTTTGCCTTTGTCTTTTGGACTTTCTTTGTTTTTTCTTTACCTTCCTCTTTTTTCTGTTCTTCTCCATCACCACTACTGTTTTTTTTTTCCTTGGATTTTTTTGCATCTCTCTGCTGCAGTTCCTTTACATCGCTCTCGCTGATATTCATCTCCGTTATCCCGCTACTATCCACCCTATCTCTGTCTCTCGCCACTTGTTTTCGGGAGCATGGCGGGATCATTTGACAGCCACTTTGCGCGGAACATGATGTGGCAGTGCCAGCTGTCGCAGCCGGACTGCCGCTGCTACCGCGTGGATGGCTACTCACTGCTCAAACGACTCCCTCTGCACCCACTCATAGGGCCGCGCTGCCCTGTGCAGTCCGTGGGTCAGTGGCTCGACAACATCGGCCTCGTCCAATACGAGAACCACTTGCTGGCGAACGGCTTTGACAACGTGCAATTCATGGTGAGTGCCAACCCTTTCCTGGAAGGTCATTAGTGTTCTGTCACTATGCTGTTATCATTTCATTTGTGATTAGCATTTATGTCTGTTCTCTATTGTGTGTTTTTGTTTGTGTATTGTTTACTTGTTGTGTCTTTTCCTGTGTCTGCTTTCTGATTATTACTTCACCTTCTTGACTATATCTATTATTATTATTATTACTATTATTATTATTATTATTATTATTATTATTATTATTTAGTCTGTGTCCGCTTTATGTTTTAGTGTTCTTCACTGAAGCTGTGTTGATGTAGTTGCAGATGTTATGTTGAGTGGTATGAGCACAGTCGGCATGGCGCAGCTACTAATGGTTCAGTCGAAATACCAAAAATAAGACACTGCAGTACCAGCAATTCAGATGTTATAACATGTTTTTTAGTCCAATATATAGTCCAACTTTCTCTTTTTACTTATTTCTCATCTTTCTTCTAAAAGTCTTTCAACTCGATAGATAGCTTGTTTCCTAAACTCTCTCCAATTCTGAACCCAAGGCAGGACAGTGGGTAGTGGTGGGTTAGTGGATTAGGTGTTGGACCAGGGTTCGATTTCTAGCACCACCAGTTGTATAAAAGAGCTAAAAAGTCGCTCTGGATAAGAGCGTCTGCCAAATGCTGTAAATGTAGGACAACCATCTGCCCTGAATGGGTTTGCTAGCATCAACAATTTGTTCTGAACATCACACACTGAGAAGAAAACTCATGGCTGCAATGCTGATTTATAGCAAAGATGAGAGAAAGCTGAATTTTAATTGGTGCAGATTTTTCTTGCATCCCAACTTTTCATGAAATGAGAGTGAGAGAGAAGGAGAAAGAAGCATCCAGATCATCCACATAAACTAAATACAGAAGTTTGTTACAAGTGGAATTCTAAAATAAAAGTCTTTATTGGCCACATGTACATTACTAAACAGTGAAATTCTTTTCTTTATGTAGTTTAGGAGACTAGGGACAGACTGCAGGGTCAGCTGCTATTTGATGCCTCTGGGGCGGAGAAGTTTAAGGGTCTTACTCAAGGGCCCAACAGTGGCATCTTGGAAGTGGTGGAGCTTGATCGAAAACCAGGAGCATTGACCGTTTGAGCTAGCACTGCCTTACTTTTGCAACACATCATAGTATGCTGCCATTGTTAAGAACATTTCAGATCAAAATTAATGCTAGAACAAACCGCCAAACACCAGAAACTATAAAAAATAGAAAACTAAGGCCCCTAATTCAAAAAGAAAATATGTCACATGGACAAGCAACTGAGAGTTTAGGGCCTTTTGTCAGATTACTAATTTGGGGATTAGAACTCACAACCATCGTCAGTAAACCAACACCTTAACCACTGCGTAACTTATTATTATTATAACATATTAAGTATTATTTCTAACTTTTCTCACTACCACTTCCTTCCCTTACTACGTATCAAAATGTTTTCACTACTACATACTACCAAATTAAACACAATTGAGGTTTAGATCGAAGAATTAATTTAAGTTTAACTGCTAACTGTAGCTTGCCTGAACCAGCTAGTTAACAGCTAGCTCACGCTTATACTAGTTAAGTTGCCTATAATGGGCAATTTTATTGTAATTATAAAATATAAAATATTGTGTCTTGAAATGAGCTCAAAAAATAAAATTGTATTAATCAAGAAGTCTTTTGTTCCTCTGTATTATGAAGATCTATATATTTAGGCAGGTGGGTTCACCACTCAGCATCATCTAGCTACTGACAGAATGCCAAGTCATGAGGATCCTCCACAGTTACACTATTTATAACTGTTTTTTTAGCTTAGTGTTAACCGCAAGACAAGTTCTCACATTCTGTCTAATGAGAATCAAGTGCTGGAAGTAAACAGAGTGATAATAGTGCACTGGAGACCACCAGCTTTTTTCTGTAGCCTAGTTTCTCCCACAGATTTTCTAGCTTTTTTAGGTAATCCTGTGTGCCAGGACAGAGAAGAGCTGAAATGCATGCGGTAGGTAGTCTTGTCCTGAGGGATGGCAGGACGTTTCTGGAATGAAAGAGCATTGGTGAAGAGCTGGGTTTGACAGGTGTCCTCAGATTGTTGAAAGCTGGTACGGATTTGGCTACAGGAAGCAGGATTTTTTTTGGGCACCGGTTTCCTCATCCGGAATCATTTGTAGTGGTCTGACAGAGCGCAGGAGAAAAAGCGCCAGGAGCGAGGTGCAGTAGTCCAACGATGAGACGACAAGCAGCAGAACTAGCAAAGTGGCTTGTCGTCAGATACTCCAGATGTTACGAAGGGAGAGCCTGCATTGTAATGAGTACACATGGCAATCTAAAAGACAAAAAACAATCCCACTATTCACCACAATACTATTGAAATAAGATCCATGTATAATAAAGATTACAAATGTACAATGTAAGTATAATGTGGCTATAGAGAATACCGAGACTGAAATGATTTTGGGTCTGGTATATTGTTCGTACAAAAGTATTAGTACACCTAATTATCACATTTAAATGTGTTATTTAAACATCCTATTCCAGATGTTGTCTCGCACTTCTTCCTATAATAATATCCACACTTCTGGAAAGTCTACTTTGTGTTGTGTGACTGTGTGGATTAGTGTTCATTCAGCTACAATAGTATTAATGAGATCAGACACTTATGTTGGGTGAGGAGGTCTGGGGTTCAGTCGGTTTCATGACTCCAGTTGAGTCAGAGTCAGGATTCTGGACACTCCGGTTTTTCCACTCCAACCAGAACACATCATGTCTTTGGCTGCATTTACATTGCAGATCTTGATGCCCATTTTAATTTTGATTTTGTGACTATATATGAATTTTTAGACGATCCGCTTACATATTCTGTTGAAACTGACCCGTATCCAATATTTTATTATCCATTATACACAGCAAAATAGCTCAAGGTGGACATAGTGACCAGAAAAAAGAAGGAAAACCAGATGATTCATGGACGCAAAGAACAAAGATGAAATGATTTATTATTATTTTGCTTTTAAGTTATATATATATATATATTTCTTTTTTGCAGATATCAGATTCATATTCGATTTATTTTAAAAAAAATATATCGGAATCCAATTTTTCTGTGTGTAACTCAGCTCTGTTTTTTTTTTTACTCATGACAGTGTAAACAATACAAACCACACAGAATCTGATCTTTTCAATTCTGATGTGTGCCACTTCCAGACATGGTATGAAATCTGTCAGATGTTTAGCAGTATGAATGATTATGTCGCCATTTATGACTTTTTTGTCCTTTTCGATCGACATGCATCATCATTCTACGCTGGCACTGGATAACTAGAAACAGTTGATATATAATCGATTTGGCTAAAGGTGTTTCACGTCAACATCCCACCACTTCAGACTCCACACACACCTCCATACTAAAGTAGCTGCCACTGTTCCACAACACGCTATGATTAAAAATGTGTCCCTGTTTCTCCTCATCCTCTTTCTCCTCAACAAATACTCATTAATTCGCTGTCATCCGCTGCACATCACCTTATAAATGTACGTTTTCCATATGACAGGCAGTGTTGCCAGCTTGGATTATAAATCTCCAGCCCAACATCAACGTGATTAAAAACAATACCAGCCCAAAATACATATTTTTTCAGTGTTTAAACTGAAAAAATATATAGATAGATAGATAGATAGATAGATAGATAGATAGATAGATAGATAGATAGATAAACACCCAATTCATGTATTTCTGGTCTGATGTGATCCAAAGAAGGCCAGTTAGGCAGGCGTCCACAAGCTTGCCCAGTCAGGCAGGAGATCTGGCAACACTGATTGAAGGATGCTAATGAGACATAGAATTTGTTCCTTTGCGCATACGGGTCAGTTTAGGACTATTATCAGTTCACACTGAAAATCTGATATTAATAAAGACATTCCAGACAACTGTGTGACTTTGTGGAAACAGTTTGGAAAAGAACCAGTTATATGGCTGTTTTAATAAAAGTGTCCACAAAGTTTTGACCAGATAGTAGATGTTTGTGCAGAGATAGCAAATAGAGCATATAAAGAATTGCTGACTGATTGAAATGACTCCAAGGATGCAGTTCTTACTCATGTCAGCATCAGGAAGAATTTTCAGGAAGGCAGCTCTTCAGCAATTTTGGCGGAGGCGCTACAGAGAACCAGCTGGCATGAAATGTAGCAGGAAGAATTGACATGCCTGGACTGTTTATAAACTGAGTGTAGATTTTGAAGTGTGTGTTTATAGATGATAGTGTAAGGTTGGAATAATCATTTGATATACAGCAGTTTATCCGATTATTTATTACATTTTACTCGAAACAACTAAAAGAGCCGGAAGAGATTCTTTTGTTGATAGAGTGTGTGTGTGTGTGTGTGGGGGGGGGGGGTTATTTACTTTTCCTTATGTTGATAATAAATCATCAGACGTGCATTTCTTCTTGGGTTGCCAAAGCAACCGCTGTATGTTTAAAACCATCATGCAGCAAGAGCTGTAGTCTGTCACTTTAATTTGCTTCGTTCAGCTTTTGAGTGTGAAACTGTTACTTGCGTGTGTGTGTGTGTGTGTGTGTATATGAACGCATTTTTTTTAGTGCATAGAGTGCTTTATATGATTTGCATAGCTACAGAATGTCTCTCCTTTGCATACTATTTCATTCTCTCTCGCTGTCTCTCTCTTTCTTTCTCTCTCTCTCTCTTTCTCACACACACAAACACAAATATACGAGCGCATTCTCCCTCTCTTTCAATTCAATTCAAATTCAATCAATAGTACTTTATTGGCATAAATGTAAATATCAATTTGTTGCTAAAGCAGCATCTTACTCTGTGCCTGCCCGTCTCTCTTACAGACATACACACAATCTAACACACATTCACATACACACACATACAATCACACACCCCCCTTGTCTGTCTCTCCCTCTTTTTCAGTTTATCATTTACTCCGTCATCCGTCTACACTCTCAAAAATAAAAGTTAATTTGCATGTTACTCATTAAGTAGAATTGCCTATAAACGTAATAGATTTTATTACTTTAAATGTATTTGTTTTTAGATGGTTTTACTTTCTACAAATGAAGTGGTTAAAAGCAGGGCTGGGTATCCCGTGTTCTTTAAGTTACTTTGTCCCACTGGTTCAGGTCTAATCAGTCAATTAGAAGCTGGAAATACCATTTCAGATAAGGGTGGAAAGGGGGAATACCTGGTGATTTCATATCTCCTGATCTCTGAATGAGCAGGAAAAGTGGAACTAAGTTAGCTAAGTCAGCTTCTAGTTGAGTTGTTTTCCATCCCCTGATTATTAACTAACACTCATCTGGTTTAACCGCTTCCTTTGAATAAGATGGACTTGATTTGGGTCTGGGCCAGGTCCGAGATTATTTGCCTGTCTAGACAGGCCTTCTCTGGCCAGTCAATAGTTTATTACAATGTGTGTTCATGGTCAAATAATTCTGCGGGTAATAATTACAATCTGTTTCATTTCCTGTTTCATCTGTGCACAAATATGGCAGCAAAACCGAATGACTAGAATGCGATTTGGATTTTAATTGTCTGTGTGAAAATGCAACACTAGTGTAAAAAAAATACAACTGAAACATCTTGTTATGATTTTATTCTGTTCATGTCAGTATTTTATGGCCATATTTAATTTAAAATGTTACCCTAGATACATGGCAGAAATTAAATGATAACCATTACACAGTGCAAGTTGGTGGTTCTGTGTTCAGCCCGGTCGCAGGGTTATAGAACAAAGAAATGCACAATTAACCTTTTAATAAAGAAATAAAAGCGGAATGAAGCTCACAGCATTGCAAAGGACAGAGAGAGAAGGAAGGACTGAACCGAGAAGATTGGCAGGGTGAAAATTTACTTTGATCTAAAATATGAATTTAAAATGCTACCTGAATGTCTTAGGGACATGGGGATGGATGGAGCTTTATGGACCTAAATTACAACCAGACGCACTGAAGTGTCTGCAAGAAGAAACTAATAGAAGTTCTTCTTAGTGAAATATAAATATGATCATGTAAAAAGTGGTATCTTAGTGTTGGATTGCTAATCAGATGATCATGGGTTCAATTCCCAGCACCACTAAAATCCCACTGCTGCAACTCTAAGCAAGGGCTTGGGCTAAATGTGAGTCCATTTAACACACACACACACACACACACACACACACACACACAGACAGACGCTTTGCTATGTCAGGAGCTCATTATTATGTAAGACTACACTATCTGCTAACTCCAGCTGACTGGGGTATCTAAAAGAAGCTTAGAAAAGACTCTCAGTCTTTCTGCACCTGTCTGCCCCTTTTTTTTCTTCACCTCACTTGTCTGCCTCTCTCTTTTCTCCACTCGCCTGTCATCCTGGCTCCTGCTTTTTTTTTTTTTTTTTTTTTTTAATATAGACTGGCGGTTCCCAATAGGGGGGTCCTGACCCACAACAGGCCCTTAGTGAGCTCTGTGGGGTCGCGTCATATTTTCAAAAGTGTTGAGCAGTGAGCAATAAGGAGAACGATCATATTGCATTAGCTAATTTTACCAAAAAATGGACAAATTTGTAAATTTCGAGTCGTAGTGCTAGCAATACCAGAAACAGGAAATGCAGGACATGCCAAGAGCGATAATATCATTAAATGTAAAGGGGGGCCCTAAAATATTTAACTGGGGCAAAGGGGGTCCCAGACACAAAAAGGTTGGAAACCTTTATGAAATACATATATTAGAGATAATGTTGTGTTTCTGGTTTGCAGCAGTGTCCCCCTGGTCTCTGTAGAGCTTTTAATACATTCAACAAAGAGAAATGGACAATGCCTTTCCCTTCTTATTAAAATAAATGTACTTTCCGGACATTTTTTTTATATCCAAATAAATCCCTCTTTGTTGAATTTGAGAAGGTTGACACTGGATGTAAATCATTTTATCATATCAGTGTCCTGTTACTTTAAAAATGTCCCCTCACTGTATAAATGTTATTTTAGTGTATGATTTTCACTGTATAAATGTTTCTCAATGTTCCCCCTGTAAAAATGTCCATTTATGTGAGTGTTAATTTATTGTATGGCTGTTCCCTCACTCTATAAATGTTCACTTACTGTGTAAATGTCTACGTCCCGTTTCCCTCACTCTATAAATGTCTACTCACTAAGTAGACGTCTACTCACTGTTCCCTCACTGTATATCTACTTACTGTTTCCCTCAGCCTATAAAATGTCCACTTAATAAGTAAATGTCTACTCACTGTTTCCTTACTGTACAAATCTCCACTTACTGTTTGCCTCACACTTTAAATGTACACTCACCATTCCCTTGCTGTATAAATGTCTGCTCACTGTATGGATGTCTACTCACTGTTTTCTCACTGTATGAATTTCCACTTTTTGTTTAAAAGTCCACTCGTTGTTTTGTCACTCTATAAATGTCCACTTACTGTGTAAATGTCTACTTCCTGGTTCCCTCACTCTATAAATGTTCACTCACTGTTTCCTCACTGTATGTATGTCCAATTATTGTTCTGCCACTGTATGAATGTCCACTCACTGTTTTCCTCGCTCTATAAATGTCCACTCACTTTTCCCTCACTGTATGAATGCCCATTCATTTTTTATGCCACTGTATGACTTTCCACTTACTGTTTTCTTTCACTCTATGAATTTCCACTCACAGTTCCCTAGCTGTATAAATGTCTGCTCACTGTTCCCTCACTTTATAAATGTCCAACCACTGTTTCCTCGCTATATAAATGTCTGCTCACTGTTCCCTCGCTGTATAAATGTCCACTCACTGTTTCCTCGCTATATAAATGTCCACTCACTGTTTCCTTGCTATATAAATGTCTGCTCACTGTTCCCTCGCTGTATAAATGTCCACTTACTGTTCCCTTGCTGTATAAATATCTGTTCACTGTTCCCTCCTGTATAAATGTCCACTCAGGTTCCCTCACTCTACAAATGTCCACTCCCTCTTTCCTCACTGTATGAATGTCCACTTATTATATGAAAGTCCACTCACTGTTCTGTCACTCTATAAATGTCTGCTTACTGTATGAATGTACGTTAACAGTTCCCTCACATTATAAATGTCCACTCACTGTTCCCTGACTGTACATTATGCCCATGCACTGTATGAAAGTCCACCCACTCTGTACTCACTGTAGTATTTTCTAAATGTTATATGTGACTTGTGATTTGCACAGTTGGATTTCTAAATCATCTGACCCCTGCGACTGTAAATTTTCATCTATCAGGAAAAGGTCGGATTGTCCTGCTCTGATAATGCTATTTTCATCCGGGCTATTTTTGAATAGAGCACTCTTTCATGTGGTGCATCATGGTACTTATTGCCATGGTTACTTGCCAGCCTGCTTGTCCAGGGTAACTAATGTACTGTGGGTGAATAATACAGTGTGCTATGTATCTCTGTTAATATTCTGCTTTTTATGAGATGTTTGGTGTCCTGAATGACTGGCTGTATGAAAGCAGGCCTGATCCTGTAGACTGTATATATGCGGTAAATACTATAGTACTCATGTAGCACAGAACACTTCACAAGCATGTTTTAAGTCGTATCTCAAAATGCTTACGTTATTGCTCAAGCCTCATTTCCGCTGTTTGATGTGAGGATCTTATTAAGAGAAGATGAGAGATATGAGGACAGAGCATTAGCTATAGTGCACAGTGATCTGCTCTGTGTGCCACTGTACTGTTCTGGTGTTTCGTTTCGGTGCCTAGAGCAGATGTTTGATGCTTAGAGCTTTAAGCAACATGATTAATTAATTCGTAATGAACCACACACTCTGTCCACTGTGCTTATTATCTTTTTTCTGACTTTTGATTATGTGTGTATGTGCACAGCGGAGTGTGAAGTGCATTTATGTTTAATGCGTTTAGATCTCTGTGGGGCGTGCAGCTGATTGGTCTTATAAAGCTTAAGCAAAGGTCATTAAAGGTGAAACTTTACATGCTGTAATAGATTCTTACTATTGTGTGTATGTGCGCATGCATTTATCTCTATTTAATGTAGCAGAAATATAGTTCCTATAAAGAAAAATTGCTTTGGGTTTCCCAATTATCTTTTCAATAAGGTCTTGCAACCTTTTACCGACTCGCTTGCTCTTCTCATCACATGGTATCACATCTCATCATCTACTAGCACAGGCTCCCTCCGAGACCAATAAAGCTGCCTAACAAACTGAAAGGAAATCAGTATCTGCACTATTGTGCAAGCAGGAGCTCAGCTATGTAGTGATTAGCCTGTGTAACTGAGTAACATAAGTAAACCCCTCCTACATAGACAGCATGGTCAATTATCGTGAAAGATTGCAAGGCCAGTGACCAATGAGTGATCTTTTTTCCTGGCATTCTTTATGTCATGTGATGTGATCAGGGTGGTCTATCTGCTTAACCATTTTTTTCACTCCACCATCACCACATAAAGACCCTAAAACCCTAGTCTGGTAGATCTGTCTGCAGAACAAAAGGCGAGAGACAAGACAGGGTCATGTGATCATAGGCCACAATACAGAACCGATTTTTCTGGTCCTGTTCTTGTGCTTGCCTTTCACTGAGATCAGTACCATGTATGTCTTTAATCAGAGAGCCTCGACACTCGTTCCCTGCATTTAAACTTCAGGACACAATGAGCATTTAAGGGCCCAAGATAATTACTGCTCTGAATAATGGTCTGATGTTTAAAATTTTGGTATTTGTCTGCTTTGTGTGAAAGTTAACCCATTTAATTGAGGAAACATTCCAGACTCCATCAGTAATATATCCTGGTGTTGTTGGTTTATTGATTTTTGCATTTGTGATCTAACCAGAAGTGACTGATGTGCTGTTCTATTTTGTCTTTCAGGGCAGCAATGTGGTGGAGGACCAGGACCTGCTGGAGATCGGGATTTTGAACTCAGCACACAGACAGCGCCTTCTGCAGGCCATCCGCCTACTTCCCAGGGTTAGTACATGAGCTGGGGATTGCACAGTTCAACAAATAGCTGCGACATTTAAGCATAGCATTCGCCATGTATCAATACGAGAAGTTGGAATCATGAAGGTCAGTGTGAACTGAAAAGCTGAACATTTATCCCTGGACCTGTGTGTTTAACACAGAAACCACTATAGTATTATTGACTTCATTTCTACAAGTCTCAATGACTTTTTTATGCACAGTATGTCGAATCTGGTCAATATTATTTAATTCGCAATTCTATATTGGAATTCTACATTGTTTTAATCAAACAAGTCAAGTTATGTGGACTTTTTGTCTTGTCATCCCCCTGTGCAACATGCATAAGAAGATATTCATTTAGACTGAATCATTCGAACTGACAGGCATTTAAATTTCTAGAGATATGGAACAAATTTGTACATTAGCCACCGATCCTTAAAAATCCGAGACCTGTTTTGCTCCCTACACTTACTTATCTGAGTTATCATCAACTTTTTGTCAGTTTGAACTGTCAGTCTGACATTCTCTTTCATTTAATCTTTAATGCAGATTTTTAACACAGTTTTGTAAAAAGATATGGACAGGAGGGTATGAAAATATTGGCAGATTTTTAAATACCTCATTCATATCAGTGTCATTCGCTATACACATTTTTTAAAAATCTATGAATTTAGGATGTGAATTTTGATTTAGTATTGTGTTACAGGTAAAATTAGATTTAGGTAGGAAATCCACATCCACATCAGGGTAATAACAAAAAGTGTTGTAAAAAAAAAAACAAAAAAAACCTTCTAGACAATTTAATGGTATATATTTTAATCTTTATTTAAATGTGTTCTTATGTCTGGATCATGTCTGATTTATTGATTATTAATAAAAAACACCAGTAACTAGACATTTTTCACTCAAGTACAAATTTTAGTACTCTTTACACCACTGCCTATCAGTAACTTTAGGAGCATCTGCACAGGAGGAGAAGTAGTAGAGGTGTTGGACTGCTGATCCAAAGGTTCTGGTTTAATTCCCAGTACCACCAGGCAGCCAATGCTGGGTCCCTGAGCAAGACCCTTTAAACCTCAATTGATCAGTCCAATGAAAAATAAGATAATTATAAGTCGAATATCTTCTTTGGACACGCTTTCAGTGGGTCCGTGGGGATTATGGTTGCTAACCCCCTGTTACTGGACCACCGCATTGCTAAACTGTTATATTTACCATTAGAGATAAATATAAATGCAGTTTTTAAATTTATTCTGTTAATTTGTTGATTAATTTATTCTTAATCTGAATTTTGGTATTTAAAACTGCAATTCAATTCACAGGTTTATATCAATGCGCTTGTTCTAATATTGTTTCCATAGTAACCCACATTTACGGGGATGTTTGTGGTGGATGGGCTCACTGGTTAAAACTCTGTATATCAAAAGCATTAAAATGTAATCATATATATATATAATATATCTATATATATATTATATATATATAGATATATATATATATATATATATATATAAAATTTAGAATCAAAATGTAATGCCTGATATGAATTACTTCGGAATTCTCTAAGCAGATGATTATTAAACAGAGTCTGCCTTAAGTGACAGATGCATTTTTCTGTCCTGTTCAATGAGAGAAAAATAATGATAGGCTTTTTTTTTGTCTACAGAACTGACTTGTATTACAAATGTATCACATCAGAGTCTGCAGAACTTGTGATAATCCTCAAACCACATGCTTATTGTGTTTGTTCCTTACATAATGCAGAGGTTTTAGATCAGACAGTATCACAAACAATATCAGACGCTTATCATCTCATGCGCTGATAAAAACTCTCAGAAAGGGACTAGACACTGAATCCCTCCAGGTCCAATGTAAATTAGTCGTTAAATTTCCTTTTTTTTAATTCTTAGACTGTGAACATAACCAGTGATGTGAAATAAAGCTGATCTAATATTTATGGTAATGGTAATTACTGTAATAAAGACTGTGTTGCGTTTCTCAGGTACGACCCATAGGCTATGATGGCAATAACCCCACCTCAGTGGCAGAATGGCTGGAGTCACTAGAGCTAGGAGACTACACCAAATCGTTCCTCATCAACGGCTACACGTCCATGGAACTGGTCAAAAAGATCTGGGAGATTGAGCTCATCAATGTGAGTCCCAAAGTGTCTTTTATTAAGTTTGCTGCTTGCGTGTGGCACCTTGTACTTGTTAAAAATGACGAGTAATAACTTATTCAAATGATTAATTCAACCACATCATGCACTGACACCATAAACATTGGTAATTTGGTCATTATTCGACATTTTCACCTCAAAGATATTGATTTCACGTTCTTGTACTCCTGAGAAAAACCCTTGTACCAAAGTTCGATACCCTTTTGTAATGTCACAGACTGTCAGTTGGGTGAAAATATTTCAAAATTATTATTGATAACCTCTACATGGCAAACTGTTCCACAAAAATATTAAATGGTGCATAAATAGAGTAAGTACGTATAATATGAGTCATCTGTTAAAATTGAAACACAAACATGAGCGCAGAGAATTTGCAGCTGGCTGTAACGTTAACACTCGGCAACCAAACCTGCAGCAAACCCTTGCAAGATTAAAGAAAATAGCAAGAGAAAACCTGAGAGCCGTACAAATAATTCCACATCCCAATAAAGTACGACGAGTACTAGGAAAAAATATCGGTACTCATACTCAGTCTTTAAAATAATAAGTACTCAGTCTTTAAAAATAAAAAAACAAATGTTTTAAAAATATTCACATTTTTAGTATTTGGCAAAAGCACTTATCCAGAGAGACAAACATTCATGTTATTTGTACAACCACCAGGTAAAGGTTAAGGGCTTTTCCCAGGGGCTCATCAGTGTCAGGTTGGTGGTCCTGCAAACTAAACCCCGCGATCTTTTGATAAGCAATCTAACACCTGTATCGGTGGGTACTAATTTAGATTTATTATTTAGTCAACATTAACATTCATCTAGTATTTTCTATGCTTTAAAAGACTATTTGAATAGTTTGAGTTTCTTGACACAAAAATACATAACATAATAATAATAATAATAATAATAATAATAATAAAAATAACATTATAGAGTTTTAATAGAGACATTATATATATATATATATAAAGATAATGATAAGATGTCTTATAAAATACTATATAATATATATATATATATATATATATATATATATATATATATATATATATATAAATCATATCTATATATATATACTAAACTGTATATAAAAACATAAAGACAAATTACTTATTGTTTTGAAAACAACATTTACTTTCCAAGTTTAAATCTAATCTCCAGTTATTTGTAACTCAACCTGTTATCTGATCCAGTATATTTTATTAGTGTTGGTCTAATTCCAGCACTGGATATTAGATGAGTGCTGTCTCTATTACACAGTAATCACTCCCACATACATCACTCTACCTCTCTGATTCAAACATAACGCTGTTATACCTCACACCTTTACTCCTACATCTGGCGGGCTGGATTATTGGTTTTATCGATATTTTGAACGATATTTAAGTTTTTTTTTTATTATCATGTCATGTCATGATAATACCAATTAAATTACGAATAATAAATTAGAAACAATGGAGTATAAGCCTGCCATTACGGCACTGCAGTGTGAGGAGAAACAGGTGTAACAGCACTTATGGAAGTAAAACGAGAAATAAATATCGGTTCTGCATATTGATTTTTTCTCACATAAACATGCAAATAATCAGTATCGATATCAGTTTTAATAAAAGGTAATATCGGTCAATCTCTGCTCTGGAGTGAACTGAATAAAGGCTTACACAGATTTTTTTAGGATTGGCCCTGCATAGGACTGCTTTACATCTGCCTAGAGTTTTGCCAGAAATAAGATGGCAGAGGAAACAGGAGATTAAGAGCCAGGCTTCCTAAGATGTAAGTGAAAAATGACACACTTAAGACTATATAAGTAATGCTCAAGGCTAAATGAGGATGAGGATGAGGAGAGCAAGCGCATAGCACCACGCTCTCTCAAATCCACAAGTACTGCTCGGCTTGTTCCACTATCCCCTAGGACACTAGATAGGTCTGCCTCAAGACTTTTCTCTCTTCTGGCACCAAGATGGTGGAACGAACTTTCCATCAATGTCAGAACAGCAGAGTCACTGTCTCTATCTTAAATACCTAGCTCTTAACAATTAAAAAAACCTTACTCTTTTCAACAGTTGTTTTGTTGTTGTTACACCTTTTTGTGAACTATTGTATCAGTATTGAGCTGTTTATTGATGTGACTCAGAGCACTTCTTGTACGTCGCTCTGGACAAGTGTATCTGCTAAATGCTTTAAATGTAAATGTAAGTGCTAATATGGTCCACAAGTTAGGAATGCAGTGGAAACGAATGCAACCACTAGAGGACAACAAAGCCTCATTTTTTAATATTATCCAGAACGTCCTGGTGATGTTAAGCATTATCTGCAACTGGGTTTTGATTAGTAATCAAAACATTCATGGCAGTTTGCAGTTTAATGTGTCAGAGATATGTTTGACCCTGCAGGCCACCAGAGGGCAACCACTTACAAAGGGTCCGTTTCTATTATCGCTTTGTTCTGTGTTGTTATGTGTCAGGTCATGTATTTATGCCTCTGTCTTGTGATTTTTGTTTTTGTTTAGATGTTTCTCCTATAGTTGATTAGTTTCACAAATAAGTTTGTGTATGTCAACCCCCTGTAGTTCCCCCGTTTTAGTAGGTACTACATTTCACTTAGCATTTACATCCCGACCATTAAAAACGTATGTTTTACTGTATGTAGTATAATTTTGCATGCACTCTGGAACTACTACATTGAACCTGTTAATATTGTTGGGTGATATATACGACGACACAGCACTGACCGTAGACTGTTAATCGGGTTTCAGGCCAAATTGCGTAATGTACTTAAACGCTAACGTTGTGAGTAACTTTGGTGTGAGCACAGTTTTAATGTTGGATTTTGAGTAAGGATTCTGCTGAAACCTGGCAACCTGCAATATAAGTGTGACTTTTTTCCTGACCGCTATTTTCCCCACCTCTATTCATAATGCTTTATTTGTTCAATTTTAAGTATGTTTTGTTTAATTTCATCCTTCATAAAACTTATTTGGCACTCACAGTTCAATATAAAGCTTCTTTCCTAACAACATAGCATGTATTTGGTTTGTTTGGTTGTGTGAGAGAGCGAGAGAGAAAGAGAGATTTAACGAGTGAGAGAGACAGATTTAAGGAGCGAGACAGAAATTCAAAGAGAGACAGAGATTTGAAGAGAGAGAGAGAGAGAGAGAGAGACAGAGAGAGAGAGAGAGAGAGAGAGAGAGAGATTGATTTAACGAGAGAGAGATTTAAGAAAAGAGATAGAGATTTGAATATGGAGAGAAATTTAAGGGGAGAGGGAAAGATTTAATGAGAGAAAGTGAAAGATTTACAGGGAGAGCAAGATTTAAGGGGAGACAGAGAGAGGGAGAGAGACTTTGACTTTTTACACAACTTCACATATCATAAAAAGCAGTGACTAAATAAATAAATATTTAAAAAAAAAAAAGGCAATAAATTAGTTTATACATAAGTGATGATTAGTTTAACTCTGCTGCAAAGTAAAGTTTTCTGTCTGCAACAGAGCACAAGAGATAGAGAGAGATTGTAAACGAGGGAGCAAGAGAACGAGAGAGAGCGCAAGTGTGAGAGAGAGAGAGAGAGAGAGAGAGAGAGAGAGTATTTGTGGATGTGTGTAAACAGAGATCAGTAATAAAGTAGTATCATACTAATCTATTATATTTGCAGCTCAGCCCCAGATCGCTGTGTGTGAGATTATCTCTGCCTTTCTGTCACACAGACACACACACACACACACACACACACACATGCACACAACACAACTGCACTAGTATTTGTTTGGTTCATGCCTTCTGCTGACAGTGTCACAGTGTGTGTGTGTGTGTAGTAAGTGTAGTGAGTGTAGGTCTATAATAAAAGACTAATAAAGACATTGTATTGAAATTTTGAAGTAGTATTGTTATTGCATAACACAACAGTACAGTAAATAACACCACAGTACAGGATAGAGGATTGACACACAAGATATCAACTATTAATTGTGGTACGGCAGATTGTGTATTTTAAAATAAAACTAGTAATAAATAATTAACACTAATGAACAATAATTAACAATCTAATGAATATCAGAGTTCCTGGCTCCTCGCAGCCCAACACCGATTACTACAAAATGCAGCTGTTAGACTTCACATCATTCCCGTCTCACTCTCTCTGCCTGTCCGTCTGCCACCTTCTTATCTATCTATTTCCTTGTCATTGTCTGTTGTTGATTGGTGTTTTATTATTAAACTTTTACAATTTTTCCACAGCAAAATCATCTGAGACTTTTGTCTCCTTGTGCTATATAAATAAACTTAATTTACTAAATTCAAGTGAGAAGATGTCAGTCTGTTAGTCATTCATCTGAGGCTGTGTTTACTCATTATTAACTCATTGAGTTGCTCTATAGCGTACTCACACTGTGGCCAAACTAAGACCGGGTACTATTTTTTATTTTATATAAAAAAAAAAGCAAAACAAATTAATGAATACAGCGCTGTATAATCTCAAACACAGTACATGATACATCTACAAGACCAAATCAGATTGTACAACCCAATGCATGCTGATTAATAACTATAACTCATTCGGAGATGTTCAGTTTCCCAGCTGTGTGATGTATAGACTTCTTTATACATCATTGTCTTCAAAAGGCAGTTCAGTGATTTATGTGTTTGTAAGATCATGGATTCAATTCCCAGCACCACCAAACTGCCTCTCTGTTGGGGCCCCGAGCAAGGCCCTTAACCCTCAACCGCTCACTCGGGTAAATGTAAGTCACTCTGGATAAGAGTGTTCGCCCAACGTCCTGAAAGGGTGTGATAGTGTGACATAAAGTCAATTTAAAAGAACAAGATGTTTTTTATGCAGCATCTGTCCACTAGGTGGTGCTAACACACTTGCATGTAGTTTGTCAGTGTCAGTTGCAGTGAGAATCAGTGGCTGGTGTGATGAGATGAGAATGTGGAGATATTAGGAGAAGTTTTACTTTTAAAAAAACATTATTTGTTACTTAAGTTTTATTATTAAGGTTGATTAAAATTAAAAGCATAATCTTTCTCTTTTTTTTTACACTAAACCATGTGTCATACGGTCATGGTCAGGTGGTCCAAAGGATACAGTTTCTGCATTCTGCTGTAACCTAAAACGTTTACCTTTTCTATTAACAAGTGACACAATAATTGTATATATTAATAGTGTTCTTTGATAAAATTTGATTCATTTTAATGAAACGTTATCCACTTCTCAGGATGTGTCACATGACTCTCTCACCTCACTTTCCTGCTACTCAGAAAGCTTTTTAATAGAAATAATAAAGATTTTAAGATAGTTTTGTAATTTGTACCAACTGCCTGTGAGCTGATTACTTTGGTTGTCTTTTGCTGAATATATAGTACAGCACACACTGACGTAAAAAAATGGTGGTTTCTTGTATTTAAAATGCTCTCACAAAGACAATTTCTTAAAAGGTGAGATGAAATTTTATTTGCAGCCTTAAAACTTAGCCTGAGGAGAAGCTTAAAAATAGTAGTAGTTACTTGTATAAAGTAGCAAAGACGGGTAGATTGTTCATAACCTATAAATTATTCACATTCACATAACCTCATGGGGCTGTGAACAGACTACACAATCAGTTTCCCTGGTTGGCAACTCATGTTTCTTAATTATATTTCTCCTGCTTGTTTTCCAGTTATCCCTTCTCAACCCACTGCTAATTACCTGCATCAGGTGTGTTCGGTTAGTTAGTAGCTAAAGGATACTACTTCACTTGGTCTTCCCCACTTCCCCCTGATCTGAATATGGTATCTCCCAGATTTTTGATTGACTGAACACACCTGATGCAGGTAATCAGCAGT
This sequence comes from Bagarius yarrelli, assembly GCA_005784505.1. Classification (NCBI taxonomy): domain Eukaryota; kingdom Metazoa; phylum Chordata; class Actinopteri; order Siluriformes; family Sisoridae; genus Bagarius; species Bagarius yarrelli. The sequence continues at coordinate 15,177,318 of VCAZ01000001.1, read as the reverse complement.
AGGTCAGGCGGGGATAGCTAGAAAACAAGCAGGACACAGGAACTTAATGAATATGGGTTGCCAGTTCCTGCCAGTTTCACAATAACAGACTGATCAGGTTGAGGCATTGGGTGTGGTGGGATTTAAAACCATAAACTTTGAGGGATTTCGAACTTTAAGCTGCTGCTGTGTTGTTATTGTCAGTATTTGGTTATGTGTCATCCTGATAATCACTTGCATCTGAAGTTGGAAGGTACTAGTTCAGGGAAATGTGGCAGCGCAGTGGTTAAGGTGTTGGACTGATAATTGGAAGACCAGGGTTCGATTCCCAGTGTTGGGCCCCTGAGCAAGGCCCTTAACCCTTATTTACTCAGTTGTATGAAAGAGATAGATGTAAGTCACTCTAAATAAGGGCATCAGACAGATGCTGTAAATGTACATCTGAAACACAGTTACACTTGTGCCACTTATATGTTTTGTTAACCGCTTAGAAACCATTGCCTTGGTGACGCTGGTCATCTCTGTGGTTGTTCCGGTTGACAGCCGTAGAGTTGATTTATCAGACCCCATGTTTATTATCCTAAAACACAAAAGCCTGGTTATTATCCTAAAACGTTCTGTCAGTGTGTAAAAATGTCACATCATACAAGTCTATAATCTGTCTTACAATAAAGCGTGACGCTTATATTTATTCTTTTTGCTTCTATTTTAGAAAAAAATGATCTAGAACAAAACTATTCCAACGTGCGTCTTAAAATAAGTAAAAGAATTTTTTCGCCGATGATTGTAATCTTTTATTAGAAAATACTAGACACATATCGACTCATCAGTCGGACTCCACAGTGGATGGAGTAAAACAGATGATTCAACACAGATCGTGTTAAACATCCATGACTATTCCTCCCACACACTCATCACGCCACCTGAGTGTTAGCGCACGTCCGGTGATGTCATCAGCGTGTTCTTCCATTAATCTGCGTTCTGCAGTTAATCCAGTCAGCGCAGTGTGTATCATGATCATGCTGGTCTTTAGGTCTTGCGGTTCTATCCTATCAACATGCGATCCAGTTTTTAATGTTTTTAATATGAATTAAGTGCGTAAGTGCTAAAACATGTTCAGAAAAGACAAAATGTCCTCCCTGGGGTATTAATAGCAGGTGGTTTAAAGTCATCAGGCCAGTAATAACAGTTTCCCCTGATAATTATTAACCTGTCGGTCTGACTGCTAGCACTAGTTACCATAGGGACCACTTGCGTACAGTGTGCGTGTCCTAGAAGTGACGTGTGGGTTTGTGTGTGTGACGCACTCGTGTGTGTGTGTGTCAGTGCAATAATGACTTTTTATATTATTTGTGTTGTGTTTTTGTGTTCACCGCCTCTCAGAACGCACAGATTGTAAAGTCTCTTTCCAGTTGAAGCAGATGGCAGTTGCAGCAGTGTGATCTCGATCTCTCTCTCTCTCTCTCTCTCTCTCTCTCTCTATTTCTCTCTCTCTCTCTCATTATTGCCACCCCTATAGAATATATTTGTGGGAACGCTCTGGAAATCCAGTACAAAATTTCACAAACGAAAGGTGCCTCTCTTCTGCATGTACTTCAAGCTAAACTTTCAGTATTCTTTTTCTTTTCGTTTCTCAGAAAAGTTAGTAAAAAAAAGCAAAAAAACTGCATTTGAAGATTTTACTCAAAGGCCCCACATTTAACCCTACAAATATGACCCAGAACAATGATTGTTTAGAAAGATTTTCTTATCATTATCCATATCAGTCTCCAAACATCAGTTGGGAAATCATTTTACATTAAGTGCATTTGTCCATCCAAGCAATTAAGGATTAAGGGCATTGCTCGAGGTCCAACAGTAGCTTGGTAGATTCCGGGGAATGAAACTCATGCGTACAACAATTCGTATGCTGTCCACAGTGTGTTTGTGTGTGTGTGTGTGTGTGTGTGGGTGTGGAAAAGCCTGCAGGCTTATGTGGTAATTTTAACACCTCCTGACAAGCACATGTGGAGCACGGTTGTATCAGTTTGTATCAGGTTGTGTCATAAGGATGTTTCCCTTTTACGCAGACACAGAAATGATGTCAGTGTTCATATGTTTTGTGCAACAGTGCAGAGCTGTGATCCCATAGACACGGGCGTGCCATCCCTTCATTCTTCTCTCTATATCATTCAAAAACAGACAAACAGATAGATAGATAGATAGATAGATAGACAGACAGACAGACAGACAGACAGACAGGTGCATTGATGGATGCATGGATTGATCAATTGATTGACAGACAGACGGACGGACAGACAGACAGACAGACAGACAGACAGACCGACAGACAAACAGATAGATAGATAGATAGATTTGTTTTCCGTTTTTCTTGTAGCAAAACAATTTGCGAAAATAAACAGTATGTCACTGATTTTATTAAATCAGATTATTAATATGTTATAAAATGTAAAAGAGACAAGTTACTTCTCATCAAGTCTGACGTTACAGCCGCAATAAATAGTTCCCTCAAAAGACTTACTCTTCCTCTTTCACTGTCTTTCTCTTCCATTTGTCTTTGTCTCCTACTGTCTCTCTCTCTCTCTCTCTCTCTCTCTCTCTCTCCCTCTCTCTCTCCCTCTCTCTATCTTTTACCCCCCCGTCTCTATTCCACTCTCTGTTCAACCCTGCTTATCATTTTATATTTTACTGTCTATCTTATACATTTTAATAAATATTGGATTAAATATGTTCTGAAAAAAAAAATACATTGATGATTGATGAATATTTTACTTATATTTTTTATTTCCCTTGTTAGTCTTTTGTAAAGCAATTTCCACCTGAGAATTTAGTGACCAAGTTCTCCTGTATAACTCCTGTTATACATTAATACACCTAAATTCACATCTCCTGGCCAATCAGATTCAGCAGAGATTCAACTGCACTACAGTATAAATAAGTAGTAATCTAAATATAAAGAGTAAAGCAGAAGGACTAAAATGAATCCAGGCAGGACAGATGGGTCATCTTTATTTCCATTTCATACAGAGAGAGAGAGAGAGAGAGAGACAGAGTCTTATGATTCACAGGGTTAGACAGAACTTCCAGAGAAACATTTAAAAGGTCTGCATTATTACATACACTGTCTTGCTCTATCTCTCTCTCACACACACACACACACACATACACACACAGCAAACAAAAGCATGTAGAGTATTTCTTTCATGCTCAGTCTCGCCTGTACATGTTACTTGTACATTTTTTCTTGAGGTGTTAAAACTCAGTGCTTTCTTAATTCTAATATATAAAGAAGAAAAAAAGGGGGGATTACAGAAAAAAAGAACAATATATTAAACATCAGCTAAATATGTTGCTGTAAAATATAGATGTCACAGATCGATGCTGAATGTGTAGAGCAGTTTAATGTCTTACCGCAGCGGAGGTACTGAAAGGGTTAAGCAAAGCTCCTACATACTCACAGAGAGAGAGAGAGCGGGAGTGAGAGAGAGAGGGAGAGAGGGAGGCAGAAAGAAGAGAAGGCTTTACAGTATTAAGAGCTGTAGTGCTGAATGCTGCATGGCTGCATAGACCGTCGTCCTCTCTGGATGGGAGTATCCATAGTAACCAGGCAGAAGGAGGACGTTAAGCGCTGGACCGAGATCGAAGAAGCGAGCAAATGGGATAGAAGAGAAAAAAGATAACGAAAACCGATAGAGTGCACGAAAGAGTGAAAGAAAGACATGTTAAAGCGGAGTCCTTCATAGCTGGAAGACGGTTTCTGTGATTTGGAGTAGCGTGAACCGACTGAAGAAGAAGAGAGGAGAGAGAAGAGCAAGAGAGAGAGAGAGAGAGAGAGAGAGAGAGAGAGAGAGAGAGAGAGAGAGAGAGAAGAGAGAGAGAGAGAGAGAGAGAGAGAGAGAGAGAGAAGGGAGAGAGAGAGAGAGAGAGAGAGGGGAAGAGAGCGAGAGAAAGTAAGTAACAAGGTAATTCTACATTGTGGCATCTTTTTCATGTGTGTGTGAGAGTCATTTTCATGCTAAAACACTAAAACATCACTTCTATCTAGCAAAAAAATTGAAAGAAAGACAGAGAAAAAGAGAGAGTGACACAGAGAGAAGGAGAGTGTAAGAGAGAGAGAGAGAGAGAGAGAATGTGTGTGAGAGAGAAAGAGGAAATATCTGTGTACAAAGCTAGTTTGTCATGTACTGAACAGGCTCATGCTCACACTGATCACACATATTATCAACTGCAATAAATCTAGGTGAGTTATCTTCTTATCTCTCTCTCGCTCTCGGTCTCTCTTTCTTTCTCTCTTCCTCTTTCTCTCTCTCTCTCTCTCTCTCTCTTTCTTTCTCTCTTCCTCTTTCTCTCTCGCTCGCTCTCTCTCTCTCTTTCACACACACACACACACACACACATTATCACATCCTTTTTTATGTCAGAATTTTTTCCTTTTAGATTTCTCAATTTAGAGTATGTCACTTTAAACGTGTATGTGTTTCTGTGTTTCTGTGTGTGTGTGTGTCTAGATCACCTGCTAATGTGCAGGCGATGTAAAACTTTATTGTGTGTGTGTGTGTGTGTGTAGAACAGAAAAAACGCCGAGACGCTGTAATAGCGTAGCAAACTCCGGTGTGTGTAAAGAGTGTGTTTCGGTGTCACACTGCTGTAATCATCTCATCACTATGCCACCTGCATTTAGCTGAGTGAGGTTCTCTGCAGTGCTTCAGCCTCAGCACTCTGTCCAGTGATCAGATCAGAAAAGTTTACTAAGTAGTGTGTCTTGATATGTCCACTAGTAGTAGATCACCGTCTGTCTCAGAGTCACGCTAACCTGATCAACGAGTGTCAGCATCGATACTGTAGCATCACTGATCAGATTATTTCTAACAGCGTCAAGGTTACAGCAAGGGCAAATGTCTGAAAGAGTTCTTCTCTAATAACGCCCTCTCGGTTTGATGCACACTTTATGACCAAAAGTATGTGCACCCTTGACTATTACACTCGTGGGGAAGTGGTAGTGCAGTGGTTAAGGTGTTGAAGTGATGCACCACCAGGCTACCACCGCTGGGCCCCTGCGCAAGACCCTTAACCCATATTTGCTCAGTTGTATAGAAGAGGTAGATGTAAGTCACTCTTGTGCTGTCTCTTGTCTCTGTGTGCTGTAATATCACAATTTCCTTAGTACAGCAATGCACCCGGGCACAAAGTTTGTGTGTCTTTGTGTACAGTTTTTCTTCATGCTGTATATAATTATATGATCTGATGCGATGTCATACTGGCATTGTAATTTATGCTTTGAACCCTTGCCCATTAAATTGTCCCCTCTGTAGCAGACATTTTGTTTTTATAAATGTTTTTTATTTTTTTACACCTTAATTAATTTCTGCTGTACTGTACAGAGAACGGGGCAGCACGGTGGCTTAGTGGTGAGAACTGTTGCCTCACAGCAAGAAGTACCCAGGTTGGATTCCCGGGCAGGGTTTCTTTCTGTGTGGAGTTTTTATGTTCTTCCCATGCTTGTGTTACTCCGGTTTCCTCCCACAGTCTAAAAACATGTGTGTTAGGTTGACTGGTCATTTTAAATTGCCCATAGGAGTGATTGTGAGAGTGTGTGTGGCCCTGTGATAGAGAGGGTGTAGGGTGGATAGGCTCCAGCAGATCCCTGTGACCCCGAATTAGGGAATAAGCAGGTATAAAAGATGAATAAATGAATGAATGAATAAATGTACAGAGAAGATCACAGGCTCGAATGCTTGGAAATAGTTCTTACACTGCATTCAATATGGCCGACCATAGAAACAAGCATGTATATGGAAAGGATTGTGTTTTTTAAACTTTAATGTTCCTGTGATCCATTGTAGTCGACAATGTAAAATCAAAAATCAAAATTATAAACGCTAAATTGTAGAATTTTTTTTTAAACAGAAAGAAGTAGGAAATAACATAAAAAAACCCAAAGAAAAATGATTTCTTTGGGTCTCAGGAGATTATATAATGTATTACAGTTATACAGCCTGGAACATTATGTTTTTTTCCTAGTCTAACACATAACATGTCGCACACTGTTCAGCCATAATGCTCGAATTGCTTAGTTATGTAATAATACAACCACAGTTCATTATTTGTTCCGCTTCCTTAATATTCTGTTTTTTATCTTAACTTACAATTGTTCAGTTACTATGATTGATTATTTATGATTAAAATATCCCAGCATGTCTGCATTAATAATGCTGGATTGTAAATAATCCTTTTTAACTGTATGTGTTCCGAGAGGACGTGACTGAAGGTTTCAGTGATTTTTCAGCTGAAACATGTTCTATAGAGAAAGCAAGTATTTTGGTTGATTGTGAACAGTGGATTAGACCTGTGTTTAATGATGCTGAATGTAAACTGAATGCAGGGTGATTTCCCTGAAATGAGATTCGATTGGATTCGCAGCCGCCTGTACACCATATCCAAACCTTGTACTTCCAGTTAATCCACAATAGTAGCAAGGCAGTGGCGGTGAAGTGGTCAGCTCTTACAAGTGATCCGCACAGATCAGATTTACCTTATAACATCATCACAGGTAGACTAGTGTAAATACGTAGTGTATTTTATGTTATAATACTGCAAGAACAGACCATAATTAATCTGTTTTCCGCCAAACACAATCCTGCCAAGACTCACCGGTCTGGAGAGATTTGTGTCTGATATATTGTATATAACATAATTCAATTACCTTCGATACCAATGGACATTTAAGTCTAGTGTAGAGTAACATGAACATCACTAGTCTAGTTTGCAGTTAGTCTGGAGCATGAACACATTCTTCTCTGATTAATCATTGTTTAAACTCGTTCTCATCAACCAGAAGATCATTGTTGAGCTTATAGGATGTTAATATAATATCAGTTGCATTTCTATCTTTCTCTGAACTTTATTAAATCTGCAGAGCTCTTAATGCTTTACTGGTGATAAATATTAACAAGTCATACTGACAAGTCATTGCTGACACATACGGCCATCGTCTCAGAAGAACCATGGCGGAAAAAATAAGGGCACCTCCCGCTTTGTATTTGCTGTCTGTTTATAACTTTTGTTTAAGTATTGCAATATGTATTGTATTGCAATATATCAGGATTATATACACATGTATAGTGATATATTGTATTGTGACTTATTTATAGTGATATTTATCATAGCGTAAAGCCCTTGCCAATACACAGCCCTATTATAATGTCTAAAGGGTTGCGTCTCTGAGAAAAAATAGTATTAAAGAAGGTGGGCAATTGAATCCTTAAAACTATTTCTACTTTTTAAAACAATGCAGTTCTTTGCATTATAACAGCTTTCATCGCTGCTACTTAAATTGATATATTAGGAAAAAAAGTCTCCCTAATTATCACCGGCATTACTTAATTAGTAAAAACAGTTCAGAAACCTCTGCATGGAGGTGAAGAAACTGAATTAAATTAATGTTTATAGCACAGTTGTAGAAATAAAGTAATAACCTGTCTGATCTACAGGTCGATCCATGATGATAAATGGTGGTTGCTGCTCGTCTTTGTGGTTGTTCCATGTAACTTAATATATCGTAAATCCTAACAAAATATTTTACGTTTTGCCATAAGCCTTTTCCAAATTTTCCGTGCTTTATACCGTTTTAAACGATGCTAATAAATGCATTATTAAGGCATTATGTAGATACTAAGTATGAGCATCTAAGGAAATGTATGGAAAATTAATAATTAATAATTGCTTAATCCTTTTAACTATTTATTTTTCTGCTAAATCTTTATTTAGTCCCTCCAGCATTTCGTGCCACTTTTGGTGATTATTGCAGTAGCTTTTCTAAGCTGTTTTGTTGCAATAGCATAACTGTATTGAGTGCGAAATGCACCACCACAGCGGTGGGTAAAATGGTGAAAATCAATAGATACTTGCTTTGCTTGATCACTTGCACGGTGATCTTGCGATCGCAACATCATGGCACGTACACACACCTGTCTGAGACGTAGCGGTGTCTTTGGCTAGGGTAATATTTCACATGTGTTTATGAGTCTGTAAAGAGGTGTGAATGTGTGAATGTTCAGACTGTACTTTGTCTGTATGTCATGTGATCGAATTCCACTCTCTCTGCACGTAGCTCTCGCTTCTGTGTGTCCTGAATTTTAGTGACAGATTTTTTTTTCTTTGGATAATCTGGAAAATTAACAATCGGTACTTGCTCAAGGTGTTTTGTTGTGATATGATGATATTACGTGCAAATTGCACCACCACCAATGCACAACATTGGATAAACCAGCTGGGTAAAATCACGTGCACAGTGATCTTTTAAAGAAACTAACAATTCCAACAGTCGTCAAACAGAAAAACGGCACTGAGATTGCAGGACAGGTGAGGATGAAGGCAGGAAGTAAAACATGTCTTGTTTTTTATTTTTATTTTTCACATAAACACACACACAGTTACACATTCACACACTCCGATTTTCACATTTTGCTCCTTTTTTTTCAACTCTCCACTTCCTTCTACACAAACAATTAGTTCATTTAAATACAGGTCCTCAAGCCGACCGGCGGCACTGAAATTAGGGGGGTTGTAAAAATATTGATGTGTTTACTTCCCCAGCCAGGAGACCCAAAGTCCATTTACTTTCCACAGGTCTAAAACATTGATAAGAACATTCGATTAATTAAATTACATATGATGGACAAAGTTCATCAGTTATAAATAATTGATTAAAACGGTCACTGGGGTTGTGTGTTTATTGCTGGTAAGATTTACTTTTATTAAAACAAAACTAAACAGAGTACCTGCAGAATTTGTTTAGAAGAAATTTGAGAAAAACCAATAAACATTAAATCTTTAAACTTAAAAAAATTCTGAAAAAACTCAGAATTGGATTTGCAATATTTAAGAATGTAGAAATTCTGATGAGCTAAATAAAAAGATCACAGGATTATTTTTTTTTATAATACTGTACAGAGCATAAGGGATATTTAGGTGCATGCGTCACAATTTTACATCACAATGTAAACCCTAGACTATTTTTCTGTATTTTTTTCCTGTTTGGGCTTAAACAAATAAGTAAAAATAGAAAGCTGATATTCCATCTGTTAAACCACGGCAATCGGCACATACACACACCTCTTTCTATTGTGTCTAAGACATAGCAGTATCTTTGGCTTCGGTAATATTTCACATGCGTTTATGGGTCTGCGGAAAGGTGTGAATGTGTGTATGCACAGGCTGGGCTTTGTGTGTATGTCATGTGATCGATTTCAGTATCCCACAGCCTGCACGTAGCTCTTGCTTCTACGTGCCCTGAATTTTAGTGGCTGCTTTATTTCCATTGGCTCTGAATGCAGCTTTCTTCTACAGTATATGGCTTTACTGTCCTTCGGAGGCCTGTGTAAATTTTACACATAGCAACGGGTTTGTCTGTGTAGTTGCTAGGTAACTGCCTGACTCTGCTTTCGTTCGGTTCTTTCCGTTGGTCAGGATGTGCTGCTAGACTACAGTTAATAAATAATTGATTGTGAACAGGTAAAAGATGGAGTTATGATGTCAGCTGATTGATTAATATAGAGCTCAGAGTTATACAAAATACGAATTAAGGCAATAAAAAAGGTCCTCAGGCGCTAAACACGAAGATATACACTGCTAACAAAACATACAACATCGTAGCAAATAAAATTCTTAAATATAATCTGCTTTAACACATTTTTAGTTTAAAATGACATCAAATATTCTTTACAATCTATTACGGTATTTGTATCGTTCTTTTAATTTGGCTAATTTGATTACGTTTTTATAGACTAAAGATAATTTATCTCAAAAATACTTGAATTTCTTCATTTGTAAATATTTTTAGACATAGAAATGCAGTTCCGCTATAAACTGGGGAAAAAAGAAGCCTCTAAGTTCCTCTTCTGTCAACGAACAGTGACGAGTGATTTATATCTCTTTCCCACATGCAGACCCATCTAAACTAAATTCTTGCACATGCAAAATAACTTACAGAAAGATATTTGTTACTTGCTGATACTAGAAGCAGCCATGTTACTCGGTGAACTGGAGATTAGAGAAAGTGTACTGAGTTCCCAAGACCACTGTTAAAAAATATTTTATTTTGTCTTTTTCTGTTTAATGACATGTTACTGTTCAATCTATAGTCAAATGCAGTAAATATGCTACAGTCTGACGCTAATCAGAGCGCTCATTGGTCTTTAAGTCATTACTATAAAATTAAGCGAGTGAGTGAGTGAGTGAGTGAGGGAGTGAGTGAGTGAGGGAGTGAAGGAGTGAAAAGTGAGTGAGTGAGTGAGTGAGTGAGTAAGTGAGTGAGTGTGTGAGTAAGTAAGTGAGGGAGCGAGTGAGTAAGTGAGTGAGTAGGTGAGTGTGGAGTACATGCTGGGAAAAACTAATTGAAATTTGGGGAATATTGTGCATTTTAAGGCATGTTGGACATGTAGGCATTTTGTGTTTGCTGGGTCATTAAAGGTCCAAAGCTCCAATAATGCAGTTAATACAAACAAATCTGCTTGTAAACTCATCCTATTTGTTTGTGAGATCAGCTAAGCCTCAGTGGCAGAGATCAGCCAGGCATCAGTTCAGTGTGTGAGATCAGCCATAATTTATTACCTGAAAATGGAAGTGTAGGGGACACACATGCTGTTTCAACCTCACATGCTGTATCTGCAGTTGGTTTTGCTTCCACGATCTGCTTTATCAGTTTGTGTGTCTGAACAACTGTAGATCACAGTCACTCTTTCTGTTCACTGAAGTTCGTTGTCTAATCAGACCTGCTCATTCTCTCTCTCTCTTACATCTATCTTAAATTCAAGCCCTGCAGTTACTCTGCAGAAAAATGCCTCCACTCCTTATCTCTAGTCTGCAGAGCGGTACCGTAGACAATAACCTGCGTTTAAGACCTCTAAATACGGGATGAATAAAGAATAAATGATGCATTTAACTGTTATTGTCAGATGAAGAACAAGTGTAACATAAAAATCTTAAAATGAGTTAATTTGATTTTATATTATGTTATTAAACTTTATTGTTCTATAAGAACACTATAGCACCAGATCCAGCATATTTAATGGGTTTTTTTTATTATTTATTTATCATGATTTAATTTACTTTTTTAAGTCATTGCAGGAAAAAATGACTTAAGAATCAGAATCACACACGAGAGAGTAAAGCTGAAGCGTTTAGCCAAACGCCGGCCCACATGTGCATCAGACGGAGGTCTGTGTCTGGTATACTGTAGACGACCACTGTGGCATTTAGTTCTACTGCATTGTTCAGTCCAGACAGTTACTGGTGCAGTCACTTTAAATATTTTTTTCTTACTATAAGCAGTAAATATTTATTGAGTCTAAATTGGTCGGATCAGTTGGCGCACTGGCTCAGAACTCAAGTGTATGATCATAGATCCGACGAGACTTACTGCTTCAAATAAAAGAAAGATAAGAACTGCAGGTTTCTCCAAAAACACTTTGCAGTAATTAAGGCCAAGCTGTGTTCCCTCTTTTTATTTATAGTACATGATGACATGCTCCTGAAAGAGATAGAAAGAGAAAGAGAGAGAGAGAGAGAGAGAGTAAGACAGAGAGAAAGAGAGAGAGAGAGAGAGAGAGAGAGGCCCCGTACACGTACACACTTTTGAGTCACTCCAAATTGAATCATTTCATTGATACTGTATGATTCGGCTTAACCGTTTCCATTGATATTATTTATGATATACAACGCTACTAAACCCATCTGGGGTATGAATATTAGTAGTGACAGTGTGGAATGGGTTTAGTAGGGGGGCCCAACCTCTTATTTTTTCATAGGACCCAGAATTGTTAGTGGTGACTCTGGATATGATACAATACTCATAAGTGACCTGAAACAGGTAGCCATTAGATCCAACAGTTCTTCTTGATTCTGTTTTTGTTTCATTATTAGTTTTAATAAAGAAACATTGTAAAACCCTGGAAGAATATGTACTTCCAACTTTGTGGCAGCAGTTCAGGGAAGAAACATTACCTATATGGTGTGCACAAACATCCGACTATATAGGGCACACTATTAGAAAAACAGTTTTCTCACTTGTAGTGTGGAATACTTTCACAATTAATTTTTTTTAAATGCGTCTCTAGTTATTCAGTGTGTTCAGTGTCTTCTTGTGCATATTTATTAGGATAATTACACATACAGTGTGTCTCTAAAACAAGAGAAACGGTATCAGTGCTGTAATTCTGGCGGATGAACTTATTCAGAGTGACTTTATTATATCTTTTATATCCAACTGAGTGGTTGGGGGTTAAGGGCCTTGTTCAAGGACCCAGAAGTGGCAGCTTGGTGATTCTGGATCTTAAACTCGTGATCTGTTGTCTACTTGATGTGTCCACTTCCCCACATTTATCTTAATTATACAGCTGCGCAGTTGAGGGTTAAGGGCCTTGACAGACATGGGTGATCCTGGGAATTGAACCTGTGTTCCTTTTTTGATCTGTAGCCCAACACCTGAGCCACTGTATGAAAAAATTAAATGATTTGATTAATAAAATAAAATCATTAAATGCACTGATTAAAAATAAATGCTAGCTGCTTTACACACGGTAACAGTGTACTACACGTAGCTGGGATTGATGTAATGTCACAGAATGGGTGTATATGTCAGAGCTACATGGCAGGTATGATATTTAGTAACAAGTTATTACATTGTCGCCGGATCAAGCGGGGCTGTTATTACCAAGGGAACTTAGTGTTTAGCCGATTTTAGAAAGGTCATTTGCCAAAGCCAGCAGTATTTATTCTCAGACTGACAGTAAGGCTTATTCCCTGTTCATACAATTATAGACGTATATTCAGGTGTATCTATAATTACAATTCTGGATTCGATGCTAATTGTTTTTAATTAGATCTGTACTATACTCTACACATTGACAAAGTTGAATCTAATCTAATTAAATGTTGAAGTGGTGGCTCGTGGTTAAGGTGTTGGACTACCAACCCGAAGATTGGGGGTTCGATTCCCAGTTCCACCAAGCCACCACTGCTGGGCCCCTAAGCAAGGCCCTTAACGCTCAGTTGTTTAAAAGAGATAAATGTAAGTTGCTCTCGATAAGGGCGTCTGCCAAATAATGTAATCTAATCTGATAACATCGAGGATCCCGATGATCATTCCAATGATAAACTCTCTCCAGGTTACGATGAGTCAGTTTATCGGTGGAGAACTATTAAATGTTAATTAGGAAATGTTTTCTATGTTTTCCTCTCTTAATCTGTCCATTATCTGTTTTTTTCTATCCTCAGGTTCTTAAAATCAACTTAATAGGTCATAGAAAAAGAATCCTCGCGTCACTTGGGGACAGACTACACGAAGACACTCCTCAAAAACCCCCTCGTGCCATTTCCCTCAGGGTCAGTATGCAGGAGTGTGTCATGACAAGAGAAAAAAAAGAATTAAATATACACTTCTACTTCCACTTTCTTTGTCTGTCTGTCTCTCCTATTTTCCCTTACTTTCTCTCTCTCTCTGTCCTTTCCTCTCTTTCTTACACACTCTCACACAGACACTTTCTCTGGATTTAAGGCTGTGGCTATGTCTTCAAGGAACCTTCTCGTTAATTCTTTCATCTGTGGATAAAAGTGTTAGGCTATTCCTCACTTTGACGTTAATTATATATACAATGGAAACTGGGTGTTCTGGAATTTGTCTCTTGCGATCGTTTAGACGCTGTAAATCTCCTCACAAGACAAAATCCACAATTTAAATTATTTATACCTTGGATGGTGTCATTGTACATTCCGTGCCAGGCACTTCTTCACCGTGTTGAGGTTCAGGTTGTTCCCAAACTATTATCCCATCGTGGTTATTTTACAGCTTCCTATAAGGAAGCCTGAGGTGTATATCATCAAAATCTTTGCATTAGAGTCAGGAGAGTGTATTGCTGCTTCATCTCTTATGATGATTTAGTGCTGCACCTTCTGTGCTAAATCACTTGGTGGTGCGTTAAATATTAATCTTAGTGGAAAAAAAAAAAATTCCACATACAGGTGATGATCCTATGTTGTAGGCTTCTGGGTAATTATCTAAGGCTGATTCTACAATAATGATGATGTAATAAGGATGTAATTTGTCTGTCTTTTGAATAATATTTATATTTATGGTGCTATTTGTTTAAATAATGACACTGTTTGATCTTAGTATTGATATCTCTGGCGTGTACGTGTCTGTGTAGGAGCCCAGCGGGAATCATACACCTCCTCAGCTCTCTCCGTCTCTAAGTCAGGCTTATCCCAACGCCGGCTCACTGGACGTGCAGCACCTCATCATGCAGGCTGATGCCCGGCGTCGACGCAATGACAACTACTTCGAGGATGTTCCACGCTCCAAACTGGAGAGGCAGATGGCACAAGTCAGTATGGTGAGTAATAATATAAAAAGATAATATAAATAAATGAAAATAATCGGTCTCTGCAAATCTGGACTATTGTTTAATGTCACAGTTGCTGTGATGGTTTTAGGGCTGCGAAGATCTTAACCAGATTTGTTAACGTTGCTTTTATTTTCATCTGGTCAAGGTTTCCTTCTTAATATCGTCTCAGGGAGAGCTACCTTACCTCTGGCTAATTTTAAATACAAATATAAAATAATTTTAAAACAAATATTTTAAATATAATTTAACATTCAAATTATTTCTATAAAGCTGCTCGGTGTCCACTATAAAAAGCGCAATTGAATTGAAATCTGTTATTCGGCATTCATTTACAAACACTATTCTACTCTTCTTTTAATAAGAAATCTTTGTATTATTCACTTTATCACGTCACTCAGGTGTGTGTCCAGCTTTCTAAATGTTTGTTCCTATAGAGTTTTTAAAAAATACAGTAAAAGTGAGGAAGAGATTTCCCAATATGTCCAGAGGAGCTTTGATTGCTGTGAATTCTAATATAATATATATAAACATTCATGTCTACTACATATCACAAACTGAGCAAGAAAAACATAATTTTAATAAAATATAGAATAATAAAGTAAAAAATAGTAAATGTTCCTGCTCGATTTATGACACCATAAAACTTTAAGATCTTTGAAACTGTTTTTGAAAATGTGTAATAGCCTAAAGAGTAGTATGGGGTGCTGTTGTGCTCTGGGTGACCCAGGATCGATTCTGGCTTGTGGACATTTAAAAAAAAATGTATAATTTTATTATATTTAGAAAATATAAATATGTTTTAAAAATATATATTTAGCAAACATATTTTTGAATATATATATATATATTCTGTATGTTTTAATTGTCACAGTGCTGGTACAGATCAAATCAGTGGGTGCAAAAGCATCTGTGTGAGTGTGTGTGTGTGTGTGTGTGTGATAACTAAAGATGAAAGCATGTCTTCAGAGTGCAGCACTGTGTGTATGCACACCACGGATAACAATAGAAACAGGACAGGGTTATGCTGCATATGTAAGAGCTGTAAAGAAAGGAAGAAAGCGTAAGCACTAGAACATATCGTCTGCGCTCGTCTTGCTAACGTTTACACGCTATAGTCTTGCTACCGTTTACACGCTGTAGTCTTGCTCTCTTTGCTGACCCCTGATTCTTTGTTTCAGCAAGGAGAATGGTGCGAACCCATCACACTGCGACCTCCCAACGAGGCGACGTCCTCCACTCCTGTACAGTACTGGCAGCACCATCCTGAGAAGCTCATATTCCAGTCCTGTGACTATGAGGCTTATGTAAGCATGCTCACATTATCATATTGCATAGCTAATTCTGAGCTAGTAACAGCTGTCATTTTCTGAACTGATTGCTCATTTTATATTTTATAATGCAGAAAATTCAATCAAAAGTCACGTCATTCTTACGGACATAAAAATGTGAATTTGATGTTACTACAAAAACAGAGTCAACTAAATTAGTCAATACTGTGAACTTTCTAATCCAGTGTTTAGCTAATCCCCATAAGAGGTCAGTGTCACAGCTGGAAACCCGGATTCCTTTCTACATAAGGAAATTAAAGCATCACAATTAGAGATGCACCGATAAAAACAGGGGAAGTGGTAGCTCAGTGGTTAAGGTGTTGGACTGCTGATTAAAAGACCAGGGTTCGATTCCCAGCATCACCAAGTTGCCACTGCTGGGCCCCTGAGCAAGACTCTTAACCCCCAATTGCTCAGTTGTATAAAAGAGATAAATGTAAGTCGCTCTGGATAAGGACATCTGCCAAATGTCATAAATGTAAATACTAGTAAGGGTATCGGACCCGATAGTATGTCCTAGACTGATACCTCGTGTGGTGTCATTGGCAGACCTTTCAGTGCACAAAAACTCTGGGTGCAGCATCAGTACATCGGACTGTGGAAATATTTCAGAATGATTGATAAAAAGGACCCATGTTGCAGAACAGTTTGTTTATTAAACAACTGTAAAAAAATCAGAAGCAGAGAGCAGGCAAAGAGTCGCTACACGAAACGCATAGAACACTTTCAAAAAGATATAGTCGAATAACCAGTGAGCAAGTGCCATAACCAAAAGTAAATCGAATAACAAAGAATATTAACGCTTAGCATGCAAGCGGGCTGGAAATACTTTGCAAAGTTATGCTACATCGGTTAGCTTATAAAGCTAACACTCCAAAGGGAACTCAGGCGACGGTTCTCTCTGATTGTTCTGTTAAAATGTCAAAAGGTACATAAATAAGTACTTATAAAACGAGTAAACTGATAAATCATCTGAAATTAAAACATGAAAATGAGCTCGCAGAATTTGCTGCTAGCAGTAATATTACCTGCAGTAATATTAACACTTAGCAACCAAATTTCCCGCATCCCGAAAAGTACCGGTATCAGTATCATAATCTGGATGTACCTGAAAAATAGTATTGGTACTCATAAGTAGACTTTAAAAGATGATATCGGTGCATCCCTAATCACAATGTCTTTGTTTCTAGACAAACGCCATACATGTTTGGGAATTCTGTAAAATCCAAAAACAGAGTTACAGACCTGAAAGATCCTGAAAGTCAGCGGTTCTTAGGCTTATTGTCTGCGACTAAGACTAACCGTGTTTAATCGTTCTGCATTCATCATCAGTGTTTAATGGTTTTTGGAATAGATTTTTTTGTCTATCTGTGATTTTTCTTACCACATTATCTCAGTGGTTGTAGGAGTTATACTGTATGTAGGTATGTTTAATCATAAGGAGAACATTAACTGTCATACTGGGCCTGATCTAAACAAGGTAAAAGTCACAGAAAGGTCCTTTTTTTGCTTAACTAGCTTCATTTCCATTATTTCCTTTCGGTTGATTATTTCGAACAGTTGAATTATTGTGCCATATTTCCGCAAGTCTTATTAAAAAGTGACTCCTTTAATCTGCAGCTTGACCACTTTGACCCACTTTAATCCAGCATTCAATAACGGTGATCCACAGAAATAATTGATATGCTTAATTAAAGAGTATATCAAAGTATTTGATATCGGCTGACTGACTGGTACTGAAAGTCACCCCTCCATGTCTGCCTGAGGGGCATGTACCTCCAGCTGAATGAATGAAACAGCCCTGTGTGCAGTGATGCCTCCTCACACACCTGCAGCTGTTTGTTTTCTCCACAATTACGTCAATTTATTTGCTGACAATCATCAAGCATCTTTAATTACGCGTGAAGATTAAATAGCACCTGCAAGCTTTAAGCGCTAACTTTTGATTATACACCCTGGGGTGGTACAGTACATTATGCATTCAACGTACATTAATGATGTACAAAAATTACTGAATTACTGAAATGACTGAAACAGACAAGAGAGAGCAAAAAGGAAGCAAAAGGGATATAGTGAGAGAATGACAATAAAGAGAATAAAGAGAGAGAGAGAGAGAGAGAGAGAGAGAGAGAGAGAGAGTAGAGAGAGAGAGAGAGAGAGAGAGAGAGAGAGAAAGAACTGGAAAGAAAGAAAGAAAGAAAGAAAGAAAGAAAGAACAGCAAAATGCTGAAAAAAATCGTAATAAAGATGAAGAGGGCAGAAGAAACAAAAAAGTGGAGAGCAGTTAGAAGAGAGAAAAATAGAATAAAGACAAAGCAAGAAAGAGAGAAAGAGAAGGGAGAGCTGAACAAAGTGGGAGAATGACAAAGAAATGGAAAATTAC
This sequence comes from Bagarius yarrelli, assembly GCA_005784505.1. Lineage (NCBI taxonomy): Eukaryota > Metazoa > Chordata > Actinopteri > Siluriformes > Sisoridae > Bagarius > Bagarius yarrelli. The sequence continues at coordinate 15,159,226 of VCAZ01000001.1, read as the reverse complement.
TTAAAAGAGAGCGGGGAATAGGAAAAGAAGAGAAAAAGAAGACAGAAATAAGACAGTAAGCAGGAGAATGAGCGAGGGATGGAGGAGCGAGAGAGGAATATAAAAGGAAGAAAGAGAGTAAAATGGAGTTGAGAGAGGAAGAGAAAGCATTTCACTGGTGAATAACAGCATTTTTCTGTTCACTTAAAGTGGCGGCCTGTTTTTCAGCTTCTCTCTATCCTGAAGTAATTTTAGCTAGAGGTTACATAAAGCTGCTCTGTTACCTAGCAACAGCCCTGCAAATCTGGTTGGTCTATTTGCCCACACGAGCAGCGATGCTGGAATAGTAACTCCTGTCCGTGTTCAAGTCATGTAAATTTGATTGACTTTGGGAATCACAGGTGTGCTGATAAAAGATGAAGGAGGAGGACAGACAGATGAACAGATCAGACACATACACATAAATATTTCAAAACGTCTCCTATTCATTTGTCATAATTAATGTGATGTTTAGTACAGTGGCAAAGGGACAGGAAAAATCTGTGAGCCGTGTGTGTGTGTAGGGCGGTATGCATTCCCAGACAGTAATTTATCTGGACAGTGTGTGTAACTAAGGGAAGCTACACCCCATGCTGATAGCAACTGACAGTGTTTCTGTAAACACATTTTAATCTTGAGATCTAGCGATCTGAACCGCATGAAGCCTGACAGCAATGTTTTCTCATACATTAGAGAGTAAGAGAGAGAGAGAGAGAGAGAGAGAGAGAGAGAGAGAGAGAGAGAGAGAGAGAGAGAGAGAGAAAGGCTCTTAGTTGTTGAGAGATATGATATTTTCATAAACACAAGTCTTATGAAATCAGCCTCCCACACAACTATCCTCATCTTACACACCTGAGCTAAATCACAGGCTGGTTACTACATCCCCTGTACACTGATCTAATCCCTATGTTTTATATATGTCTATACTATAAGGCCAAAAGTTTGTGAACACCTTACCACATGCTGTAGGTGCCTCTTCCTCGAACTGATCTCTGACTCACACAGTGTTCTAAAACCTCTTTTCATGTTATATCATTCCATTATTCCTTCACTGGAACTAAGATACTCAAACACTGTTCCAGCATGACAGTGTCCCTGTACGCAAAGTCCCCGATCTCCATAAAGACATGATGTGTTCTGGTTGGAGTGGAAGATTTGGAGTGTCCTGCGCAGAACCCTGATTCTGACTCAACCCCACTGAACACCTTTAGGATGAATTAGAACACCGACCGACCAACATTAATATCTAATCTCATTAATACTATTGTAGCTGATGCATACACATACTGTGGAAGTGTAGAAGGTTATTACAGGAGGAAGAGTGAGACTGCACCTGGAATATATTAAAAAAAAAACCATCAGTGTCCCAATACTTTTGGCTATATAGGGTATATCATTAAGATTTATTTAATATTAAATATTCAAACCAGCAATTGTGCAATGTATTTTATTGGTACTGAAACAAAACAATATAAGATGGAAATGATAATCAGGAAGCAAGTGGTTATTGTGTAGGACGGATACTAGAAAGACCAGGGTTTCATTTCCAGCACCACCAAGCCACCACCACTGTGGTCCCCTGAGCAAGATCCTTAACCCCCAGTTGCTCAGTTGTATAAAAAGAGATTAACGTAAGTCGCTCTGGATGCCAAAATGCTGTAAATGTAAATGTTTTAACTCACTTTTATGCTTAACTCATTTTCTTGATATGCAGTACTGTATGTCCAAACAGACGCTGGCATTAGCGTAGTGCAGGATGTATAGCATTAAAGCGAAGGTGCTGATAGAGGTTCTTCTTGCTGGTGTCTTTGCAGTATCTGGGCTCCATGCTTGTGAAAGAGTTAAGAGGAACAGAGTCTACGCATGACGCCTGCGCAAAAATGAGGGTAAGGTTTGTGATCATATAGAAGACAGACAACAGACAACACAATAAACCTGTCCAAAATTGTATACATCCTTACTATACAGTATTTAAAAAAACACTAGCTGAAAAGTCCCGAATGACCTACTACTTCCTCCCACATACATTGGTCACCAATCCAAAATAGTGCAATGTGACGATGCAACACTTTTTAGGTGCTTAAGATAATGCTAGCTAAATATTATATGTAGATAACTATACATTTTCACATGTGGGGAGTCTAATTGACATTTAATAAGGGAAAAAAAGCTGTGGGATCTTCGTCAGGTGGCTTCATGATATTCTCCTTTTGTCCTTTTTGCAAGAAGTCCTCAGAACAAATGAAGAAGGTCCCTACCATTGTCCTCTCAGTCTCTTACAAAGGAGTCAAGTTTATTGATGCAACAAATAAAGTAAGCAGCGGAATTTCATTTTACTCTTCCAATCCTTAATAAAAAACTTCCTAAATTAAATGTAGTTATTCCCTATCTATCTCTTTCTCTCTCTCTCTCTCTCTCTCTCTCTCTCTTTGTCTTTGTCTCTCTCTTTCTCTCTCTCTCTCTCTCTTTTTCTCTCTCTTTCTCTCTCTCTCTCTCTCTCTCTCTCTCTCTCTTCGTCTTTTTTTCCTTTTCACTTTTAAGCAGAACATCATAGCCGAGCATGAGATTCGAAACATCTCGTGTGCAGCACAGGATCCTGAAGATCTTTCTACATTTGCCTATATCACCAAAGACCTGAAGTCCAGTCACCACTACTGCCATGTGTTTACAGCCTTTGATGTGGTTAGTAACACGCTTTTATTTAATTACCAAAAACGGAGATGTGCGTATCATATATCACGTTTGTCATCTTTTTCTGGATTCTAGAATTCGGTTGAGCACAGATACACATACTTTAAACACTTAACATACTCACCGATTATTTTGTTGGGTTAACTCAGTCTTAATGCTAATCATGTGAATAAATCAGGAAGTTTTCACAATTCTGGAGTAACACAAATGCCTCTGTAATGCAAGGCATTCTACTGCTTAGAAATGTTTATGACATATTAAATGACAGATATGTTGTTGTTACACCGTATAATAAGTGCCCCTATAAAGAAGTTAGCAACCTAGCTAGCTCTATGTAAGGGACAAAAGCACATAATAAAGAAACATAGCTTGCCTAGTGCTGCTTCCTGTTTCTTTGTTTAATAAAGAAATTCATCCCCTGACTGCTTTGTTTAACCATTTGATTTGGAATCTGTGGCTACGTTCACACTGCACGTGACTCTGTTGTTTTTGTCACTGTCAGTGTGAACAGCACAAACTACATGGAATCCGATCTTTTAATTCCGATTTGTGACACTTATATATGTGTTTTTTATATATATCAAATCCGTCACAGGTCAAATGTCCGACTTATATTTCATTGTCGATCGACATGGGTCATCATTCTGCACTGGCACGTAACTACAAACAGTTGATATATAAATCGATATATCACCATCCCACCACTCCAGACTCCGGCTCCGCATTCACACACACCTCCATACCGAAGTGAAAGCCACTGTTCCACAACATTTGTCCCCTTTTTCCCTCTTCCTCTTCCTTCTCAACCACTACTGATTAATTCGCGGTTGTGCCCATTCCGATTCTAGTCCACCAATAACACGAGCCTATAGTGGTCATGTGAGCAACAGAACTAGACCATGAATCAGCGGAAGAGGGTATTTGTTACTCAATGTGCAGTCGGGTATGTGTGCATTTCTTCATTGGGGAAAAGATGGCAGTCTCTTCCCCCTAAAATGAGACACATCTCAACCTAAATATGTTGCAGGCCAACTAATGGGTCCTACAAATATTGAACAAAAATGATTTGATAGCCAGGACTTCCAGGATGTTTGCATAACTTTCATGGAGCAAATAGGACAATCAATGAGAAATTAATAAGTGGACATAAAAGACAATATTCTTTGTTTAGAATAAATAAAATGTGGAAAAGTTTGCTAAAAAAAACGTCTGTCCCATTCCGAGTACTGCTTCTACAGCGAGGCAACAGGGTCTCTTCATGCTACCTGCTCTTTGGCTACTTTCCACTGACCTGCAGGTCTGCATTCTGTCTGTGAAATGAGAGCCAGTAGAGCTTTCTTATTGCTGGGAGGACAAGGTGAAGGTAGTCCTAAAAAGAAGCATTGCTAACAGCTCTGCGAATAAAGTCACGACTTTCCAGAAAAGATGTTTGCTTACTTGGGTTTAAGACACTGAACTGAGCTCGATTAAAAAGTTACACAAAAAGTTTGATGAAATGAAGGACAAAAGACAAAACATCTGATCTTGCTTATGTATTTGTGGGCAGAATCTGGCGTATGAGATCATCCTGACCCTGGGCCAGGCGTTTGAGGTGGCCTATCAGCTGGCACTACAGGCCAGAAAGGGAGGTCACGGCTCGTCCACACTGCCTGAGAGCTTCGACAGCAAACCGTCTAAACCCATCCCCAAACCACGCTCCAATATCCGCAAATCTGTAAGTGCCTACACAACACACACACACACACACACGCACACACACACACACTCCGCACATGCAACTCTTCCTAATGGCTTTGCTTATAAAATCTTCACATTCTGAAGTCTTAAAATAGAAAATGTTAAAAGTTTATGACCATACAGTCTGTTCCAGAAGTATTGGCACCCTATGTTAGGGTGTAAAAAGGTATAAAATGTTGTTAAGGTTATTTAACTTAATCTCTCTACAATAAGTTTGCTATTTAGAGATATTTTGGATATTGTAGTATTATTTTATTGTTTTATATTTTATACTATGCATGTTATTTTTGTCGACATTGATTACATCATACTTGTGTAACCTGTGACACTGCTGTTTTGCTGGCAGATTTCCTGCCTGTACACATTATATTTTTGTAACATGGCTTTCCCCTCATAGTGACTTGACGGGCGTGAATGATGAGAGGTTATTATTGCTGAGTGTCTAAGTATATTTTTTTTCTTCTTGCCCTGACACACTGCCTTACTGCTACACACTCTCACTTATACCCCACACCTTTCCCCTGCATCCCCAGCGCAATGCAGCTTGAAAATAGATTTCTATTTATAGCACCACAACCCGTAACCCCGTGCTCTGTCTGGGTCAGAATGACCTTCTTTATCGGGTTTTGTCCTTTCAGAGCTAAAACAAAGCATGATTGTTACCTCATGTAAAACTATTAAAATATTTACTTCTGCAAAACTAATGATAATGAATGAATCTGTCCATCCTTCCCATGCGCAGTCTGACCTATCAGATGCTGTTTTTTTAATAGGGTCCACTTCTATTCAAAGTGATTAAATAATCTGACAGAATTTTTTATTCATTTAGTCTTTCATTCTTTCATTTACACACACCAGCTGGTGTCTATTCCTCACTTCTATTCCGCCATTTTTTGTGCCATGTCACTGTTATAGTTACAGTGAAAATTTTAACAATGTTAGTGTACTAGTATGTAAATCAGTTTGGGTTTAGTTACTCATTTGAGAAGTCTGTCATCTTCATTAAGTTTAATTCTGTCTTTCTGATTTTCATATCTGATATGTAGAAGCCATGTATCTGGATAAAGAACCCAATGTCCAATAGCCATCACATTTCTTTAGCAGAACCCACTTGCCCACAGAGACATAAGTCATATAGTCTGTACCCTGCTGTCCAAAGGCTGTAGGTCCACTATAAAGAGACTGAGTAACAAAAAACATTTACATTTATGTCATTTGGCCGATGCCCTTATCCAGAGCAACTTATAATTATCTCTTTCGTACAGCTGAGCAAATGGGGGTTATCTATCTATCTATCTATCTATCTATCTATCTATCTATCTATCTATCTATCTATCTATCTATCTATCTATCTATCTATCTATCCATCCATCCATCCATCCATCCATCCATCCATCCATCCATTCCTACCTACCTAAATACCTACCTACCTACCATTCATTTATCCTTATCTATCTATCTATCTATCTATCTATCTATCTATCTATCTATCTATCTATCTATCTATCTATCTATCCATCCATCTATCCCTACCTACCTACTTTCCATCCATCCATCTATCCATCCATCCATCCATTCCTACCTACCTAAATACCATTCATTCATCCCTATCTATCTATCTATCTATCTATCTATCTATCTATCTATCTATCTATCTATCTATCTATCTATACCTAACTACCATCCATTCATCTATCCATCCCTACTTACTATCACTTATATTACTTCAACATCTGTCTGTCTGATTGTCTGTCTGTCTGTCTGTCAATGTCAGTTAATTGGTTTGTCTGTTTATACTGTGTTTATACTGTTGAGCATTCTGTATTTATAGTGTCACAGAAACACTATTAATAAGAGAAGGATAAATATTAATTAATTTATTTTTTAAGTCTGGCTGTTGAAAATGCATGAATGGATGCAGTGTATAGATATGAATCATTTTGCTGTTTTTTGCCTTGTTGATAATTCGATGCTTCTTGTTACTACTGAATTATTGGCTGTTTTACGTCGTAGGAAAATCAGCAATGATGATATTTAAATGACACTTATTGAACACTGTCCAGAGAGACAGGACATACCGAAGTGATAATAAGGATTAACTTGTATCACGTCCTTCAGAATTAAACCTTACCTGCAATCCATAAAACTGATCGAATTAAAGCAACACTGTGTAAGTTTTTCAACCTTAAAATAAAGTCTTAATGTGCTAAAACGGCTCTTAATTGGACAAATTTTACCGACGCTGTAACTTGAGCAGTTAGTAGCATTGGTATACATTTACTGTAATTTATTCTTAAATTCACTGGGAATTTCTGGGATTGTTTTACAACTGAACTAACAAATTTTCTTCTGGAACCTTTTTTTAAGTCTAGGATATTGTGGCTATCGAGTCATCTGGCTCTGTCGTTCAGTGCTTGCTCTCTCCTCCTCTTCCTCCTTCTCATTCTGATATGTATACTCTCTAACTCTTGTGCCTGATCCAGATGGAACAGCCCTCGATGGAGCAGAAGGGTCACGGCAATGTTCCGTGGATCGTGGAGCCAGGACAGGAAGCCAAGAGAGGAGTCAACACCAAGTATGAGACAACTATTTTCTAATATGCACCCACTGTCCGCTCCTGTCTGTGTGTGTGCCTTTCAGAGCACGCCCTCTAGAGGCCCCCCACGGAGCCATGGGCCCAGTGACCTTTGACTCGCCCGTGTCTCTCCGCCCCGGTCCGGTCCAGTTTGCCCCGTTTTACCGTGGCCTCTGCATGAAGTCGCTGCCGTGCCCTTCTCTCTCTCTCCCCCTCTCTCTCTCTTTCTCTCTCTCTTGACCCCCCTTCCCTCTAAAACACACCATTCACTTTGCTCTCATTCTCTTCCAAATTTAAAAAAAGGGTTTAATGTAACTTTTTTTCCCTTCCATTTTTCCTTTGTCCTCCATTTAGCATTTACCCTACACACATCCTGACTGCTTGAATAAGGACTTTAAATTAATAATGCTGCTACAAGCTTGTAACTGTAGTGGGAGGGGAGTGAGGGGTCCACTTCTCTTTATCATCAGGCAGTGTGTGAGGCCACTGAGACTTAAGGGCATGAAAAATGGGAACTGTAACCCTACTACTCAGTAAGGACAGTGTAAAAATGGAGATAAGATTGTGGTTGTTGTTTTTTTTTTTTTTGTTTGTTTTTTTTTGTTCGTTTAGTGTTTTTCTTTCATTTATTCTTTTTGTTATCTTCCCCCACCCTCTCCCCACACCCCCCCAGTGTGGTCTTTATTGGTCAACCTGGGGTTTGTCTTGCTCTAACCCATTTTTTCAGGTAAAAATTGCATGTTTGAAATCAGGGTGTTCCGTTTCGATCCACTCACCACCAACAGCGTGTTGAAAAACCCTCCCTAAAGAAAACAACATTTTTTTGCTTTGCCTTGTTTTTGGTTTGGCTTTGAATGCAAGCAGCCCGGAAACAGGCCCTTCTGCCCGCAGAGAGCATGTGTTCTGGCTGTGTTGGACCGGCGAAGGGGGCATCTGAGAGGCTTGTTTTTCTTTTTTTTTTTTTTTTTTTTTTGTGGACGCTCTGGATAAGTGATTTAATCTCATTTGCAGGGTAATGCCGGACTCCCATGTCTATTACTGTGGAAATCAAAGAATGTAGCCAGCCCCCAACATGGACCCTCTCACACACACATTGCAAAAAATGGGACAGCAAAATACGGAGCCTTATGAATGGCACTGGACTACAAAAAACATGGCCGAGTCTGAACTTTGACTGAACTTTTTCGTATAAAAAAACTTGTGTGCAATGGACTACTGGTGTGAACCTGAGCTTTTCTATGAAGCACACCTTGAAGCTTACTTCAGTGGACTACAGAATGGCAGGGATGTGTGGAGTGTGAACACGCACACACACACGCACACACACACGCTATGCTACTTCGCCTTTCCGGGCTCGGGCTCTGTTATGTGGACTATGTTGTGTGAGGGAGAAAGTTGGGGGAAAGGCAAAGTACCATGGGGTAGAACATATCCCATGGTCACTTATTTTGACAGACTTATTTTGCCCAGTTCTATAACATCAAAATAACATCGCTGGGGCAAAAACTCTCTGGTTTTGCCATGTTTTTACTTTTTACTCCCCTTACGTTTCCTGTCATTTTGTTCAATAGTTCATTATGAATATTATGCACAATGTGAATGGATTTATTGCACTGGACAACCATGTGATGTGTCTCATGCCAAAATCACTACAGAATTGTTGTTGACGATGCCATGCAGAATAGTATTCATACTGCTAATACATTTTAATGTCTAATCTAATTCTATATTGCCATTATTCTAATCCTTAATTGACTATGTTATTATTAATTATTCTTCTTTTCAATGTGCAATTCTTGTCTAATGTTGTCTTGATGTTATATTATTTTTATATGACATGTCAAGCTTGAGAATTACAGCCATCATGGAGGGAAAAAAAAAAAATACTATTCTCGAGAAAAACAGCGAACGTGTGAATGACTCCAATTAATTTTGTTTTCCGATTAAAAAGTCTATCGTTTCTCACGGGGCTGATACACCGATGATACGTGAATATTTGAAACTATTTTAACTCAGTGTAACTGTAAATCTTTTTTTGCCACAATTTCTTCTGTATATAAATATTTTCCTTGATCATTGTTCATATATGTAATGTAGTTTAACATAAAAAATGAAAGAAAATAAATAAAAGAAAAACAGAAAATATCACACTGGTTAATATATTACCAAAATTTCAAGGTCAAAAGTGTGAGATCTCACTGTCGAGAATTTCAATCAGTTCGAACACCCTTGTGTGTAAGAAAGTGGAAGTGTAATCATACATGTACATAGGCTTGGGCTTCCAGCACTCTGATTTTCTAAGATTAATCTTTATTTATATCCTGGTAAAGCACATGGAATAAATCAGACATGTACAATTGTTTCCTGTCGTGTGGCTTTTACTTTATCATCTCTCCCATCATTCTCTTCTTTCCTGGATGTCTTGCATTCTACAGCATCATCACTCTTTCACACAACTATTATAGGTTTAACACTGTTGTATTAGAAGGACTTTTCCAGAAGCTTTTACATTTGTCTCTTACATGGACATGAGTTCTAAGAGCCACCTCCGGACTGGGACAAAAAAATCGGCCCAGATCAGCCCCTTACATACGATCCAAAATACTACCCATCATTGCACACCCTTGCAACGTCTGTCTGATGTCTTCTTTTTTTTGCACAATTTCTCTGTACCTTCATTGCATTTTTTCTTCATCTTATCTCTTTATTTTTGCAGAAACACACACTCTTTAGAGATGTGATCGGGTCAGCCCAATGTCAGTTAAGTAAAGAACCAATAGACTAGGGCCAGACTGTCTAAAAATATAATCCTATGCAGACTTTTTTGACAAATCTATTAATGAGCGACATCAACTAACTAATCTGAAAAAAAGAATAAACTGATTAGTGTTTTATGGGTAAATCAGACAGACAAAAACTTTACAGGTAAATCCGTTCAGCATGAAAATGACCTGCAATTTATCATAGCCGACATTTATGGACTCCAACTCCCAGCAACTACCAGTTCTACTAACCCTCCTGTTGGCCTTGAATCAAATTCCACCTTTTTTTTTATTAGAAATATGTTTTTAGTTTTTTACAAAATTGTTTAAAATAAATTTGGTGTATCCTAGAATTGGTGGATTTTTTTTATATCATGCTGTGTAAACACTTAAATCAGAAGGACAAAAGCTGCATGGTGGACAGGAAGACATTACAAAGACAGGTTAAAGAAGCAGTTACTAGACTATAAATATTATGTGTAGAGGTACACTATCACTTCTGTAGGTGTGTGATGTTAGTGAGCTGTGTGGTAATTGGTGTTTTTTTATTTATTTATTCATTTTTGATTTTTGATCCTGATTGCCTCTGATACACCTGATACTTTCCGTCTGACTCCTGCTTCTTTACTTGCTGCATTTACTTTGTTGTATGTTCTTCTTTTTTTGACCGTCCCAATATTATTAGTTCTTGTTTCTATATTTTTGCCTAGTCCTGTATTGTGACTGTTTTTTTGTCCTAGGTTGCATTCAGCCCTGTGACATTTCTGTATGTGTTAATGTAATTATGTAATTTAGGGGTAAAATTATGGTGGAAATTATGGTGGAAAATCACAACCATTATGGACTAAAATGGACTCTTCTGGTTTCTAGGAGGAAGGAATTCACTTGACTAAAGCTGTGTGTGCTGCCACATCATACACGGACCTGGTCTAATATCTGTTCTGACCGGGCTGTGTTTGTGTGTGTGTGTGTGTGTGTGTGTGTGTATTACTGCTAGGCATGATGAGATCTGTGGTGGTTGCCATGGAGCTTTATGTGTATCCTGTTAAGTATCTCTGCTGTAGAGCATTTCATGAAGCTAAAACCCAGAGAAACATCTATACTACTGGATATCAGATTAATCCCATCATAAACATGTTTAAGTAGTTGCTTATATTCTTCTTTTTCATCTATATTTTTTATAGATGAACTAAAAAAAAAATTAATAGAAAACCAGTATTGGCTTATCGACTAGAAAAAGGTTGTGAGTTTAAATCTCGCTGAATCAGAGTGTCAGAAATCAAAGAATTACAGAAATAAAGAATTGCTGCATCGGGAGATTTCTTTTTTGTCATGTTAAAGTCCGTTGACTCGTGAACAGGGAAATACAGATGTTCTCTGTTCAGTTACTTTATTAATACATAAGCGGGAAGTGGTGGCTTATGGTTAAGGTGTTGGACTACAACCCGAAGATTGTGGGTTTGATTCCCAGCTCCACCAAGCCACCACTGCTGGGTCCCTGAGCAAGGCCCTTACCCCATTTGCTCAGTTGTATAAATGAGATAAATGTAAACGCCATGGATAACGTCGTCTGCCAAATGCTGTAAATGGAAAAAAGTAGGACATACACTTAACTAGCGCTGCTATGTCTATACGCAAACAATTTCTACTGCCAAATTACCCCTACTGGCTGCACATGTCACAACAGGTATAAACTTCCCGCTATATTACCATATTCAACCTAAGAATAGTTCATCTATCATTACATCCTCCCCCTTTTTCAGATTCAGACAGTATACTATAAGAATCTAAGCCTTGCACAATAATACTCAGTACTGACAAACAGTCCCTCTTCATTCCCTTTTACAGTGTCGTCTTGTCATCATCAACATACTATGAACCCATGTAAAACACACCAAAGGGCCAACTAGGGATTTCGGGTAAACTGCTGGTCACCCACAAAGACGCTTAGGAATATTCTGCCCCATGCAGCAAGTCTTTCAGGTATCCAGGCTGTGTGACAATGTGCATAGGTTTGCTCCGGATCATTCCGTTCTTCCTTTTTAAATTTGGACATTCTGTTGCTGTTCTGCATGTGAATGTCCTTGATTCACCTTCCTCTCTTCCTCGAACGTGCTTTGTCATTAAAGCGAGTTGATGTAGATGACGTAGATGTTTTCTATTCCTTCTTAGGTTCCTATTTTCTGTGCGAATTGCATAGGATCTCAGAGTATTGTGTGTATGTACAACCGTAGCAGTTTTGTTCCAGCATTTTTTGCCTTTCCTTTTTTATGCTTTTGCTTTTACGCAGCCTTCAGGTTTGAGTTCAGGCAAGAAACGACTACTATGACGTCTATTATAATACAGCTTGTAGGTGGATTTTGTTTTCTTTATCTTTGAGAAATCAGGTGTCTCTTGCAAGATAGGAAACATGTTCTTAGCTGACGTCTGAGCATCCACTGTGCACAGCTATATCCTATCACTTGAATAGGTGTAACTCTGTATGCAAAAAGAGCTTAAAAGGTATCTTCCTGTTTTAGAAATATGCTTCCCTTTTATTTGCCCTGCTTTTTTTTGGCCTCCCTATCTGACTGTAGAAAGTAAGGACATGGTGATGTGACCAAACCTAGAAGCTTTTGCAAAATCCAGAAACTGTTGACCCCCAAACTGTGGTCCATTGTCAGTAACAAGGGTATCAGAACAACCCCAACTGGCAGACATGTTACTTAACCTCAATATCACTGAATCTACTTACTAATACCAGGCCACCAAATGTTGTGTTAAGCACAGTCTCCAGCGTCATAATGTCACCTGTAAGCTCCACTGAACCCAGTTGTGGCATTAAAGATGGGTGTCTGGAAAGGATATCAGCAAATCCTAAAACCTTTCCAGGTACATATTTAGCTTAGCATTGAATCTCATCAGTCGAGTCAAGACATCTCTGACATCTCAGAAGAACCATGTCATGTTCCTTGCTGTTAATGAGTGGAGTTAATGGCTTGTGATCTGTATAAATTATGCAACTACCCAGACTATACAGGTATTTGAAAACTTGTGTCCACCTTGAACCCAACCTTGTTACAGTCCACAAGTCATTTGAGTCATTTGCTGTGATTGCTGCAAATGCACTACCTTTACATCACTTACCTGTAGAGTACAACACACAATGGCATAATGGTGCCCTTTGCAGCAATTTCTACATTCTGGCTATTTTTGCTGGTCAGTTAGTTGGTCTTTGGATGTTGTTTATTACAGCGGATGCATTTCCCTGCGACTGACTCATTGGCTTGAGTGTATTTGTACGCCTTTTCTTCTCGTTCTTTCCAGCTTGAACGCACCTTTTTTGGGCGACAGGATGGGCTGTGATTCTTTTGTAAAACTTCGTTCAGAGCTGAAGGGCTACTTTGTTTGGAACCATGATTTTTTTTTTTCCATCTCAATTGCCGTGCGTGTCTGCATGCTACTTTCAGCAGCAAGTCAGACATCATTTGCAATCTCTGGCTTTATCAAGGACGTCAATCACTAGTCTGAATTTGAATATCACCATATTCAGTCTAAGAATAGTTCATCTATCATTACATAATAAATGTATCTGAATTACATTCAAACAAACCACACGCACACCCACACACACACACACACCCACACACTCGAGTACACTTTGTAAGAGAGAGGCTGAGAGAGCAGCAGGAGCCTCGAGTCCCAGACGGATCCTGTCCTGCAGCCATTTGCTAAATTAAGTATCAGAGGATGACAGTTATCTGTAATTATGTCACAGATTAGATAATTAACGCTTACAGAATAACCTGGACTGGTTTTCAAGTGAATTTAGACTGTTGAAGCTTAAAATAGGTAATATTTCCTATTAGCTCCTCTATGTAGCTGTGATTCCTGATTATTCTGCTCCAGAAAAGTCTCTCATAATAATCTTTCATCTTGATGTAATAAACCCTTAGAAATCCAGTGCACAAGAGTTTTGTGCAGCTGAGCTTGGATGGTGTACAGTATCTGATGTGTCACAGGTTCAGAGCAGAGATTTGGTGGGTTCGACCCTCTGCCAGCTTCCCTTCCCTCTGTGCAGACTGGGCGCAGATCCATGCCTTCCAAGTGAAACTACAGGGTCAGCCAGCACACAGCAATGCCAGCTGCTCTTCCTCTCATTCATAAAGAACAGACACCAGTCAGCCAGGCCAGCAAGATAGAGTCACAAAGACGTTTAACATTTCAAAGTAAAAATGAGTCTTTCACAGGCAATAGATTCCATACATCATTTTTGTATTTAAATATATTATCCTATATATATGTATATGTACAACAGGGTTTAGTAGCTTTAATGATTCCAAGATCATATTTATAATTATATAGTAGTATATAGTTATACAGGAAGTATTTTTATATAGAATATGAGAATATTTTGTTTACTGAAAAGGAGTAACTTAATAAAACAAAATGCTTCAAATGAGGAAAAAAAACCTAAATAAATATATTTTCAAATAGTGGCAATAGATTTCAAAATATTTAATATCTATATCTATCTATATATATATATGGGCAGTACAGTGTCTTAGTGGTTAGATTAGATTAGATTAGATTAGATTAGATTAGATTCGATTAGATTAGATTCAACTTTATTGTCATTGTGCAAGGTACATGTACAGAGCCAATGAAATGCAGTTAGCATCTAACCAGAAGTGACTAAGTGGCTTATTTACAATAAATATCAGTGTAATAAATAGGGTATGGGGTTGATAGTTACAGAGGTGGGGGTAAATAATGTACAGAAGGTATATGGATAGAGTATAGAGGTGTAACAATAGATAGTTATAGATGGTGCAAAGATGCATAATGATAGGTAGTGCAAAGTACTGTATAGATTGATATAGATAGATATAGTATAGATTGTATAGATTGTGCAAAGATGCATAATGATAAGGTAGTGCAGAGTACAGAAGTGGCAGTGCAGTAGTAATTAATACTGTATATCAGCTGTTCAGTGCAGAAACAGCCACAGGAAAGAAGCTGCACAGTTGCCTGACAGCAAAAAGGCCCGGGTTGGATTCCCAGGCAGGGGTCACCGAGTGTGTCCCGGTGATGAACTCGATATATTTAAATCCAAGAAAATACATTCAAATGGAAATTTATTTAGGGTTTTGCCCTTAGTGCCTTTAGTCAATAAGGTGTCTGTGTGTGTGTGTGCGAGAGAGAGAGAGAGAGAGAGAGAGAGAGAGAGAGAGAGAGAGAGAGAGAGTAGGAGGAAAAAGGGGGGGTGGAATTGGGAAAGCTTGTATGTATATTTTAACACACTACCTACTATGCTAATTTCCGATTTCAAAAATAGATTTTACTGAGCATTACAGTTACACCAATTTTTTAAATATATTTTTGTCAGAAAAAATATGCAGCTTTCAGGTAAATAGAAGTGATCAAAACAGACAGCGTTAAGTAGTTTAAGCAATGCTAATGAGGTAGACGTGTTTAAGGAAAGTCATTAACTAAATGATAGCTAGCAACTAATATCGACCTGAAAAAGCCCTGTGGCTAATGGGCATTATGTTATTCATCATTTGTTCTCACTCCCATAACACCTTTTAATCTACCATTCGCAGCTAGCTCTTTTAAATGATTCCCTTTTTTCTTTTAGTCTAAAATACCCTAACCATCACACCCATATTGTTCTTTGTTAAAACTGATCTAAAGCACACAGTTGTCTAGAACGTATCACTCCTTTATTCTTTCAAACACTGTTCCAGCATGACAATGTCCCTGTACACATAGTCCCTGACACAGATGTGTATAAATACCCAAGCATACACACCATGAAGCTTAGAGGATGTGCGCACAGGGACATTGTCATGCTGGAACAGTGTTTCAGTGTTAAATATATATACTGAACCCTGACTAACCCCAGATTTAGATCTGACACTGCACATGTTCTTCTCGAGCTGCTGACTCACAACATGCTACGGTTCCATCAGGGAACTAACGGTGCTCAGTGCCCACGGATACAACTGTGTAAATGAAACACTGGTGATTGGGACAGCTGGAATTCATCCAGATTACATAGATCAGAACTGTCAACCTGCTCCAGTGTCCTCGCCGCAGCTCCACAGCAGGTCATGTGATGTAAAGAGAGAGATGGCACGCCAATACATTTGAATAGCTATGATTAAAATTTATTTAAACTTCCACTTTTAATATTTTGTCATTTCTTTAAATAAGAAATGTGTCTCATATTACTGAAAGAGATCAGAACTGGTGAGTATTTATAAAATAATTTATTAATACTGTCATACATAATACTTACTGTGTTCATAGAAAGTTTAGTGGAAGGATCTTTTGTTTGAAGATCCCAATAAAATGATACTGAGACATACTGGGCTTAATACTGATAAAAACTCTTAAATCTTATTTACAAAATAAAATCAGTACAAAATATATATCTAGTTAAGCTCTTAAAATTTGCTTAACACCTAACAAATAATTACAATCAGCTAAAATAAAGACGAATAAAATGCTACAACATACAGAGTGGTAGTGCACTGGTTAAGGTGTTGTACCATTAATTGGAAGATCTGGGTTTGATTTCCAGCACCACCAAGTTACCACCGCTGGGTATAATACTATTTATAAGACCCAGCTCTTTCAATGAATAAAGTATGGACATTCAGGTCGTTATTTGTTTGGTCTTTCTCCAACATTATTTGCTTATTGCACTGCATGAGACCAAAAGCTGACTGGAGGCTACAGCATCTGCTCTTTTTTTTCTTTTCCTGTCTCTCTCTTACGCTCACACACACTCACACACACACACACACACACACACACACACCAACACCCCATGCCACAAATGGATCCATGCCATCTGACCTGACAGGAGTAAGCAATAAAGGGAACCCCAACAGAGTGACCAGCTGACAGGATCCATTCTCTGGTCAAGGATCAGCGAGAGTGAGTGTGTGTGTGTGTGGGAGGGGGGTTGTCCTGAGGGTTTTTTTTTTAATAATCAGATTATCTAGGATATCTTTGAAGATTAAAACTCCTCCAGATGAATCCACTTGAATGATCTAGCTACGGCTCTGGGGGAAATATCACAGGAACTGGATTTACATCATTAGGACATCATCTACGAATAAACGACGGACAAAACTACACAAGTCTAAAAGCAATTAATTAACAGACAGTGCAGATTAATAACAGAGATAAGCATTCGAATCATTCAAATTATAGACATTACTCTGTGAAAGACTTCGGAAAAGTAAATAATTAAAAAAAAATTACTTTACAATTTAGCTGCTAGCTTTCTGATGCAATATTATTTTATTAACAATCATGTGACCATGAAAAGAATCTTAAAAATGTTAAAAACAATCCAGAGATAAAATGTGCCATCAGAACAGGCAACCTTTTACACACATTCATCAGAACTTTAATTTTTTAAGTAAAGTTCTATAGATGTTGTGTACAGCTGTCGTGTTGGTCGGTAAAAATTCAATTATATCTTAAAAAGCTGTACATGGATTATACATTTTATAATGGACTTTTATTGAGGACAAAAATCATGTAGTGTGTGTAAAAGATATACAGTATCTCCGAAATGATATTGTACTTTTGGATTTTATTTCGTCATTCTCTCTTATCTTTTCCTTTTTCAATTGTAGTTTGTTGTTTTGTTTAGATTCCATACAAATAGATATGTCCATTCATTATATGTTCTTATAAAGTGGTGCACTTCTTTTTTGCAGGATCTCACACATTATGATGCTTTGTCTCGCTTTAACATTCTACGAGAGCTCCTTATAACTCTGCAACAGGACACACTGTTCACTGATGTGATGTCAGATCAGTAGCCAATCAGTCAGGATATGTATTAAAGGGTGCAGCAACGTGACTGTGCTTGCTAATCAAATTGGGACAGGTTGCTATGCAGCACACCTACATAAGAGTGTTTTTTCCCAATCTGTTCCACACAGTTGTCTAAAATGTCTTTTTAAAATGTCATTTACATTTACAGCATTTGTATCCAGAGTGACGTACATTTATCTCTTTATACAACTGAGCAATTGGGGGTTAAGGGCCTTGCTCAGGGGCCCAGCAGTGGTAACTTGGTGGTGCTGGAAATCAAACCCAGATCTTCCAATTAATGGTACAACACCTTAACCACTGCACTACCACTCTGTATGTTGTGGCATTTTATTCGTCTTTATTTTAGCTGATTGGAGTCGTAATTATTTGTTAGGTGTTAAGCAAATTTTATGAGCTTAACTAGATATATATTTTGTACTGATTTTTTATTTTGTAAATAAGATTGAAGAGTTTTTATCAGTATTAAGCCCAGTATGTCTCAGTATCATTTTATTGGGATCTTTGATCAAAAGATTGTTCCACTCAACTTCCTATGACTCTGCGAACACCCAGCTTCTTTAGCATTCAAATTTTGTGGCTTACCCTCCTTGTGAAGGGTGTCAATGACTGTCTTCTGGACATTTGACATGTTAGCAGTCTTTCCCATGATTGGGTAGCCTATTGAGCCAGACTGAGAACCATTTGAAGGCCCGGGAAACCTTTGCAGGTGTTTTGAGGTGATTAGGATGTGATACCATGACTTTCCACTATTAAACTTTTTCACAATATTCTAATTTTCAGAGACACAGAATTGTGGGGTTTCTGTTATCTTTAAGCCATAATCATCAAAATTTTAAGGAATAGAGGCTTGAAATATATTTTACTCTATGTGTAATGAATCTATATAGTACATGGATTTTACTTTCTGAAAGTGTGTGACAAACAATATTCACCTTTTTCGTGATATTCTAATTCTTTTGCGATGCACCTGTATACTAACAGTACACCTAAATAACCTTTTCTGTAGGGGGTGGATTTCGGTTCTGATGTGGATGTTTAGTCCTATAGGCATGTGTGCTTCTCCAAATCAAGTTTAAACAGTTAAAAAGTGTAGAAAAGATGATCCAGTTTAATATTAGGTGTCCTCGCATAAGGTGTCCTTCTGTTAATGTGATATTTCATTTATTTCTTTTCAGTAAATGTATATAATTATCACAAATTTAATACCTGCACATTGACTAAAAACCCTAGATTTCTTTCATACCGCTTATGTACTGTAGAAATAATAATAATAATTTTTCTCTCATTGTTTTTTTCACAGTACATTTGCTTTTTGCAGTCATTTCTTTGTAATTGTGCAAAACAAAAACAAAAAAAACACAAAAAATATATATATATATTTCTCGTACAGAAAATTTTGGTACAAATTTCAGATAAAATTCCTCGATTTCAGGCAGAAATGATCAGCACATTTTTTTAGCTATGGATGTTTAAGAAAGTCCCGCAAAACCTCAATGATTTGATATAAAAGATTGTTGTAAAGCACTGTTTAACCTGAGACTCGAAATTTCACACGCAGACACAAAACAAATGATAGCCGTTTTTCACAGTTTGGGCTCAGTGAGTATCCGTACGTATGTGTTTGATGTAGTATTAAAGGTTTCGGGGTTTTTTTAGTAATGTTGTCTTCAAGCCTTTTAAACAGACTGCCTGCACTTTACTGAGCTCTCAATCGACTTTATTACTGCCGTTTTAGATCCCATTTTCTAACTGGTGTAAAACATCTGGATATTTTTAGCCCCAGCATCTAATTAGCTGCTATCCTTCAGACACTTAAGAGAATATAAAAGGCTGGAATATTGGCAGAGCTGAGCTACCAGGTTAGCTGCCTTTAATAAGGTCCGGAGCTCAAGGTAATTGCCGTTATTCCATTTTGCAGCTAAAATGTATACATCATTCATTTGATTTTGTTTAGACATTATCCCTGGATTATTCCCAGCAAATTAAACTTTAACAGGCTGTGCTTTTTATACTGGAAAGTATTTCATCTTTTAAGGCTTAAACGCTCAGGCACAATGGTGCAGGTTTGCTCTTCCCCTCCACTGCGGTGTCACCGAGTACAGGCTTTTAAATTAGAACAGAATTATAACAGAAGATCGTCCTAGAAAAGCACTGGTTTGCGTCCACAAGGCAACAGACCATTTTCAGAAGCTGCATATATTAAACCTTTTACACACTGTGAGAAAGCTGCAGCCTGGCTAGAAACCAGATACATGAAATGATTTATGATTTAGTCCTGGATTCTGGAAATCGTCTCCTAAAGCTGTCCTCTTTCCACCTGCTTCAGGATGTACAGGATGCCGATGTTGTCGATGGTGACGAAGGTTTTGAAATCGGACGAGACACAGATGCGCTTTAGGTTGTTTCCTGTAGTGTAAAAGGTCTGCAGGGCTTCTCCAAGGTCCACATTCCACCACTGGTCAAGAAGAAAGAGAAAAACACTCATCAGAGGACACAGTCAGACTCTACACCGAGATGCTACACAGCCAAATAAGCGCAAATAAGCTGTAACAATGTGTTTACATCACAGCAGTGTAAAAGGCGAGGCAAGTTCACAGAGTGGTAATAAAAAAGTGTCATCAGAAAAACAAAGAAATTAAAATGTAAAAAAAATATTTAAAATGAATGAAAACAGTTTAAAATATAAAATGATTATAGTCAGTTCGGATGTATCGCACTGCTCATTCAGTAAATTCAGAAATAAACAGATGTGTTTTGAGTCTGGATTTAAAGATGGCTACCGATTTAACACATCTGCAGGCTGCATAACAGCCAAACGCAGTTTCTCCTTGTCTAGACTGAACCCTTGGTATGTTTAACTGACTTGATCCTAACGATCTGACTGATCTGATTGGCTTCTGAAATGTATTTAGGTCCTATAAGGCCATTGAGTGATTTATAAACGAGTAACAGTACTTTAAAATCAATCCCTAATGTAACTGGCAGTGAGTGTACTCTTCATTAACTTAAGTGTGTGTAAATATATAGCTTGAAACACTAAGTGGAATAGACCTCATGTCAGAGCACACTGCTAAATCAAAATTTAGGTGATTGAACTAATAATGATTATGAGACTATTTTTAAGTTTTCTACAGAGAAAATTTGCTGTCCGGATAACATGACATCCAAGTGCACAAATAAGTGAATTACTAATAAGTAGTAGATTAATTTTCTGACACAGCACGGCTCTGATATTAGTGTTGGCTATAATACAAATTTAACAGCCCATGCTGTGAGACAAAATGAATGTGCACCTGATGACCAATTAGATTTAAAAATTCCAGAGTGCTGCAGTTTGATTAAGTTTAAGTCTCAGGCAAAGGATCTCTGGACTGTGTGGATTTGTGTATATTCAATTATAAAAGTATTAATGAGATCAGACACTAATGTTGGGTGAGGAGGTCTGGGGTTCAGTCAGTGTTCCAGTTCATCCCAAAGGTGTTGGGTCAGAGTCTGGGTTCTGTACAGGACACTTTAGTTCTCTTTGAGTTACATTTACAACATTTGGCCTTATCCAGAGTGACTTACATTTACCTCTTTTATACAATTGAGCAATTAGGGGTTAAGGCCTTACTTAGGGGCCCAGCAGTGGTAACTTGGTGGTGCTGGGAATTAAACCCCGATCTGCTAATCCAAGTTTTCGATTGTTTAAAATAATGTGTATGTAATTTGCTGGAGATGATAGTGTCTGCCAAATGCTGTAAAATGTAATTCATATGACACATTAATCTGAAGTCTCACCTGGTTTACCATTCCCAGTAATGCTATCTAGAGCAATATCTAGTATGATAAAGGTCACAGAACAAGGACAATTTGAATTATTCACTGTGTACGATATATCACTTGTCATTAGCATTCACTCCTCATTGCATGGCTCCAAGTATGTGTTTAATCTAGGAGACGCTGTCCAACACTTTTACTGAGCAGACAGTGGTACAAGTGTGTGTTTCCCCAAATGCATCGAGACATCATTAAGAGCTTTGCCCCTCCCCCGAATGTAATATTTCAGAAGATACAGACTGACCTTGCTCAAGTGTGTGTGCCTATCAATCAAGCCATCCAATTAGTCTAATGCAGCACAGCGTCGTAACAGTGTGACTCTACGGTGAAGGTGAAGAAACTCCATTAGGATTCAGAATGTCTGAAGATGCGCAAAACTGGAATCTGTATGCATGCGCTTTATCGTTTGTTTTTGTAACAGTTAAAAAAAAAGGGACATTTTGTGAAACTCAGAGTGAGAGACTGCCTCTATTACACCTGAGATTCTGGCAGCTTCTCAGTGTGCAACTGAGCGAGCGAGTGTGAAAAACAAGAGAGAAAAAAAGAGAGTGTTCACAAAGTGAAACTGAAGGACATTGTGTAACTGAGCTTGCGAAAAAAAATAAAATAATCTGGTATAGGGAGGAAGACTAGAGAGGGATCTTATATTAAAAAAGACTGGAATGGAAATGTGCATTGAGAAGACAGGAAATGTGGGTCTGGGTCGATCTGCCCGTGTACGTTAGCATATATATGCCTTATATATTATATCAGAAAGACCCAATAATCGGAAGCCGGTTAAGTCATCAGCCAACAGATCAATCCTCATGTTTTTAAACATGTCTATTTTGTCTAGTTTCACGAGTCATGACGTTTATAACACAGCATGAGATTATTTTGCTTTTTAAACTGGAAGGACACTCATAGTAGCCGACATTGACGAGATCAATATATGCAGGCTCCACTGGTGTCCCACAAGGCTCAGTACTCAGGCCTCTTTTGTTCTTCTTTTATACCTGCTGTCTGGGTAAGGTCAGGGTTTTTTACAGTACTTCTGTACCAATTACACTCAATACATTTCTATTCCTTTCCTCAGACTCATAAGAATCAGAATCAGGTTTTTAAAAAGCATTTTAATTATGTGCCCCATTCACCTCTTATCCACTAATCAATTTTATCATACAGACTGTTACAATATATCTCTGTTACAATATATCTATATGACTGATATCTAAAGTAAAGCTTTTTTGTTTTCACACAAACTGTCCCCCACATGACTGATAACAGTCTGTTACAATAACCTGCTTGTCTCCCGAGGGAAGAAATAAATTGTCCGCTCTTCAATCCACTGTGCAGAAAGACTGCTCTGTGTGTTCACATGGCAGTAATAGACAAGATCCTACATTTTAAACCTGATGTGAAAAGGATGCAAAAGGTTCGGTCTCCTCTAGGTATTTAATCCCAACCGTGGTTAGTGCATCTCCTTATGATTTAAGTCCTGCCAAGCTGCCACTGTTGGATTCTTGATTAAGACCCTGAACTCGCTGCCGCAGACAGCTGTATCATGCTTTGAGACGATCTTCTTATGGTAAAGAATGTATTTGACTGTACAGTAATGTGTTTGTAGTCTCACGTAGCAAGAACTTCCGACTGACAGCAGAAGGTTCCCAGACCTGGCGATGTATGACTGGCAGGTAAAGCAACCAATGACGTTACGTTTTAAGCTGCATTATGTTTAGAGGCGTTATCGAGTGCATCAAGCAAAACTCTTTAAACATCATTTAAACAGTCTATACCATGAACCTCGCATACTTTTAAGAATCCAGCATTTAATCGATCTTCTTTTATGCTGATTAACAGCGTTCACTTCAATCAGATGGCTTTGGGTTGTTTAAGGTGGACCGGTAAACAACACGACACACACGCCTCCTGGAACTTCTGTACATTTTAACCAATCAGAGGACAATTTCAAATCTTCTTGTCACAGCTAAGTGGGCAGAATTCATCATACATTTAGCCAGCAGTCTGTGGACATTTACGCCTTAGGCTAAGACTAATGTGTATGTAAAAAATAAACACTTACTTACTAGTTAGGTAGCAAACAATCTTAGAAAATGAGCTAGGTTTTAGCTAATCCCCCCCTACATTGAGATTACAGGTATATTTAACGCTATATTTCCTGTCACACATTTTCTTCATAAAATTCCCTGTTGTCTGGGCTTACTAACTCAGCAGTCAAATGTGCGACTTTCTCACTTGTTTCCCATCTTTCCCCAATAGAATAAGAGTCTCTTGTTAATGCCGATGTTTGTGTGCTGTTTTGATAAGATAGCTTTTTTGCGTGCGCACCTCGTCTTCGAGAAAGGTGACGATCCTGGAAGTAATGAGTGTAAATAGAGTTCAGAAACTCCAGAGAGTGTGGGAGAGACTGTGTGAAAGATTGTGTGAGAGTATGTGTGATTCGCTTAGGCAAAGCCTCTCACTGAACAGAGAAAATCTCTTTTAAACAGAATATTATGATCTGTGTTTTACAGTACACACACACACACACAATCTTTTATATGTGAAAGCAATCAGAACCACAATGATTTATAACAGTGGTTCTGACAATATCTAACCGTCACTTCGACATACAGCAAGAGAGAAAGAGAGTTCACGACAGGTCAAAGGTTAAATATAAAGGTTAATAAGAGCACAGACACTAAAAGCCGACATGAAAGTCAATACTATCTCCCATAATATAAAGACACTAAAATTCTTTATACTGTTATTATAAAGACTTTTATTATATCCTAATAATAAATAATCAATACTTAAGCCAATACTGAGAGCACAAAGTACAAATCAGAAGAAAAAACGTCTGGAGGTCCAGGAGGTCCAGTTTACACACGCATCTGTTAAATTAAAAAGTAATAAATGTAAATGAGGTTTTATTGTAATATAGGCTTCATTTAAAGTGGACATAATTAGTTTCTTGTACAGAACCCTGACTATGACTCAACTCCACTAAACACCTTTAGTGGACTACATCTGGAATACAACACAATGGAGTGGATGGCATCTGGGATAGAATGTTCAACAAGCATATGTGGGTGTAGTGAAATGTGGACATGTGATGTAATGGTCATGTGATGTATTTGTAGTCATGTAGACAAAAACTAAAAAAAAGTAACAAAAAAAAAAAAAAGGTCTGTCCACACTGTCCTTTATGATCTTCTAACTTCACAACTTCATTCTCCAGAGCTGCAATTACAAGTCTAATTAAAGGCAGCTCGTTACACATGGTCAGTATGTACACACTGGCATCAAATACACTAATGTAAGTGTTTGGGGTTAGGGATGTTGGGTGTTTAAGGGGAAAGCAGTACCTAGTAGGTTTTTTTTTTTTTATATAAAAGGCCACCTGCGGCACATGGAAACGCATGAGGATTGCAAGCAGAGCAAACACAAACACTTCCAAAAGATTCTGACATTAAGCAGGAACACGTCAAGCTCTAGGGGATGACCTTTAGAATAGAAGAGGAGAAAAGAGGAGACACACTACAGATTTACTGTAACACACACTCCTAACATGGCCCATTATAATTTAATTTAATTTAATGTGTGTGTGTGTGTGTGTGTGTGTAAGAACCCACAACAGCACAATACCAATAAAACTGAAAGCAGGCAGCTATGGCTATCAGCCGTATGCTACAAGAATGATGTTTAAATAAATCAAATGAGATACAGATTTAAACCATGCTTCGGTTATGAAGATGCTCTTTATGTATTCTGACCATATGAAGGTTTATTTATTTGGTCATTTTTTTCTCTTCTGTTATTATGTTTGAAGAGGGGTGAAAAAAAGGCAGAGAGAGAAAAAGAGAGAGAGAGAGAGAGAGAGAAAAAGAGAGAGTGGAGGAGAAAGAGAAAGCAAATCCCTTCCCCAAGAAGGGACAAAACAATCAAACTACCAAAAAAAAAAAAATAGAAATGCAGGATATGATCATTCATGGTAAAGGATGTGACTGCCTAACAGAAACATACATAGATTAGGTATAGCAAGAGATATTTCCTTTTATCAGTTCCTATATACTGTAAGAAAGTTAATAAATAACCATAGACATGCTGAATATTTCTCCATTATTTATAAAAGGAATGTCGGCACTTCTTAACAGTCACTAGCCGGGTTTTTATCCTAACATGAAGCGAATCTTTTCAGAGTTCTCCAAAAGGAAAAAGAGGTGTGTTTTCATCAAGCTGTTTAAGCAGCTGACGGTGATATTGGTAACCTAATAACCGGCAGTAAATAAAACATAATATAGCGGGAACAGACGACTAGCCGTAGCCGAAGCAAGCCTAATAAAGACAGGACTTTGATTAGTGACCATCCGAGTAAGTAAATAATAAATGTCTGAGCAGTGCAGCTTTCCTCCTCCATCCATACACACCTGACGCTGCTAGCAGCCGAGTTGTTATGAAGGAACCGGAAAAGAACATTAGCATAAACTCAGATTAGTCATGTGGTTTTAACATTGGTTGTGTAAGAATTTATTTGGCAAACACGTTTTTGGCAAACACGTTTTTATCTTCGGTTTTATCGGCTGTTTGCATTTGATTTGAATAAATAATAGTTTCTATAGAAACAGTTCACATACGGAAGCAGCAGCGGCTCCGAATAAACAGGTTTAAATGTTGTCCAGTCGGTCATGTGTAATTCCTAAATAAATAAAAAGCCTGTTGGCAGATGTTGTAGTCCAAGTCATAAGAGGAACTTGGAACGCAAGTGAAGCAGAAATATTAATCGTTAAAAAGTAAAACTTGTCTTTATTAATAAATTTAAAATCGGTTGTTTTTGGCAAATTGCTGCGGTATAAAAGTTATAAGCAATTGCTGCAATCGGTGATTGTATAGGTAGTACTGAAATGGGTACTACAATTAAGTTAGTAGGTACTTACATTATATAGTACGATTACAGGTTTCACTACCTCTACCATGTTGATATTTATCCATCCATCCAATACATCCATGTTGCTATTTTTAGATATGACGGGTCGCCGTTCCTGTGGAATTCTGGGATAGTAAAGTGTCCAGAAGTAGATGATCATCCAGGATCTTTTCGCCTACTAGTTTTATTAATGTATTTACACATGCTATTCACCTTGTGTACTGTTTTTTGTATTCTAAACAGTAGGGATGTATCTGATTTTGGATGCAGCCACAGGTAAAAAAAAAAAAAACAAATAGATCCACATGCCAAATAATTTCTTTCTATTTCTATTATTATAAATCTTGAATAATAAGGAAGCTCTAGGTATGTTTATTTGAACGAGTTGTTTATTATCCTATATTATTTAGTAATTTAGTACAACTAGCCGCAACGACTCAAACGTAGTAGATCCCTTCTAAGAGGTCACATCACATCAAACACACTGCTGATATTTTTTTTTTTAAAGTCATCCTATCCTGTGTTAAATCCATCAGTTACAGTGAAAGAACTCCCACCAGCTTGGCACTGTAAGTCAGGCAGCGTAATGATGAGTGACAGAGTGAGAAATGGTGCAAGTTTCCATGATGAGCAATCTATCAGCTCCCAGAACACGGGGCAACGTCCTGATGGAAACGAGCCCTGATCAATCACCGCTCATTATCACTGCTTGCACTCATCCATCACATCAAACAGCGCACTCGCTGAAGCAGCACTGGCTCGAGATCAAGCTGCTCGTTTTTCCTTGTCCAAGCACAGCTCTGTGTTCTGTTGGTTAAGTCGGGAGGATTGGACATGCTCTGATGATTTAGTCGTATAGTATTGTTTAAAGATCAGCAGTCATTGTGTTTTATTTCCACATCCACTGCTGTATTTTTTACACCTCTAAATAAATATTTTTATCCTGAGAAAACGAGCTGCCTACACAGCCTTACTTCATGTACTGACAAGAAAGTGTGTATATTTGTCATGTGACATGTCTTGTATTGACATCAGACATTGCTTTGATAATTAATTAAAACTATTCTATTATTTAAACTCCTGGCAGACGCAATCCGGAACAACGTACAGTTATTTTATTTTTTTAATGCCCCTTTAAAACGCAGCAAGTTTGCCTCCGATATATGTTCAGGCACCGGCTATTGATCATTCTCAAGCCATTTCTCTTTAAACATGCATTTACTTTTTACACCTGAAGTTCCAAACTGTCTGATGACACAATAATTACGGCAAGAAAAAAAACCTATCTGGATCAAAAACACACTTGAGATGGCTGAAAAGATTTTTTTTTTTTGTCAGTGCGTGTACCTTGATGTATCCGCCAGTAGATACGAGGACCTTGTTATCAGGGGAGAAGTGCAGGTCGGTTACCCAGCCTCCATGAAAGGAATCCATCGAGTCCTTTTTCTCTAGGGAGCAGATCTTCAGTAAATTTCCATTTAACATGCTCCAAAGCTGCATTAAAAAAAAAAAAAAAAACAAGAAGAAAAAACACATTGATCACTCGGTGGCATAGGGGGTGTGGCCACAGTAGCAGGTATTAAAAGTCTGCTTAAACGTTGATTGCTTTAGTGAATGGTTAAACTAAAAAAAGCGTAAAGCTCTGTAAACGGGTGCTCTGTGTGCCTGTTTTCTCCCTTTTTGTCCGATTACCTCCCATCAGGGAGGACAGAAGTTATTGTATGCTTTTTCTGAGACATGTAGAGTCAGCATCATTTTATATTGCTGCTCAGAGCATCACTGTGCGGCGTCCCGCGGGGGGAAAAGCATTACCTGGCCCATTTGTGTGCAAGACCTCACAGACACCGTCGATTTGCTAGTGTCGCTGTGACTGACAGGGGGGGAGAGTGAGAGAGAGACAGAAAATAAGAGCGAGAGAAAGAGAGCAAGAGAGAAAAATAAGTCTTCCTTTTCCCACAGCCGCAGACAGTTTTATTTTAGTTTATTTCTACTCAAGGTCACATGGAACTTAAAGTTCAACTAAAGAAGTTCTGGGCACCAGTACATTATTCTGGCACACACATTAGCTTTCTATAGTAACTAAACTGGTCCACTTGATCTTTCTCGTCCTTGCCGAACCAATTGGAGTACAAATAAACCGAGTTTGAGTGATGCAACACCCAAGGGCTTGAATCGCACAAATCCTGGCTTTTATCTCTCTTTTTCTTTGAATACCATGCTCAAGGGGATGACACACAGCTTTTAGAGTTTACACAACAAATCTCTAAAGCTGCTTCTCACAGCCAAAACCATGAGGGAGAGAAAGCGAGAGAGCAGTCGACCATTTTGGCAACAGCAAGAGAAAGTGCAAGAAAGCAGAGTATTGGCAAGAACCTCATGATACAATAAGTATGATATCACGATACGATAGCTCACGATATATTGCAATAGAATACATAATTGCTATACTTAAAAAAATTAAAAAATGAAACAAATGTAAAAGAAATACAACTAATACAAAAAAACTTTTTCACTACAATAGTCGTAAGTGTCAGAGACCACTACAGAAGAGAACGAGGAAGTCGTTTGACACGCATTGACGGTTTTCATTAAAACAGTTCAAAACATTATTTAAATATATATCGATATTGAAGGTTGGAATTACCGATATTGTAAATATTGTGAAAAATATTGTGATACTTAGCTATATCGATATTTTTTACAGCCCTATTTAATTCAATGATCTGGGTATGAATGGTGTTGTCTGTTTTTTTTAACAGTACAGTAGGCTAATTTCTGTCTTTCTAAGTTTAATTAAGAAATATTAGTCCTTAATATTAGTCCTTAGTATTAGTTATACATGATAAACAGAAATAAATACAAATAAATAGACAGCTAAAAATGTGTGACCTTTCTTTACAGAAAAAGGTGTGTGTTGGGTAAAACATTGTTGGCCAGTAAGCCAGGTGCAGGTTGGTGGAATATTAATATTAATCAATTCCTCACTTACTCTGATCTCGCCGTTGTCATCACCAGTGGCTAGACGCTTGCTGTCCCAGGAGAAGCGGCAGCTGCGCACGCAGGCTTTGTGGCCTTGCAGGAAGAACACCATGCCCCATGATGAACAGCTCCACACCTGAGGGCACACAAGTCATTTTTCAAGTTGCTCTGGGGTGGGCAATGCGAACACAGAGGTGAACGCAGCACTAACCAATCAGAGTGGGAGAATCAATGAAATGGCAGATGCTACTCCCTCCCTCCTGTATTCGAAACAGGCTGTTCAGACAGACAGCCAGGACTGTGTTATGGCAATAAGAAGCTTGTCAGCACACAGCAGAGCAGAACATGACTTTCAGTCATTATTTGTGTGTGTGTGTGAGTGTGTGTGTGTTTATGCATTCTCAGTGTAATGACCCACAGTGGTAATTAACCAATGTTGGACTATAGTCTGCACTGGTAATGAGCATTACAGCAGCAGAGAAGAAGCATGCCAAATGTACTGAATCTTTTTCTCACACACAAATCACATAAAGCTTCGTAAAGCTGTGCATCCTCTGCTAGAAATCTCTTCGAATTACAACTCTTTAGCTTCTAAATTTCCTGGAAAGATTTTCTTGATAAAGGACATACATGTACACACACTAACAGACACATACACACACTCATACACACAGGTGCGATTATTTCTCCTAATCCCCAAATGTTTTCAGCGGAAACCAAAAACAGGGACTCGAACCGAGGACGCTTAAGCTGTACGACTTTAGCTAATCATTAAAGCGTTTCCTTTTCCTCACCATGGCCGTTTTGTCTGCTGAGGTGGTGGTGAAGAGGTGTCCATCAGAGGAAACATCACCTGACAGAACGGCACCCTGATGGCATTTCAGGTCTTGGAGCTTCTCTCCTGACTGAAGATCCCACACCTGGCAAACAGACCAACATTACACACACGCACATTACACACCCTGCTCATCCTACACACTCACCCGCAGTGACTGGAAATCAACTGGTATTCGCAAAGGAATTAGTAATTGTGATCAGTGAACATGTAACTGTGTGTCTTTAATAAGGTTTTTAATAAAAAAAAAAAAAAAAAGGTTCAGGCGTTAAAGCTATTTTAGATATAAAGAGATACATCTTCTAGATTTGGATGTCTGTTATTGGACGTTTAAACTGATCGTTACCTTCACAGTGCCATCAAATGACCATGACAGCAGAGCAGAGGATAAAGAGGAAGAGTTCAAAAGATGAAACCTTCTGACTGGCTCCTTATGGCCTTTTAACATCAGACACTGTCCTGTCATCCACTGCCATACCTGAGAGAGACAGGCGGAGAGACAGACAGAGAGAGAGAGAGAGAGAGAGAGAAAAAGAGTGAAATAGAGCGTGAGTCAACAAGATAGACAGAGAATGAGCGAGAAAAAAGAGAGCGTATGTGAAAGAGAGAGTGAGCGAAAGAGAGAGAGAGAGAGAAATGAAAAGAGAGAAAAAAAGACTTTTAATACGTACACATTATACCTGTGGCTCGACCGATAATCAGATTTTAATATTTTTTCCTGATGACTTTCTACCAATACAGCTGTCAATTTGTAGACCTTGCTATTTGTACTAAATGTATTTTTTGTGCATTAAAATGAACACATTTTTACCATTCCTAAATAAATCTTTACCCTGATTGTCGTATCCTCTGAGGATGTGATTAAGGTTCGTCCTTCGTCGGTGAAGAGGCAGTGGTGCACAGTTTTGGTGTGACCATCCATTGTAGCTAAAATTTTACCAGAGGGAACTTCAAGCACCTGCAGGACGACCAGCATATGCCAGAGTTCAGACGGGAAAGAAACAGAATAGAAAGAATTAAACACTGTCAGCAAACTTGCTTATAAAATAAACTTATAAAGCTACTACTACTTTTATTAGTACCACTACTATTTCTACTATTAGTGTTAATACTAATAATAGTAATAATAATAATAACAACAGTAATAATAATAACAACATCATTTAAAATTATTTGGGGGAAATTATTGCCTACTGACACATTGAGATAAACCCAGGAAGGGGCAGGTATATACAAACAGACAAAAAGCTTAAATGAATCAGATTTGAAAGAAAAAAAACTTCTGTTATTATTTCCACAAAAAAAAAAGAAACTTTTGCAACTCAAACCTCATCCTAATGGGGTTTTTTTAAACTGAACTCCCTCCCAGCCTTTCCACTCTGATTGGTTTCTCAATTACAACTTTAGCTAGTAATGTTAAAATAACACTATCATTTCCTATCCACTCTGAAATGCTTAGGAATACTATTATATTATATATTGCAATCCTTTTACCACGGGTGTGTGTATACTTTCCATCTCTTTGTGGTGGTGTCCAGTGTCTACCACACTTCTGGAAAGTCTCTCCACTAGATTGTGTTGTGTGTCTGTGTGGATTTGTGTTTATTCAGCTACAATAATATTAATGAGATCAGACACTAATGTCTGGGGTTCAGTCGGTGTTCTAGTTCATCCTAAAGGTGTTCAGTGGGGTTGAGTCAGAGTCAGGATTCTGTACAGGACACACCAGTTCTTCCACTCCAACCAGAACACATCATGTCTTCATGGAGATCAGGGACTTTGCGTACAGGGACACTGTCATGCTGGAACAGCGTTTGAGTCTCTCAGTTCCAGTAAAGGAATAATAGAACACATATAAAGACATTCTAGATGACTTAAATGTGACTCAGACTTTGTGTGAACAGATTGGAAAGGAAACACTGATGTGGGTGTGCTGGTAACGTGTCTAGAATCATTTCGCCGTATAGTGCATGTGTAATTTGTATTAATATCACGGGGCTGTGTTTGGCCTTTGTATTACTTGTATTACAGTGAAGAAGAAGAAGAATCTACGTTGGATTTCCTTGGGCTTTTCAGGTTTCTTTTAACCTTTTAAAAACCTTTCTATGATAAATAACCTTCTATGTGTGTGACTGAATGTGTGAACATTTGTAAAAGGCCAAACTTTGATGGACTAGCATCTCGTTTAGGGTGTATTTCTGTGTTATGGTCCATGTTCTTGCTCAGTACTTTCTGTAACCCTGTCCATTGACTAAAGAAAGATACTGTAGATTGTGAGACATAATTGATTAGGTGAATGTAACTGTGTAGTGAAGTTATGCAGCAGAATAAGCAGGAGATCACTGCATACTTTCATCAGGCTGTGCCCTCATGTAGCGGTAGCTAAACTTGAGCATTTCTCCGTGGACTAAAAGATAAAGAAACTACAACTGCGGTTACAGCGTGCATCCCGGCTGATCCTAATTTTAGCTGTATATATTTGCGCCCATCTCCCTACAGACTGATTGAAATATGTTAGTCATTTGCTCTTATGCGTAACTTAACTAAATAACTGAGAGATGAAATGACGGATGAAGTAATAAAGCAGCTGCTGTCATCTGTTCTAGTGTCGTCTTTATTCATGAGCCTGTCTGCTAATGATTTTCCAACCTGAGCAACGATATTTTTGTTGGGCTTCAATCACGTTATAGAAAAAAATCACCCAGTAAATAACAACTTCCTTACTTCATTTTACGAAATCATAAGTTTCATGAAAAAAAAGTGAAGTACAAAAAAAGTCTACTCGAGTAGAATGCCCAAGTTAATGTATTTGGTTACTGTCCACCTCTGGTCACACACACACACACACACACACACACACACACACACACTTATTCCTGTTCACTCCGGGATGCACGTTAATGCGATGTGTGAATAAAGACAGATTGTCTTGCTCCTGGACGTTGTGTTTTCTCAGAAGATGAATACCTGTTGTAAATATTCTGAACAGATGGTTGCTCAGCAGTATACACACACACACACACACACACACAAAATATACCGTAGCTATACTTTTCCCAGCTCTAGTACTGTAGAGACTCAACAACTGCAGTGCTATCCACACTTATTCTATTGGCCTGCGATGAAGTGCACACACACACACACACACACACACACACATCAGAACTCCTTTTAGAAATGCTGTGTATGCAAATATTCCCTTGACCTTATATTTAAACTTTACTGTTAGAGAACACCAAACTTTGAGATGTGTGTACGCTTCCCTCTGATGGACAGATGAGGAATTACAGGCAGAGTGGTGGCTTAGTGGTTAGCACTGTTGCCTCACAGCAAGAAGGTCCCGGGTTCGATTCTCGAGCAGGGGTTTTTCTTTGTGGAGTTTCAATGTTCTCCCCGTGCTTAGTTGGGTTTACTCTGGGTTCTCCGGTTTCCTCCCACAGTCCGAAAACATGTATGTTAGATTGATTGGTGATTCTAAATTGCCCATAGGAGTGAGTGTGGTAGACTGTGATTCTTATTATTGTAGCTGAATGAACAAACACACAGATAACTCATACACAATCTAGTGAAAAACCTGTACATAAATGTGGAGATTATTAAACACAAAGGAATTGATCAAAGGAATTATTATACTGATATTGTTTTGCCATTTTAAATGCCAGGCATCCGTTTTTAAAGTGACAGCTATTTCACGCCTAACCTTCGACTCTAAAGGGTCTTAACATTTAAAAGTTGGGTTTTCTGACCTAATTCTCTCCCTGTCTCTCACTGGACCTTAGGGGTGGGATGTGTCAAGAGAAGGAGAGGCTGAAGGACCACCAGAGAAAATACAACAAGCTAATGTAGATAGTGGTCAGGGCCAAAAGGAAGAGTGGGTAAACAAAAGAAAGAGAGACAGAGAAAAAGAAAGCGAGTGAGAGAGAGAGAGAGAGAGAGAGAGAAAAGAAAATGCAATCGAGAGGAAGAGTGAGCAAACAAAAGCATGAAAGAAAAAAAGAAAACACACAAAAGTGAAAGAGGTAAAGTAAAAGTGAGAGAGAGAAACAAGTGTATTGGGAAAAGAAAAAAAGAAGAGACAGAGAGAGGGATACTGTTAATAAAAAAAAAAACATGGGATACTGTGTGTGAATATGTAAGGAATAAGACAATTGGGAGAGATATAATGTGTGTGTGTATGAGAGAGAGAGAGAGAGAGAGAGAGAGAGAAAGAGAGAGAGAGAGAAAGAGAGAGAGAGAGAGAGAGAGAGAGAGAGAGAGAAATCAGTCCTTTAGAGTGTACAGCTGTTTGCGTCAGTTCTCAGTACAGCAGGAAAACGGTGACGTCCTCAGGCAAGGAGAGAAATATTTTTACCCACAGACCACCTCAGGAGGATGACATTTAAAACCGCTTTAAATCAAGAGCTGGGAGAAAGCAGAGCGGTGAGGGGCAGAGGAACAGAGGTGTGTGTCGGTGTGTTTACCTGCACACTGCCGTCCTCTGTACCAAGCGCCACCACAGGCTTCTGCCTGCAGATCCCCACACAACGGATCCTCAAGTTCTGTCTGGCAGTCTCCAGCACCACTTTACACTCTGAACCCGAACACACCTTAAAATACACACATACACACACACGCCAAAGCTACAGGAATTGAAAGGAGAAAAGTGGCCTCACTGATTTCTCTGGCTTACTGGGGTAAGTACCTGTAACCTGTTTTTGCTGTCAGCCGCCACCACCATAATGTCCTCCTGATTAAAGAGAACGTCAAAGTCCCTCTTCAGAGCCACAGCTGATGATGTGTGCACACGCTCGGTCTCCCACAGCTGCACACACACATACAAAATCATTTACTTATTTGACAGACACCCTTACATTTTATCAGATTTTTATCCAGCTGAGCAGTTAAGGTTAAAGGGCCCTGCTCCAGTGGCAGACTGATAGCGCTGGGATTTAAACCCATGATCTTCTGATCAAAACTCCTTTTTTTAATGCCGGGTAGAGCAACGTGTCACATGTGAATTAGAATTGTCACTGCTTTTCGCACTCAGGGTTCCGGAACCTTACCCTGAGGTTTTTACAGAGTGAAATTCCTATTACGGGGTTAAACGGGGTGTGTAGGGATGTGATAACGAAAATAGTCTGCGATTAAGGAGAGATAACACCAAAATACCCTTAGTGCTGCAACGCTATACTGCCAAAAGTTTGTGGTCACCTGAGGATCAGAATCATATGTGTTTCAAACATCCTATTCTAGATTTACTCTCCATTTTACTGTTAGATTAAAGTCCACTAATCTACTAAACAATTCCACTAGCTTGGATGTGAGATTTGGGTTCATTCTGCTACAATAGTACTGGTGAAATCAGACACTAACAGTTCATCCCACAGAGACTGTTCCAGTTCATTCCAAAGATGTTCAGTGGGGTTAAAATCAGGACTTTGTGCAGAACACTCAAGTTTTTGAGTCTATCCAATCGTAACACACCATGTCTTCATTTAGATCAGGGTCTTTGTGGAACTATTGTCATGCTGGAACAGTGTTGGAGTCTCTTAGTTCCAGTAAAGGAATAACGGAATTCTACAACATACAAAAACATTTTAGCTTCCGAACTTGTAGCAACATTTTGGAGGGGAACTACATATGAACTTTCGACAATATAATGTATTAAATGTTACATAAGTGCAATTTAACCACAAGGAACACCGTGTGCCGCGTGGCAGCTTACCGCCATTTTGGAATTTGACTAGTTGTCTCTTCTGCGGACTCATGGGATAGTAAAGTGTCATTCACATATGTACCAGGAATCCAGACAAAAGTAGTAGAACTGAGAACGTTTCAGCTACTCTTTTCTGCATACCATTAATTTATCTATACTACTCGCCTTGCGTACAGGATTTCACACAAACAGTGCTAATGAGAGTACACCCCGCTGTCCATTTTATTAGAAACACCTGTACTAGTGCAAATTTATACAATATTGTGTATTTAAAATACTTAATCA
Organism: Bagarius yarrelli; assembly: GCA_005784505.1. Classification (NCBI taxonomy): domain Eukaryota; kingdom Metazoa; phylum Chordata; class Actinopteri; order Siluriformes; family Sisoridae; genus Bagarius; species Bagarius yarrelli. Next base: position 15,123,082 of record VCAZ01000001.1, on the reverse strand, counting down.
CGACCCAGTAAACCAAGTCCTGGTCTCAGAGATCATATTTCCACTCCAGCGTTTGTTTGGTCTGTCTTGTCTTGGTTTGTATCCGCATAGTCGTGGACATTTTATTGCTGCTACGTGATTGGCTAATCGACTAACCTATTTTATTACATATACTGTAGATGTAGATACTGTACTGAAGATAAAAGAGAGTGCGCAGTAATTTACCCTGATGGTCTGGTCGTCGGAGGCTGAAAGGAGGAGAGAGCCGTCAGTAGAGAACTGCACACAGGGCACCCAGCTCAGGTGCCCACTACATTCAGCCATCTTCTTATTAGTCTCAAAGTTCCACAGCTGCACACACACACATACACACACACACACACACACACACACATTATCATCACGACCTGTACTAATTTGATGCTCAAAATCTTTTAATAAACTTTTCCAGCTCCCAAAACATTGTCATTTTTATAAAAGATACTATTTTTTTTTTTTATTATAAGCAAATTATTTCATTATTAGGAGAAGCTAAGACATGATTATAAAACAAGTTTCCCATTATTAAGACTTCATATAGGAGTCACAGGAGCGAGCGTATTATATAAAAAGATAGAGAGCATTCCACAAGGAGTCTGCTTTGGGAGATGAATGAAGTTATACAGTAATAAAAATGTTATATTACGACAAAATGTTAACAAGCTTTTGTTGTTTGATTTACTTCAGTTACTGGACTTGTTTCACAACATTACAAAACATCGGTGGACATTTTTATCAGACAAAATTATACATCATTCAGAGAGCTTAAACCGCTTTTCATTATCATGCCTGGGCAATAATTCAGGAAGACTTTCTTTAAACAACGCTTGATTTCATGTACGTTAGGTTTCTGTTACACGAGTAGTTTATTCTTTTATCACTGTAGAAATAAATATCTGCATTTCTGCATCTGCTTCTTCTCCAATACCTGACAAATATTAATACAGCTGGGTTTAGTTACAGTGCCTGGAACTACGTCACAGCCACGGTGATGTGAAGTGGCAGCTTGGTCGTGCTGGAGTCAATCACTGTTCTACCAATTCCGTGTCTTTATAATTCATGATGTAACTAGCTCACCGCTTGCTGCACTACCATGTTCGAGCAGCACATTGTTATGCTTTCAGGACCTTTATCAGACAATCACTGCAGCTGAATGACCTGTACTAAACTGGATCTGTGGGGATGTGTGTGATCAGATAATAACTGACCTCCACAGTGTAGTGTGACAGAGCTAAGGCTAGGAGCTGACTGTTGGGACAGGCCGTGCAGTACTGCACTGTACTCAGACGACTGGTTCGAATCTCCAAAAACATGTCCAGAGTGGCCACATCAAATACCTGCAAACACACATGCGCACAAATAGTAATAAAAAGACAGACCTAGACATAACCAGTGAGCCCTAACCCCTACCCCTACCCCTGATCTTACCCGTAACCCCTAACCATAACTTTAGAAACCTAAACCCTACCCCTGATCTGACTCTTAACCCCCAACCCCTAGCCCCTAACCATAATTAAAGAACCCTAACCCCTACCCCCAACCTTACCCTTAACCCCTAACCATAATTTCAGAACCCTAACCCCTACCCCTGATTTTACCCTTAACCCCCAGCCCCTAACCATAATTCCAGAACATCAACCCCAAACCCTAATTCCAGAATCCTAATCCCAACCCATGAACCTAACCCTTAACCCCCAAACCCTACCCCTAAACCTAACCCTTAACCCCCAAACTTTACCCCAATCCTAAACCTTAACCCCTTAACCCCAAAACCCTAACCTCCAAACCTTAACCCCATATCTAAACATAAGCCTTAACCGTAACCCTACCCCTAAACCTATCCCTTAACCACCTAACCAAAAAATCTAACCCTAACCTATAAACCCTAACTCTCTCTAAATCCCATCCCCAACCCTTACATTTACACTAACCCTTACCTTAAGACAACGATATGTCTGAACGTGTTAGTGATAGTGATCACTTACAAAGACAGTGTTCTTGGCAGCGCAGATAATGCGCTTGCCGTCGGCTGACCAGGTGCTGCACTTCACAGAAACGCAAGCTTCATCACTCTCTGGAAACAAACTGGTGATTTCGACAGACTTCCACTCGTTTGCAGAGGACACCTCAAACAGCTGAAACCCCCACACACAGAACGGACAGAGCATGAAGTGATAAATAACAGAGGCATCCAAAAGCTCCCTTCTTTTTTGAACTAAAGTCTCACCTTCAGTGTTCCATCATTTGATGAGGTGGCGAGATAGCAGTCGTCTGGAGAGAAGCAGCAGTGATTGACGCCATCGGTGTGTCCGAACATGGTGTTCTGAGATGTCTGCTTGTTCATGTTCCACACCTGCACAAAGAGAATATTAAGACTTCTTTTACTACTTCTAAAAAAAAAAAAAAAACAAGGTGGACAACTAAAGCCTTAAGAAACATATTGGGACCTTGGAGCTTGGTAGATGTATCAGCTTTAAATCCCAGTCTTAGCTGGGACTTAGCTTTAACCCTTAGCTGATAAGTGTCACTATGTGAATGAGTCATGATTATGTGATGCTGTTCTGGTTTCTTAGCACTTAAGCTTTCTGAACATGCATCTGATGACGTACAGAGTGTGCAATGTCCAAGGTACTAGTTTACAATTCCATAAGCCCGCGGAAGGGAGGACACGCCATATTCCAAAATAGTAGAAAGAGGTGACGCAGTTGTTTTTTAGTTGCTTAAATTAGCTTTAAATACTAACGAAATTTTATGGCTAATTTGAACTTGTTTACATTTTCAAGCTGATGTGAAGTCGTATATCATGTGACAATATTAACATGGTGGATGTAATACGTCCAAATTGTATACTACTGGTAACCATACTATGTGGAACATCCTTTTTTTTTTTTAAATGGTCAGGGAGTACGTACTTACTTAATATAGTATGTGCTTAAGTAGTATGCGATTTCGGAAGCAGGATTAGTGTTTCTTCCTGTTGAGAAAGCTTTAGCGGACCTTCTGTCAGCTGACCGGGGTTTTGGTGTGGATTTGAACTCACTTAGCCTTTCTCACCTTGGTGTTGGTATATTTGTCGTTGGAGCTGGTGGCCAGCAGTATGCGCCGGTTCTTGTTTGTGAACTGGCAGTGATTAATTTGCTCCTCATGCTCCATATCAAACACACGTACCAGCGTGCCTTGCTCCAAACTCCATATCTAAACAACACACACATGCACCCACACATTTATGTAATCAACTTTTAGCTCTAGTTCCCAGACATCTGCCTCACTGACATCAACAGACAGGAAAAAAAAAAAGAGAGCGGGAGTGGAGACTTTAGTGTTTACTGACCTTCACCTTCCGGTCACTGGAGCAGGTTGCAATCTGACGGTCATCAGGGGAGAACGCACAACACAAAATCTCATCATCATGAGCCTGGATCTCCTGCACCTTCTCTCCAGAGGTACTCTTAAACACCTGCAGTGTATACACACACACACACACACACACACACAGACACACACACACACACAGAGACAGAGACAGAGACACACAGAGACCCACACAGATCACACATTTGAGTTGAGCTACTTCACAGCTCTTCCCTGCTCTTTCTCCTGCTTGAATTTACCCGCAGAGTTCTGCTGGTGCCGCAGGAAGCGATCTTGCTGTGGTCTCGAGAGAAGCAGGCGTAGTAAACGGAGTTCTGGTGAGGATGCAGTACAAGTCGGGACAGAGTCTCCAGACTGCTCTTGTTCCTGAACACAGATACAGGAGCTAATGATCGCAGGTTATACTGTGTTAACTAGGAGGATATATGCTATGATCGGGTATAGATGGCGTACACCCAGTCCAGGTAGAGCTGCCCCCTGCTGGCCTTCTCTTGCGCTTGCAGAAACGCCTGCCTGTAGACCTCAGAGGTGTGCGGCTGAGCCAGGGCCAGCTGCAACACGTCGGGGAACGGCCTTTGCTCCAGCTGATGACCATTTAAAGACAAGAATTCCTGAAACTGCAGCCTCACCTCACTGTTCTGAAGCAACACAACACAACACAACACACACACACACACACACAGGAGTCAGAAACATATGCCAGTAGGAAGCCAAGCTTCTTTAATAATAATAAAAAATCCAGGAAGATAATATTTGGTGTCTCGGTTTTTAGCAATATCTTTCTTTCTTAAGATTTTGCCTGTGATTGTTTTTTACATGACAGAGAAGTTGTTGCACAGGGAATAAACTGTGATTAACATTCTGCCTTCATCTCCTAGTCTCTTTCTCTCTCCCTCTCTATCGCTTTCTCTTTCTTGCTCGCTCTCTCAGTTTCTTTCTCTCAAGATTTAAGATTTAAAGACTGCTTTACTGGCTTGACAAATATTTACACTCAGACTGACGTACACAGTAACAGAACAAACAGGAAAATAATTAGCTAAAGTTTCCCTTTTTTAAACTTTCTCTCTTTTTTTCTTTGTGTCTGTATCTTTGTCCATCGTTTTTCCTTTTGCTTGTTCATTGTTTCTCTTGTTGTGTCTGTCTGTTTTCTTTTTATCGTTGAATTTTAGGCGAGTGCGGTAAAAGCGCTGACATTCCAAGATTTTACAACTATCATTAACTTTGAGCCCAGACGTATCAGAGTTATCTCAGCGGTATTAAGGACATACCTCTTTGTCGAGAACATCCCCATGCTCCACGTAATCATTGATTAAGTGGGCGGATCCCATCACCTGAGCCTTATTCTGCACCCAGTCTAGTGAAAACATGAGGGAATAAAGCTCCTGGGGGGGGGGGGGGGGGGGGGTGGGGGGGGGGGGGGGGGGGGGGGGGGGGGGGGGGGGGGGGCACAGAGAGAATAATGATAAGACAGATGTTTTTTTAATTTAAGGCAATGAAACCATTTTTATAAGATTTGTTTAAATACTGGAACTTCTTATCTCCTCTTCATTTGCCAAAAACTAAACTGGAATATTGGAAAACCACCCACATACAAATAAATAACTTATCTCAAAGATTCTGTATTTTTTGTGTGATTTAATTAGTCAGTAAACCAGGGATTAAAATCTCCTGTTAGTTTTTAAGTTGAGTTTGAATAAAACATGGCTGGTTTTTATAATGTAAATGTCTTTATTTGTCAAATATAAATTTGTTTCTTCACATATCAAAAGGTAGGGTTAGAGCACAGGGTCAGCTATGATAGAGCGCCCATAGAACCAGAAGGGTTAAGAGTCTTGCTCAAGGACCCAACAGTGGCAGACTGGACCTTGACCTTGGTCTTTCTGGTCTTCCAATCAACCACTGACAGCTTTAACCATTATAATATATAACCAATATATTTTCACTGTAAGTACCCAGCCATTAGCATAATACTCCAGCTGACAGAGGGCGCCCTCAGCTGAATATTAATTGTGCATTTTGACTTCCAGTCCACTTCTAGTAAGCTAGCGCATCCTAACAGACTGTGTGAAGTGTTTCGGCCCAGCCTCTGTACTGAGCTTTCTCCAATGTTTAATAATGTGACTTTGTGCTTAGGTATTGTGTCTATGTCCTGTGTGTATACTATGTGACAAGTGTATACTAGTACCAGTGTTTGGAATGTTTTGCAGTCACCTTGGTCAGCCCCGCTCGGGCCATATGATGCGGTAAGAACCGATACCAGTATAATCCTTCGGCGTCTCCAGACAAGGGTGGGATTCCTCCGTATGCTTTCTGGTACTGACAGACCACTTTAGTATGCAGCTCCTTTGAGAGATGATTATTTAGAGTAAACAATACAACAGGTTCAATAGAGTCTAGTTGGAAGTCAAATCTAGTTGGAAGTCAAATCTAGTTGGAAGTCAAATCTAGTTGGAAGTCAAATGTAAGATTCTAAAAGGCTGTGAGATGTTTTGTAAACATTTTACAAAGTTAGAATATTGTGGGCCAGTCATAGCTAACAGTTTAAGTTGTTGGACTGTTGATCAGAAGGTCATGGGTTCAATTCCCAGGACCACCAAACTGCTATTTAATTCTCAAATAATCCAACAACCCTAAAAAAAACCGGTATCCGTATAATTATCGGAGCAAATCAGGAAATAATAGCTTACTTGTATTCGGCCACCGATATTTTTTCCTGGTACTTGATAATGATACCATTACTTTTTTTGGTATGTGGGATTATCTGTATGACTTTCAAGTTTTTTCTTGCTATTTTCTTTCGCACACATATATAACCAACTAAGTATACACAACTTACACAAAAACAGACAGACAGACAGACAGACAGACAGATCCTGAGTGCTTACCGGAAGCTGATTGCGGTTCTGCTCTGTGAGAAAGTCAAGTTGCAGGTCATGTAGGAAGTAAAGATACGGTCTGTGGTTACAATCCCGAAACAAGAGAGATTTGTTGACAAACTCTTGGAGGACATCTTCCACTTCCTCCAGCTCCAGACCCCATACAACAGACAGCACCTAAAAATCACCAGCATCAATCTAACCTGAAAATAAAACTACATTCATCTCCAGTTTTTATACTTGTCTGGGTCGTGCTGGAAACTGGGAAGATCTATTGCATGACCAGAGCACTGAACAAGTCAGGGTATTGAAACTTTTTCGATTCTTCTTTTTACCCCTTCTATTTTAACAGGGATGTATAGACTGTTTTGAAGAACTATTTTACAAATAACTTCCTGGATAATAAACAATTCTTAATGTGCCTTGTACCTTTTTTATAGAAAATCGTCGGATGCCACGGATAGAGGGCGCTACATTATGTTAATTCTGTATGGAAGTTAAGGTTATACCCCAATCCATCACATCTCAATCGAGTCATTGGGTTTAAACTGGCAACCCCAGTGTAAAGATCACACTAATCCTAGCTGGCTCTTAAAAATTATTCATAACATTTTTTCCCATAGGATTTCCTTTTTTTTTTAACGGTCTGACTAAACTGCTTAAAACTGCATAGATTGCCAGCAGCTGACCTTAGCAGGCACTTTGACATCTTTCTCCAGCACGCTCAGATCTTTGTAGAGCTCTCGGTGATCATCTTCGAGAACCTGTAGACTTGCGTCCATGGCTTGATCAAGGGCTTCATAGTCGTAAGAGGAAGATTTACGTATACGCTGGAATTTCTTCTTTCTCAGCTGCTCTAGGTAGTAACCCCAGCGATCAGGAAAGTCTCTAAGCAGGGCTCCAATCAGAGACACTACCAGAGGAGAACCTGGGGAAAACCAGTCGTTAAAGAAACATACATTTCTGTAGAATCCTCAGATAAAAACCTACACTGAATCGGTCATACGGGTATTTTAAAAATGATGTAAGATATAACTTAGATCTATGAGTATAGTACAATGATTATTCTTAAACATTTAACAATCAACTCACAAGCTTTAAATTTCTTTAATAGGTTTAATCTTAAATCAATGATCACACTGTCAGCTACAAAAGTACCAAAACTAAAATGTAGTTAATTAGCGCAAATGATCATTCATCTATTAAAGAAATATAAAACCTGGCACTGTCTAAAAACCTTATCACTCCTTAATAACTACAGTGAGAGTCATTCCATCCAGCTGGCGTGCTTTAATCAGGTGAGGCCAGTAATGTTCATCAACTGAATCTTTGAGATGGCTGCTAATTTTTAAGGAACATAAAACCTCATCTATTTTTTCTTGATTCTTTTTGTTAAGAGACGACATAAGGGGTCACATAGAGTGTAAAGCTAACTAACTGACTATTTGACATACTATTTACATTTACAGCATTTGGTAGACGCCCTTATCCAGAGCGACTTACATTTATCTTATTTATACAACTAAGCAATTGGGGTTAAGGGCCTTGCTCAGGGTCCCAACAGTGGTGCCTTGGTGGAGCTGGGAATCGAACCCACAGTCTTCAGATTAGTAGTCCAACACCCTAACCACGAGCCACCACTGTGCAGTATATAAGTAGAGTAGAATGTAAAAAATTATATTGTGCAAAAAATAGAAGGCGAAAAGTACCCGGATGATTTACTACTTCTGCCCCAATTTTAAGGTATGCATAAAATTTACTATTTAAAAATAGCGGTGACCAGCACTTAAAAGTAGCTTTAGGAAACAAGCGAATTGAAAATTGCTCCTTGTGGTTAAACTACACTTAATTTGCATCCAAGTAAACTTTATCCATCTTTTAAAGTTTTACACAGTTGTGACGATGTGTCTGAAAGCACAATTAAAACAACATTGTGTTGACACAATCCCACAATGAAATTACACAATTTACTTTCACACAAAAAAATAATTAACAACAACAAATGTTTAAAATAGCCTCTTGCTAATTAGTCTACTGAGCCGATTGCCAATATAAAATTGCATTTAAAATAATCTAAGCATGGTGCTGGTCTGAAGTGTAGCGGTAGATTATTCCTGCGCTTTTAAGATGCTACTGCAAATACCCGTTTACCATTCGATCGATGTCCAGGATCATCTGATTGGTATATATGAAGGATGTCCAGTAAATAAGGTGGGGCCAAGTTATGCAATGCTTTATATACAATAATCAATCATTTTAGATGAATTCTGTGCCACACTGGCAACCAGTAAAGTGAGGCTAAAATGTATGTTTTTTACAAGATTCGATTAAAACTAATTAGAACCAATTAAAGACGATGCTGCCATTTTAACGTGTATAAGTACCCTTGCATTCTTTCACGATGCTACGAGCCTGCTCTGGAAGAGATTGAGATTTCCCATTGACATACATCGCCAGAATTTCCAGGGCTTTCTCATCATCCAGACCGCTCTCAACAGGCACCTTGTACCTGTGACCTACACACACAGATTAAATAAGACACATGACGCATTATATGCACAACAGCAACATGGGGTGTTGCTGCATTATGGCCTCATTGTGAAATAAGGAGCATCTTAACTGCGTTATAAAACTTTAGATAAGTTTATTCGAGCTATGCATTTGGGATAAAGGACAGAACAGTTCCTCACCGCTCACTGAGTCAGTCAGACTACTGTTCCTAGTGGTTAAGAGCACTCGACATTGGATATCAAATGCCCTGAGAGTGTAACTGTCCCACACATCATCCAGGATCAGCAGAGATCTGCAACACAAATCACACACCCAGGAATGATTGGAAGATCAAGGGTTTACGTTTTTGGTATTTGACAAACGCCCTTACCCAGAGCGACTTACATACATCTTATTTATCCAAATGAGTAGTTGAGGCTCAAGGGCTTTGCTTAGGGCCCAGAAGTGACAGCTTCGTGATACTGATGATTGAACCTACAATATAAGCAGTCCAATGAGCTACCACTTCTGGGTTTAATTCCTAGCAACATAGAACTGTCACTGCTGGGCTTCAAGTTCAAGTTCAAGTTCAAGGAGCTTTATTGTCACCCTTTTACGCGCTCTCTGACCCCCAACTTACTAAGATGGGATATGCGAAAAATGCATTTCATTGGCTCTGTACACGTACCTATGACAATGAATTGAATATACTTATACTTATACACAAAACATAGAATTTACAAAACAACAAAGAGCCACTGAACAGAATAGACATAAAGTGCATGTGTGCAACCTGGTGCAGATAGTGCAGAAACAGACACAAACAATACAAAAATTACAAAGACAGTGCAAATTAGACAGTAGAGAACAGAACATATAACGCTGGACAGAACATAACGCTGGGCTTCTTAGCAAGGACCCTTATTCTTAACTGATCAGCTGAATTTATCGGGAAGTGGTAGCTTAGTGGTTAAGGTGTTGGACAGCTGACCGGAAGATCATGGATTCAAACCTGGGATCTATATTCAGGGTTAAAAGTTTTAAATAGGGTTAAAACAGCTTAGATCAAAGTGTCATATTAAACACTGGGCAATAATTATAAAATTCGATAGTTTCACCCAGCACTCTTCTGTCCATCACTGATCAGCATCAACAGAGAAACTGTTACCATGTTTTGTAATTCTGGTGAATAAACTACCTGGGAAACCTGCGCAATATAAGAAAACGCAAGCGCTCTTTGGCCTCCTCCACCGAGCTGGGTGGCCTTAAGCACGCCTCTGAACTTTGACCCTGCTCCAGCCTAAAGCACAGAGACTGCATCCTCACTAGGAGATCGGCTTTCTCACACTGTCCCACTGATAGCCAGTGAACTCCATCTGGAAAACACTCTACACACACAAAAGAGAGAGAGAAGAGAAATGGAGTACAGTCCGTTACTGACAAACAAATCAATACACACTTTTAGTACTTACATTCCTTTTAAGTTCATGGGCCCCATTTATTTTTTAATCAGTAATTTACCAAATATGGCCGTTGTGTGTTTTAACACACAACCATCAATCCTATTGTCTCCTTTACTTCTTCGGGTGCTTTTGCGCACCTGTGTGAGATTTACCCCAGAACACCAAGCTATCCATTAGCATACATACATAACAGCTAGAAAAATCAGTGTAAAATGCTTGAATCTGAATGGAGCTGATTACTACTGAAGAGGAATTTGAGGACACTCTCCAAATGTTACCCCAGCTATGAGACGAGTCAACACTCTTGATCAGGTTTATACAAACATATTTGACATCTACAATGCTATCCTCCTCTCCATGACGGAAGATTAGACTACCTGCCTTTGTGCCCAAATATTAAATGTGTAAAGCATGCAGTGAGGACTGTAAAAGGGTGGCTGGAATGCGCTTCCACACGAGTACCACCCAAAAAACTATAAAAACATTCCCCAATGAGAAACCATGGATGAACCACCCCGCAGAGAACATTCACATTTACATTCACAGCAATTGGCAGGCACCATCATCATAAGCAACTTACAATTACATCATTTAATCATTTATTCAAGTTAGCAGTTAGGGGCTAAGGGCTCAGCAGTGCTACCTTGATGGTGCGATCAACAGTCCAACCACTGTGCTTACCAGCTCTGGCATCCAGTCCTGGACATCTGACTTTCTCGCTAATAGACCACAGTCTGTTAGGCTGGACAACACTGACTCATTCACCCTTTCTCTAAACACTGTGGTATCTAAAGACTGTGTGCTGAGCCGGATCGGGAAAAAGGTCCAGCACCTGGAAGCGTAGTGTGCAAACAACTATTTTGTGTCAAGCACAGACTACTTTCTTTCATTTACCCACCACAATTTCCCTGGTGATCTTTATGAAAGCGGAGGTATAGTGTTTTAAACAGCGTGTGTTGTGGTGGTGTCAATGCACCTAATCCTTCAATTTTATTGCAACAAAACATTTTTAAAAACGGCCTTAAAATTAGTGTTTATGACCTGCAACAATCACAAAAAGAGCCATGAAATACTGAAAGAACTGAAAAGAGATTTCATTGTGAGGGGGAAAAAATGACACTTTCTCTAACAATAGCTTAAAAAAACTAGGCAAGAATTAATCGTAAATTTTCCCGATTTTTTTTTTTTTTTTGTAATTAAAGAAAAGAAGTCAAATGCCCATCATTACTTTTACACAATGACAACGTTTAATCTAATCTGATACACTGTCCACATAATTAATTGTATATTAATTATAACGCAATTACATTTTTTTGTCCTAATCCTAAATTCTTAAAATTGTTATAACCAAGTACGAGTTTAGTAGTTTTCATTCATACATGAAATTTGCGCATACACTGCATTTAGTAGTGCAACAGTCTCTATTCTAGCATACCCATGATCAGCGCCCGGTCTCTCACAGCCTCGGCGGCAATCACGGACTTCCCCGACCCGGCCATGCCGAACACCGTGACCCACCCAGACGTTTTCTGCAGATTTTGCAGCTTTTTCCGGAGCAGGTTCAGCAGATCAGGACGGTTCACGAACACCACAGGCCTCTGCGGCACGCCTCCTTCACTCAGAATCACCTGCACTGAAATGCCGATAGCACACACAGATCAGACTGTATCACCGGAGAGTATTGTGCACTTTAGTAAGTGTGAGAATCTGGAAAATGCAGTACTGTCACCTTACATTGCGCTATTAACAGTAGACATTCTCACAGTCTTAGAGCAGTTTAACACAAATGTGAAATGAAAAACTTCAAATAAAATTAAATCAATATTTATCCTTAATAAGCAGGTCTGAGGCAACAGTGGCTGGGAAAAACTCTCAGAGATAATATTTGGGAAAACCTTGAGAGGAATCCAGACTAAAGTGGGAACCCATCCTCATCAGGACCACACAGGCGTGTTTGATTATCAGTAAAGTCCTGTATGTCTATTTCCAAACAGAATTGTTACCAGGAGCTTTTGAGACACTTCTAAATCAGCAAATGTTTTAGGTAAAATTTGTTTTACACCAATGTCCTCCTGCTGAAGACATCAGCAGGCAAAATCTGACTTCGGTATCACCTAGATAAAAATGGGTTCCCTGTTGAGTCCTGTACCTCTCAAGATTTCTTCCTTATTTCATCTCAGGGAGTTTTTCCTTGCTACAGTCACCAACAGCTTAGTTATAAGGAACCAACTTACTATTATAAAACAATAATCTTTATAATAATAACAACAACTAGAAGTGGTAGCAGGAGTCGCAGTTTTATCCTAAGTAGTGCCATAAACTAATTCTGTCAGGGGAAAGAGGCCAAAGAAGCTTGTAGAAGACAAGTGAAAATAACACAACACAATAGCAACAATAGAGCTATAATAAATAAAATGTCCGTTTCTGGAAATAAAGTATAACTGTCCATCCCACAGAAATAAGACACAAAAAAGAAGAAAGATTAAAAAAAAAGGCAGTGTTTTTCTAGTTTACCTAAGGAAGAGACTCCGTTAAAGTAGCTCTTATCCCCTTCAGGGGTGAGCTGGGGCAGGTCACTCTGAAGCAGCCCTGCCAGGTCTCCGTAGCTCTCTCGGATCAGTGCGTTGTAGAAGGAGATGTACGCTCTGTTGTCTTTGCAGAGCAGAAGCTCTAACAGGGCTGCTGCCTGTTCCTTCCTGGTGGGCTGCACGTACAGAAGGTGCAGGATTTACAAACATAGTTCTTATAAAGCTTTATATTACAAGCTTTAAATTAATAATATTACAGCTTTTCTTTAGGTTTTAAACATATTTATAACGTTTTTATGGATGTGTCGAAACTAAAAAATTAGCTATGCAAGACTTATCAACAAGCTAGCCAGCTAACTATAATGATCATGATTTGCCTTAAGCGTTAACTGACAGACAGGATGTCAAGCTTGAAATTATTTATAAAGCACATTTAAAAGAACACAGTTGACCAGAACATTGTACAATCATAAAATAGCTACAAAACATAATAAACAAAATCCAGACACAATAAAACATCCACCCCATATATATATATATATATATATATATATATATACATAAATACATACATATACATATATATACATATATACATATATATAATTGTGAATATCGCGGCTTATTCCAGAGTTTAGGTTCTGCCACAGAAAAGGCACAATCACCTCGATGCTTCAATCGAGATTAAGGAACTGACAATAAAAGCTGATCTTCTTCGCGTTAACTCTAAAACATGAACGTGTCGATATGTTGATCAATCCGAGGCTGATAGCTGTGTGTATACAGTGGCACTTATTTAAAGGTGCTGTGTTTCCTTCTGATGCTGAATGTATCAAATGATCTGATGTTACTCAGCACATGTTTAGAATGTTTACAAAGCAAAAAAGAGGACAGACCTTACTGAGGATCTTCTCCTCGTCATCTGAAGTCAGGACCCCGTCACTCATCATGTGGTCCATGAGGTAGGAAGCTTTGATGTCCTGCTCCAAGGTTGCTTTGAAGCGCAGCAAGCAGCTGCGAGACCGTTCCTCCATCTCTACAGAGAGAGAGAGAGAGAGAGAGAGAGAGGAGAGAAGAGAGAGAGAGAGAGAGAGAGAGAGAGAGTGAGAGAGAGAGAATGCCACCGAGAGCGGTGAAATCAAAGACAAAAAAATGGAATACTTCCTATTTTTTTCCCTTCAAGAGGAGAAAGACATGACCTGAATAATTGAATAACAATAGTCCTAATAGATTTTATTGAGTTTTAGGGCCATTATTTGGGTTAAGGAGCCATTATTTTAAGCTTAGCTTTGCAAATTTATTATGATGTCTCTTTAGGTAAATATTAACACTTTAATATTTATGTGGCCATTTCACAGCTTTTTTTCTGAGAAAAAAGATTTGCACTTTTCACTAATATAAGAATTCAGGTGCAAGTTGATTTAACCTTGAATCTCGTTTTATATAAGGAAAATAATTTTACATACTAAATCATGTTTCAGAGCACTCAGGAGGTGTAACACTTTAGAGAGCAGTAATGACAGTAACAGAAATATCGCAGCAATGTTGGACTTCCTGGAGGCAACTTGATCGTGTAACTGTAAAGTCCACTACACTGCCACAGAACTATCACGAAAAGACTTCCTTACCGATTGTCAACTGCGCCTCCTAGAACATCGACACAACTCGGAGGTACCTTTGTTCTTCTTGCTTTAGTCTAATTAATGTTTCATTAAATCCAATACGCTGTCAATACTCTATGGATCAACAACTACTCCCCTTTACTTCCTTGTTCCTAACAAAAACAGCGAAACCTATGGGGCGAACAGCCAATAGACATGCGCGCTTTGGTCAGGTGACCATATAAGGCCGCGCCTTATAACAGTAACTAGGCAGTTTAGGGGTTTGTGTCAGTGTCCAGACGTGTACGTGTGGATTTGTTTTCTAATACTTCATTTTGTTTATAATTAAATTAAAATTTTCATTACATATAAACTTATTTAAAGATTGAAATATACATCAAAATAAACAGGAGTCATTTCAAATCAGTTCCAGCCTATCAGGGCTCAGGGGGCGGGGTCTTTTAGTTTTTATTTTTAGTCATAATTACGTCATTGTTTGTTATCTACAGTTCTCTACACTTATTGTGGTCTTTATGTTATATAAAGGTGATACTACAAGATGCAAACAACTGATCAGCATCAAGAAACAAAACGTATTGGAATTTACATTAAAGAAGTCTTTATTATTTATAAAGAATTACAGAGATGAGTTAAAAAAAGCACTGAAACCAACGATAACCTTCAAATATTTGTGTAAAGTATAAAAATGATCCAGATCCTACAAGCTGATAGGTCAAACACCTCATGGCTTTGGCTCACATGGCAACAAACTCTTTATTGTCTCTATTTATGATGTAATCCATGATAGTATCAGCAGAATGGCATCAATTCATTCCTTTAACTAACAGAAAAATGCATCCCATCTTATCTGAAGGAACTTTATTCTTACAATGATGAAGGATCTCAGCAAAACAGACAGAAAATTACAACAAAGAAAATTGCAGTACAAGCTATAAAAAGCATCATGAAAAAATAATGCAGCAGTTTGGTGATGTCAGCGGGTCAATAGCATGTAACACAAAGGATATGTAACCGGACATAATAATTTACTTTTACACTGTTCCAATACTTTTGCTTACCTACAAACCAAAAGCACTGTTCAAAGAGCCAAATGTTTATGGACACCTTACCAGTACACCCACATACGCATGTCTTCCCCCAAACTAATACCATAATGTCCAAATCACATAATCGACTAGAATGTCTGCTGTAGCAGTCACTTATTCTTTTACTGTAACTAAGAGACTCAAACACTGTTCCAGCATGACAATGTCCCTGTACGCAAAGTCCCTGTGCTCCATGAAGACATGGTGTGTTCTGTTTGGAGTGGAGGAACTGGAGTGTCCTCTATAGAGCCCTGCATTAAGTAAATATAGACAACATGTATGAAGAAAATAAACATATATAGAGAGAAAGATAACGCTGTCATTTCTTGTTCTTTATTGACTAATTCTTTATTTGTCTTTCCAGGATTTTTTCTTACAAATTTAACAGCACCGTAATTTGACATTTTGGCTTTTGACAGGTTTAATAAGCAGGCTGTTATTTTGAACAAAAACTGATTTCAAAAAGCTACAAAAAATAACAATGATGAGAGCTAAATTTTTCCAATAACAATTTAAGTGAGTGTAAAATATATATATATTTTTTTCTCTTGGACAAAAAAAAAGTTGTTAAGGGAATACATAAAACATTAACATATTAGATAACTAAACACAGTTGATTAACACAAACATATAATTACACACACATCATAAGAAGTTTTAAATAGTTATCAGGGGTGCCACTAGCAAATACATTTTGGTTTCTCTTCAAATAATTACTTTTCGATTAATCGTCCAGCCCTTAAATCATAGACAAGAAACGCATCAAAATGCTTCTCTGTCAAAATACTTTTATGTGATATTTTAGGAATCTTTAGTAATGAAATGTTGAAATTGTGTTCAATGTCCTTTAAATAGCGAATGCTATTTGTAAACTTTGTTTGTAAAAAGAAAAATTTCATTTTTGGTGTGTTCCAGGGGTTAATTTCTAATATTGTAATATAATAAAAGTTATTCTAAAACTGAATTTATTTCTTTATATATAAGATTTATATTGAGGTTGTTGCTAATATATTTTATATTTATATTTATTATATTATATTATATTAAGTCATTTTTTTGTCTGATCTAAATATATATATATACAGGGGTTTATTTCTAATATTGTAATATGATAAAAGTTATTCTAAATGACTTAAACATATTAGCAACAACCTCAAGAGCTTACATAAGAGCAGAGCGGGCCACGCGCTCACAGCCTTAACCAATCAGAAAGAGGAGAGTCGCATAATATAACGATCAACCAATCAGAGTGCGAGTCGTGGGCCTCGCGTTCTCTTTGGCGTTACAGCAGAATGCCGCGTCAAAGAATCGCTGTAGATACACTACAGTCAGTGAGTGATTGGAGTTAGCGTTTAGCTGTCCCTCTCAGCACTGCTCTTCAGGTTCACTTCAGCACACAGCGGGTAAGATATTAAAATAAGTAACTATTTCTCTTATTTACGCTGTTAAAAAAACGTGGTTTTCTGTTATTGCGTATTATTAAGAGGTTATAGCGTAAGCTGTTTTTAAATGTCAGTCAGTTTTTAATTGTCAGTCTTTTGAATTCGGGGAAAACAGTTTGCTACAGATATACAGAACTTAATCTATCATTTAAATTAAAGGTTTGAGGTGGTATATAGGTATATAGGCTTATTTAGAAGTCAGTGACCAAAAAAGAGTCGATTCTTATATTTCAGACGTTTGGGATTGAGAGTCGACTCAAATGATTCAGAGTCGATTGTTCAGAGAGATTGTTTCGCGTATGAAGTATGTCACTACAAATGTTGTCATATGTTTTTCAAAGTATGCTTTCTAAAACCAAAATATTTTAAAATCTGACATCTAATTTAAATGTATAATAATAATAGCCAGCAATTAATTAATTAATTAACTAACTAACTAACTAACACAGGTTTAGTTTGCCAGCCTCGTCAAAGATGATGATTACCGGATCCTGGTCTTCTAAAACACATATTATCGAAATTTAAGACTCTGTTTGTGTCAGAGAGAGAGAGAGAGAGGGTGTGTGTGTGTATATGTATCAGCTGTTAACCCACAACATTTCCTTCCTGTTTACAGGCGTAAGAACAGCCATGGCCACAACCCAGTCGGTGGTAGCTGTTGCCGTGTGTGTCCTGATGATCACAGAGATCATCTTGGCCCAGAAAGATTACTATGAAATCCTGGGTGTTCCCAAAGATGCCTCTGAGCGCCAAATCAAAAAGGCCTTTCACAAACTGGCCATAAAGCATCATCCAGACAAGAACAAAAGCCCAGGTGCAGAAGCAAAGTTCAGAGAGATAGCTGAGGGTGCGTTTAGTTTACTGCTCTCTTCTTGTAATACACTACTACATCAATGTCCAGTTTTTGTCTTGTTGAGAAATTTTCTACTATTTCTACTTTTCTTTGTGCTTTAATGTTTTCTTTCCCTTTTTTCAGCGTATGAAACACTGTCTGACAGCAAGAGGAGGCAGGAGTATGATCAGATGAGAAGCAGCCCTTTCTCCAGAGACGGTACACGAGGCACCAGAGGTGGTCAGTTCCATCAGCCGTTTAGCTTCAATTTTGAGGAAATGTTTAAAGACTTTGATGTTTTCGGCCAGCCGACGCACTCCCAGCATAATAAAAGACATTTTGAGAGTCACTTTCACAGCCACAAAGAGGCACAACGAAGCAGCTTTGACAACTCTTTTGGTGGTGACATGTTTAATATGTTTTCTGACTTTTTCTCATTTGATGGCCGCTCAGACGGCGCCGAGTTTCACGGCTCGCAAGGCCAGCAACGCTGTCACACAGTCACTCAGCGCAGGGGAAACATGGTGAGCACATACACAAAGTGCTCCTGATATTTTTCTTGCGCTTATATGGGTTTCTTCAGTTGTGATGTTAATTTAATTTAATTTTTTTTTAAGGCTTACTGTGATTGAATTCATTTTTCTAACATGGGCAAACGAACGGCTCATGTACTTAATTCTAATATTTTAAATCTATAATAATTAATGGCTGTGACATTAAGCCGATTAACTGTAGTGGCAGACGACTTGTTATCTTTACCCAAACATGTAAGAACATAAAATATTGAAAATATTAGATTCAAAAATATTTAATGTGCTTGTGGAACATTTTTATTCTCCATTCTTTTATAGATACTTTTCTGTAAAGTTCAACCAGAACTAATAATTTATTATATCTAATAACATAAGCAAAAAACATAAACAGACATGGACGTATATCTGAGTAGTTCTTAAGATAATTTTAAAGGCTTATGAACAAGGCTCTTTAATTTTCCTCTCTTTTGCTTTTTGCACAATGCTTAAAACAAGCAGAGCTCCATTATTGTCAGTTCAGATGGTTTGCCTGCACTTGCGGTCAAATTTGACGTCCTCGCACTTTTCCACGGAGATGGACTTGCTCCAAGACACACCAGCAGCAGGCAGAGAAAGAGCACTATAAACAAAAAACTGATTATTATCATAAAAACCGGGGCCCCTTTATTACGTGCAATAATCCCACACGTCTTCTGTTCAGTTCGGGAATCCTGTTAGGTAGCATGCAACCACAAAGCCTGTCCCGCCCCTCAGGGTTAACAGCGCGTTTCATCTGATTATGTTATTATTTATTTTTATACACGCCACATTTGCATGTGGTTGGATGCATTACAGAACTTTATCAGAGAAACATCAGGATCATTCACCCTGTTTTTGTTGGATACGCTTGAGTAAAGCACTTGTTACCTCAGGACATGAACTTGACATACAGGATGATGTGGAAAACTGTTTGCTGCTGGTTTGGTTTTTCTTTTTTAAATATACATAAAGACTTTCATAATTGCACATAAATGCCTTTATTACCTCTATGAATTGTTTTGGATGTGTTTATATGCTTATAAGATTTTTTGTGTCTGATTGTCTATAAAAATGCTGTTTATAAAATGTTGTGGTGCATTGCTTTCATTGCAAACACACACACACACAAACCACATGTAATATACACCAACATAAATGTATACAGTAGAAGAGGGTATCAGAAAGTTTCGAGACACACCAACAGATGGCGTGGGTACCTATTTGATACCCCCTCGTATATCACAGTAGCAGTAAAATAAATGAAAAGAAATAGTTCTAATAATAACTGATTTATACATTATTTCAAATATTCTATCGATATCAAGAAACATCAACCATGTGTTATTATCTTCTTTTTTATATTTTTCTACCAAGAAAAATAGAATGATCAAGAAAAGTAAAAAACTTACTTTTATGCTGAGGCATTTACCCCAGATTTTTATGTTTATGTTCATATTCATTTTTTCATTTTTTCCCTGTGCCTCACAGCTGTTTGTGTGCTATAGTGGTTGAGGGGTAAAATATCATCAATTGTTGTCATAACTGTTTATGACTCTTCATAACTGTTCCGTGTAACTGCACTGCTGTCAGGTGAAGAGTTCAAACTCCTCAGTTTCTTCTGGAAATCAGTCAGAAAACGACACAGCGAGTAAAAATAGCTTTACTATTGACAGATAGATCATTTTATACAATAAATAAATAAAACAAAAATTGAATTGTTTGGCCACAATGATGTGGCCTTCATTTGGCGTAAAAAAGCAGAAGCCTTCAACCCTAAGAACACCATCCCCCTGTTAAACTGTGGTGGTAAACTGGGTGGTGGTAACCTAATGTTTTGGGGGTGTTTTTCAGCGGTCAGCCGGGGACCAGGGAACCTAATCACAATAAACGGCACCATGAAAAAGGAACAATACCTCAAAATTCTCAACAACAACATACCAGTGGACATTTCAGCACGACAACGAACAACCTCCAAACACACACAGTGAGCTCCTTTGTCTTAGCCATGATTGTCAACAACAGACCCAAAGCCACAGTCCTCAGAGAGCTTCTGTTTTTCACCTGTCACCTGAGTTGATTAAAACAAGCTGTTCCAGCTGTTCCAAGAATGAATCAGGGTAATTAGGATGCAGGGTTTAGAACAGCTTGGACTATTTGCAATGGTATAGAAACTTTGGATTTTCCCATAGACTGTGACAGTTTGCAGAGGGTAGGATTAATTTTGGATATGCCACTTTTTGTTCAAATGTAAAATAAAGCTGAGAATTTTTTTTATTTTTTTTCCACAATGATTAATGGCCTCTTGTACACCATCTTATTATCTTTGGAAGAAGCCTGTGTCGTTTCCGGTCAAAAATGTTTGAATGTTTAAAAGTAACTTTAGTCAGAATTGCCAGGGGTATGAATTTAATTTCAGGCTTGACTGTGCTTGACTGTGTGTGTTATATATGATATATATATATATCTATATATATATATATATATATATATATATATATATATATATATATACAACTTATTTTGTCTGTAGTCCAGTGCCTTCAGCATTTATTCCCCAAACCTTATTTTAGCAAACTTACTATGAACACAAAAATAAGCAAACTCCAGGATATATAAAGAAGCAGAGGCCTTCAGGATAAATTTAAAAAACCAATTAGTATAAGTTTGATAACCAAAAATGGAGCTGGGGGATTCCATTGATGTCATAGCACTCATTTAGTCAAAGCCCTAAGTCATATAAATATATTATTAAACCATATTACCATTAGCTGGGGGACCTTTTTCCTGGGGATCAATCTAAGCATTCAGAAAATAACTTCAACAAGATCTAAATAAACCCGTTGGCTGCAGGAATCATTGCGTTCAAAAAACAATGAAAACAGAAAGAAAAATAACATTTCAAATCAAACCTTCTTGTTTGGGTTTTAGCAGGAGAAATCAAACCAAAAAACAGAACAGAAAAGGTCCTAACAGGTTAAATGCTATTAAATTTTCTTGTTTGGGTTTTTAGCTCTGTTATCTCGTAGAAGGTGTGGTCCAGGTTCGTTTCCACAGCATTTGTTTTCAAAACCTGTGTTTGTGTGGGTTACTTTTCCGGGTTTGTGTGGGTTTGGGTTACTCCAGGTTCCTCCAACAGCCCAAAAACATGTATGTCAGGTGGTTTTTTGAATTCCCCATAGGTGTGTGTGAGTATGTGTGTGAGGTTGTCTGTTTGTAGACTCCTGTGATAGTTGTACCCCTGTGATGTAGCCTTTCACCCTGCCTTTCACCCAATGACAGCTGGGATAGACTCCAGCAGACCCTAATTAGAAATAAGCGGGAATAGACAATGGATGGATGGATACATAAAGCCTGATTTATTGGGTTGATGTAACTGTTTTAGCTTCAAAAAAGACAAACTGCCAAACTACCAAGCTACCAAAACAACATCCAGAGAATGCTTTATGTTTAAAAGAAGGAGCGTAAATGTCTGATTCTGAATGCGTTTTTAACTGATGCTCATTGTTATGAAATGCAAAGCTTATGTTTTGTATTTTTGCAACAAAGTTCTTGTTTCTGATCTTATTGCTAATGCCACTAAAATATAGATTAAATGTTTCGTAACAACAATTTATCAACTACGAAATATGCCTGTCATTAAAGGAAAGAAGAGAAAAACATTTCCTAAAACACATAGGCAGTCTTCCCGTAATCATACCACAGACCACAAGAGGTCCCCAGACCACTGGGGAATTTTATAGAGTGCAGATACTCATGCTAGGGTTTATTTAACACTTGTTAGTTCTCAACAGGGTTAAGGTGTTGCAGCTGCATGAGGGTGTCTAAAAAATGCCTTAAATGTGAATACATTACCAGCTCTTTTGCACTGTTATCTTCACATCACAATTTTAAACATTACAGTACAATAAAAAACAATGTGGTGACAAAATGTTACCATTGGATGCTTATTAATAGAAATACATCCCACTACAGCACTTTATATTTCACTGCAGTCATTTTATACACACAGTTATATACAATACACACAGTATATTAGTATATTTTTAATTTTATTAAATTTGATTTGATTCTATTTTTAACTTTTAAGCTATTTTGATTGAATTAATTTTTGGTGAATTCGGAGAGTCGAATAAAACATTTTACTATATATTGTACTGTGTATAATCATTTATCTGACAAATTGGAATTTGAATCACAATCATAATCGTTGTTATGTACTGATGTATGTAAATGTGAGACAAATTACTGGGTTTTGGAATGTACAGGAAATTACCAGTACTTCATCTTCCTCTGTAATATTTATTTTTGACCCTAAATTATCTATAATTTATGACCATAATTATCAACCTCATACCCTTATTTATTACACTGCTGTTTAATGTAAATAAGCCACTTCTGGTTGGATGCTAACTGCATTTCATTGGCTGTGTACATGTACCTTGCAAAATAACAATAAAGTTAAATCTAATCTAATCTAAATGCCACTCCAGACACAGACATACATACATTTTATATCCTATATTTATTAGCAGGTGCTTTGATTTCTACCTCTATGTACGTCTGCCTTATTTGTAATCATTGTATTTAATGTTCTGCAAAAAGAAAATATAATTTTGATACACCTGTTATAACATACAATATATTATAACGTTGCTCTACAGAGGACCTTCCCAGGGATGTTTTGGCTTACTTTATGGATTTCCCGTTCCACAACCTGTGGGGTTTTTAGATTTATGAGACTATACACATTGGCAAAGTGCAGGGGAAAGCTTTGCCATCTATGTGGAGTCTCTGCTGTGAGCAATGAATCATCATTTACCCTTTAGCCTCACGGAGAACAGCCAAACTCCTGCTTTGATGCCCAGTTGCTGTTAGTTGATCCCTCTGCAGACACAAGTCCTAAGCCTGCATGTATCTAGCCATAGTGTTGGATTTTTCCTTTTTTTAGGTTCTGCTATCTGTTTTAATGTTTGTGTATTCATTTAATAATTATCCTCGAAAACCTTTCAGTTACTGACATGAGACACGGGCTGCCTAACAGTTTCTTCTCTTCACCATGCGCTGTATATTTCTAATTTCAGATTGCAGGCTGGTCACTCAAAAACATGAACATTATGCCTACAACGCCAAAATATTAGGTCCAAGTGAAGATCAGGGTCCAATGGTGGCAGCACTGGGGCTCAAACCCCGATCAACAACCCAGAGTATTAATTGTTGATCTTTCACTGCCTTAAATACAGCTATAGATATAGATCTATCACCATAGATATGATCACTATAGCTGTGTTTTAAATAACATTTATCTTGTTTAAATGAGGTAAAAGAATAAATTAGTCCAGAATCATACAGTTCTACCTGTCATAGTTTTGAGCCGTTTGACAGTTTCCCTGTAAACAGCGTTTTGACATCAGTGGTGGAACCTTTTACAGCGTTTGCCCTGTGTGGCAAGCTGTTTCCACCACTGTGTGGACTCACTGAGTTTGACACATTCCCTTCCAAGCAGTGGTGGAACTAACTAACTCATCAAGCTGTTTTCCACAGGCCACAGGTTGAGTTTAGCAAACTGCTCACTGATCCGGAACCCCTAATATATAAAATTCGTACTAGAAGACTTTAAAGTAAGCATATTATCTATTAGGGCTCTGAATCGCTCATATTATATAACATCAGAACATAGTCAAGATGCGCTTTACTACACTAACTTACTAACTAGAAAACTAATATCAAGAATATGTTAAAACTCCAAAAAGAAAAATAATCTCAAGTAATTAAAACAATATGTAATAGCTTCATTATTTAGACAATATTTTTTACATTTTACATAGTTTTTCTGTTATGTTTTCATAACTGAATGTAATAATTTAGGTAAGAGAGAGAGAGAGAGTAGAGAGAGAGAGAGAGAGAGAGAGAGATTAAAAAAGAAAGTATATCGGTTCAGTAAATATGACAACAAATGTGTAATTCACGCACAAACTATTAAATAAATACAGTTAAATTTATATTTAAAGTGTGTATAACATACCAACTTAAACTGCGCGAGTAAATTACGGCTGCTATTTTCGAGCAAGTGCTGGTCATTGCTGGAAAAAATAGGAAGTAATGTTGATTTTAACTGATTGCTATTATTGGGGTGATTGGGGTGTGACTTTTAGCTTAGTTTTTGTATATGCATTTGCAGAACTTCAATTAAAACCTAATTAAATTTTGAACATGATGGATGGATTTTGTGTGTGTTTGTGTGTGTGTAAGATAGATCAGATAGTTAATTACACTTGTGCGCTTTGTCTTTAGCAGTTTGGTCATAAGCAAAGTAAAAGAAACACATTGCATTACTGGTGTTAAGTGCAATTAAATATAATCCTAATAATTTTTTTGCAATTCTTAAAATATACACAATATGGCCAAATATTTGTGGATGTTGAGCATTGACACCTTTATTCCAGTTTTATTTCCCTGGTTTTAGGCCATAACATATTATCTCCCTGTGTGGATTTAGCATATATTACAGGGTATTAATGAGATCGACACAATGTTAGTGAGATTCTGGGGTAGTCAGTGGAGTTCAGACCTAAGTTCATGATCCTGAAGGTTCAGTGGGGTTGAGTTCCAGTTCAAGTCAGGTGTTCAGTGTACAGACCACACAAGGGGTTCAGATTCTTACAGTCCACACCAGTCACTCTGTACAACACATCATGTTCTTCATCCAACCAGGGAGATCGGGATCAGGACTTGTGTACAGGGACATTGTACAGGGACATTGTCATGCTGAAACAGTGTTTGAGTCTCTTAGTTCCAGTGAAGGAATAATGGAATGCAGGGCAGAATTTGATTTGGGGGCCCCTCTGTGCCACCAATATGACTAATTATTGTCAATTCTTACTAATTTACACACCATTAATCTAACACTTTCATTATCAGGAAGTGTTTATTCTTTTTATTCTTATTCTTCTTTTTATTATTATTTTTTAAATTTTAACTGTGACAATAGCAAATCTATAAAAGTGCTCAGCCGTTAATTTACTTAATGTTGTAAAAATATATAGCCTAGTTAAATCACCATCAATTGTACTAACTCTTCTTTATCTTGCTATTTTTTTCTTTTCCTTTTTTTTTTTTCTTTTTTTTTTTTTTTACACCAGAAAGATTTGTCCGTTTTTGGTGACATTCAGGAACGTTTTGCTGCAGTGCCGCTGCCTCTTCAATAACGTTTCTGTTAATCGGTCACACTCTGGCTTTGCATTCATCCGCCATCCCTTTTTTAATTTAATATTGCATTTTTGTATAATTACCACTGTTTATTTACCTTAAATTAAAAAACGGAACCTGTCATTTCATTGCTGTTGTAGCATAGTGTAATGCAGGCAGACAGCAAATAGAGTATAAAAAATAGTCATGAAAAGACACACTATTTTGTCTGCAGCGATTAAAGCCAATCAAAAAATAGACAGTAAAAAAATCAGTGAATTTAATTTCTCTTTTTTTCTGTATTGGTATAAAATATGCATCATTGCGTTGCTCGATCATGACAGCTGCGGAATTTAAATAAATAAAGTACTTTTAAGTCCCAATGTACACTTTACATTAAAAAACTAGAACAAAATAGAGTTGAAGTCACATATCATTGTGTTTTGATCTGTTTGTGTTTCCCTATGAACACTGTAGAATAATGAGAAGGCAAACAGTGAAAGAATCAGAAATCAGGTGTTGTGGGGCATCACGCCTACATTAAACACAACACAATGACAGGGTAATGCATACGCAATAAGAGAGAAGAAAAAGCACAATGACATATATAATAAACCCCATACAGTACAAAAACATCGGGTCCATTATAAAACCAGTGAGTGTGTTTCAGTGTGTTTTTCCTCCTTTCTTATTGTGTGAATTACCCTCTCAATCATCAATTAACCCCCAAACTACATCAATCTTATCCTCACACCAAAGCCTATCTTAACTACACCCTTCTAACTACACCTGTGTGAATAAAAGTCTCTAAATTCCATTAGTATTGTAAAGGACTACCCGACCGGGCTGTTTTCAAATATAGATGCATCTTTGCATTAGTTGGACACCGAATAGCTGGAGAATTAAACACACAACATATAAGAAAAAGAAAAGTTGACTGTGCATGACTTGCCCATGGTTCGAACAGTTGTAAAGGGCAGATCAGTGAGTTATCCAAAAAGACATGGGGATGAGTCATCCAGGACATTCTGGGGTTTAGTTTTAACTGAAGAGCTGCCATCCATGATGCGATGTCTTGCTGAGATCCGAGGAGAAGCAATGGTGTCTGAGCGAAAAAAAGAATGAATGTACGCTAAATGTCATTGTCATAGCAGCGTTAATAGAACTAATTGCACCAAGAGAGTGAGTATAAAGCGAGAAGACAAGAAGACCCTTTGGGACACCAGTGAAGAGTCCCCCCTTAATGTTCCAGGTAGGAAACAAAACTATGCCATTCTTATCACTCTTGAGAGACAAGGCAGTTTTGTGGTTTTACGTATAAAAAGCATCCAATCCACTTCCGATTTCTAACCTCTGGGGAATGAGGGGACCAAATGCAGAAAACGTGGACAGTTCCTTATTTTTCTCAAGCTACACAGAGTGAAGGGGAAGGTGTGGCTCAGTAGTAAAGGTGTTGGTCTGTTGTTCAAAAGATCATTAGAAGATCATGAGCTCATTTTGTAGGATCATTAAGCTGTCACTGTTGTGCCTCTGAGCAAGGCCTCTAACCCTCAACTGCTCAGTTTAATGAACAAAAAAGAAATAAGTGTAAGTCACTCTGAATAAAGTGCACCTGCCATTAGCCATGAAATATGTGAAGAGTAGTTGTAGTTTTAGCTAGTAAATATGTCTGTACGTTGATAAATGTAAACACTGGTTTATATCTGGTAATACGTTCAGAATTTGGTGTTTAAATGATGCTTTAACCACCAACTATTATTACTATATATTTTATCAACAACACGATACCCATCAGCTTCTTCAAATTGCAGAATCATTTTACACACCATGTCATATGACTTGATGTATAATTAGCATCAGTATTACCGTCACGTGTCATTATTAAGGTTAACAATTTTGGTATTTGTTATTTTGTTTATTTCAAAGCTCAGTGTTTCTATGCTAATCTACTAAAGAGTACACTATAATGTAATGGTTTCTGAAACAAAACTCATTTGCTAATCTATGCTCAATATCTCTGATAATATGAATTTCAACCATGAGCTGGCAGACGTAAGGACAAACTTGTTTTATATCTGAAGTGGTACAGAAGGAAATAATTTTTACAGGGATCTAAAAAAGAAAAAAATATTCCAATGAAAAAATTGCAACAAAAATGTTTTATATACTTTGTAGACTTTATATACATAGTTTGTGATGAAATTTTCGATTTTTTGATCAAAATTTAAGATCTGACCAAAGCTAATCCGTCTTTAATTTTGGTTCGAATTATATGAAATCACAGTGGAATTTTTTATAAGCTTAAAAAATGGGATTCAGAGCAGCTTTAACAACACCCCTGGAACAAAAGTACAATTGTAGGTTGGCAGTTAAAAAAAATTTAACCCTGATCTGAGTGTCATCATAGCAGTGTTAAGAGAACCCATATTAAGAAATAAATAAACCAAGAACTTGGGTATAGAGAGATAGAAGACAAGAGAACCTAGTACTAAACCTTTGGGACACCAGTGGAGAGTCTGTGTGTCAATTTCTCTTAATGTTACGACATGTAAATAACCTTTAAAAATAAATAAATAATATATAAATATATAAACAAATTTTTATCTCTGGCTTTTTCTCTTTCTCTCTCTCTTTCTCTTATTTACAATGTTACCATGGTGGTGTGAAGTGGTGAAGTGGTGGCTCATGGTTAAGGTGTTGGATTACCAACCCGAAGGTTGTGGGTTCGATTCCCAGCTTGACCAAGCCACCACTGTTGGGCCCCTGAGCAAGGCCCTTAACGCCCAATTGCTCAGTTGTATAACAAGAAATGTTAAGTCGCTCTGGATAAGGGCGTCTGCCAAATGCTGCAAATGTAAACATGTCCTGAGCCCCCTGTAATTCTGGCCGCTTCTTCTCCTATGAGCTCCCTGATCCATCCTACTTCTGGTTGAAGTCCCGTCCTCTGCTAAGGATGTATATGATAGACTGAGAGGTTCAAGGTACAGCTGTAGATGCTACCACATAAAGCTTTGAAATGATATAATCCCACACTCCGTCACCCAGCAGAGCATGGGTTTCTTTAGTCTGGTTCCTCTAGAGGTTTCCTACTAATATAATCTAATAGGAAATTGTTCCTGAATTACTTATTGTGATAAATATGAGGGGGAATAAAAAAAGTCTCGAGACACACCAACAGATGAGAACACAGTTTTGCCCTGTGTTGGCATGTCTCAAAACTTTTTAATACCCTCTCGTGTAATTGTCTTTTTTAAGCTATATTTTTATATTTCTGTCAAGCTGCTTTAAGATCATGTCTATTGTTAAAAGTGCATTAAGATGAACAGAATTAAATTCATCCGTTATGGTGCAAGATCCTGTATACCTATTTTATTATAAGTAAAGTATTTAGGTTAACTTTAGAAAAACAACGGAAACTAAGAACAAATTTAATTGTAAAAGCATGTAAAAAAAAAAAGTGTGTAAATACTTGCAATGATATTTGTACAATAACAAACATCCTGAGTGTTAACTACTGTATCTGTGGCAGTCAGTAACACACACTGCCCCAGTGTAACGAGACCTTCTGGGTGAAATGTGTGAACTTATTGTATTTTTTCTAAGTGCCAGTAAATAAAGAAGTTGAGCGTGGGGAGGTGTGTTGCGGTTACACACACCTTCCTACATGGGCTCTGGCGTTAATAAACCTTTTGAATAGAGCTTGCAAAGAAGGGGAAGGAAAGCGGTTCTTTGTTTGAGGAGATAAAATACTCAGTGCAGGTTGGTGTAAACTGTAAACACTTTGGCAGAAACACACCCTCCCTCCAACACACGCACGTGTACGCACACACGTACCCACGTGTACAAGCGCACACACTTTTACCCACACTTAATTAGATACTCAGTAAGCACTTTAATAGGAACACTGGACTTACACTAGGTAGAACTTCTGAAACAGCCTCATTTCTTTACATGAAGCTGGAAACCTGCTTTGAGATTCTGGTCTGTGTTGAGGTGATGCGATCTCTCGTTCTCAAAGGTGATCTTATGGGTGACTGTTAATATTCCTAAAGAACAGAAACTCATAATCGTGTTCATGAAACCACTTCTAGACCTGTGACATCATGCATTATCCTGCTGTAGCCGTAGAAGTTGTGTAAATTGTGTCTGCAAAATTAAAAAGGTGGCACTGATTATTATTAACAGTTAAAAGTAAGAAATTCCAAGATAACGTTCCCCACATCATTACGCCACCTCCACCAGCCTAGACTATTGAAAGCAAATTGGATCCATAGATTTGTGATGTTGAAACCAAATTCTGATCATCTATGAGCCAGAAATTAAATTCAATTTCAAATTAAATTGATCTGTCCAGTTTAGTCGCTCCTTCCCCTACTGCAGCCTTGGTTTTCATGTCCTGGTTTACAAAAGAGAAACCTAATGTGGTCCTCTTCTGTTGTAGCCATTCTCTTTATAAGTTTATAATCTTGTGCACTTTAAAATGTTTTTCTGCTCACCACAGTTATACAAGGTAAGTTATCTGTCTAACCTACAATGCATTTTCATCTGCAGAACTGAGTAAAATTAGAGCTTGATTGTGTGTGTGTAAATCTCAGGAGTTTGGGGCGGTTATAGAAGTGCACTTTGGCATTATTAATTTCCCTACTTCTAAAGGTTGATGTGATAACGTAAAGCAGAAGACAATGTATGAATTTAACAACTAAAATGAAGTGGGCGATTAGTTAATTGAAGTCTGATGATCATGCTGCTGAGAATGGATAAACTGCGATGCTCTGGTTGTCCATCATTTTATAGCTTCAGTAGGAAAAATATTCTTTTGAAACTGTAATGAACTTATAATTCGCTGATTTACGGTATAGGGTGCCTATAAGCTCCTGGAAGCAATTCTGTTTGGATATAGATGTACGTATACAGGACATTATCTATGCTGTCACCCGGAACAGAATCGATTCCCACTTGTGTATGGTTCCTCTTAAGGTTTCTTTCTACCATCTTCTCTTTTATTTGCCAACGTCACCTAAAATCTTCCTATAATCCTGCGTTAATATTTGTTCAGTCAATAAATCAATTATTCAATAAATCATTTATTAATACACCCCTTTACAACACAAGGTGAACTAAAATGCTTTCTACTAAAAGTTGTCTTTGATGGCTAGTTGGACAGCGATTTATTTGTTTCTTCAAAGAAATTTTGGCAGTGTCAGATTTCTCCTACGATGACTGTCAAATCAAAAACCAATTGGAGCACCAAACCTGATGACACAATTAGCGTGTGAAGTGTGAAGCAAGAAGAGGAACTTATTGTGGTATGTTATGAGCAATATGAACTCTACAAATTTATGATGTAAAACCTTTTTTTTAACGCGTCTTAACTGTCGTACAGTCTGACATTATGACAACTGAGATCCTACTGTGTGACATGGAGATCAGGTTTTCACATTTGCACCTATATTTTACCCCAAAATGCCACTGAACCATTTACATTTACCGCATTTGGCAGACGCCCTTATCCAGAGCGACTTACACATTCTCTGTTATACAACTGAACAATTGGGGGTCAAGGGTCCTGCTCAGGGGCCCAGCAGTGGTAGCTTGGTGGTGCTTGGAATTAAACCCCGCACACTACCACACTACCAGTTCCCCACCTAAAGAAAAAACATAAAAACATAAAAACAATGTGTCTTGAGATTTATAAAGACATACTTCAGGTTTGATTGTACCATAATCAAAAAAAAGAGTTTAGAAAGACTGTATAGTTTATTTCTGTGTGCAGGCAGGAAACGATACCATGACATTCTGTATTATTTTTTCCAGACACCGATACAATGTGTGGTTTCGTGATAACAATATCATCATGTGCTGATTATTTAAATAGCTCGTACTGTGGCATGGCAAACACTGTTTCGAATCATTTACATTTGCACAGAATACAGGGTTTAACTGATTGCTGTCCTTTTGTCAGTTCCTATCAGAAATGAATAGCAATAATCTCAGTGTGGTTCTGTAATATCCCCTCACCCTCTTTTTTTTATCTCGGCTCATCGGTTCTTGTACGCTCTGCAAACTTGAAAGGGGAACTTCCCAACCAGCCAGTTGATATTTAAAAGTTGTTTTTTTTTCTGGGTTGCAGGAAATAAACTGACCAATGTATTCAATATAGATAAAAAAAAACAAAAAAAAAAACTTTTTACCACACTCCAGTGACACGCTACACGATGTCTGTTTATTTCTTCACCACAACCAGTTGAACCAGTTACCCCTATATAATATATATAAATCTAAAGGGAGGTAATTAGATTTTATTAAAGCAATCGTAGATTCTCATTACTAAAAAAAAACCTGTCATGATTTAAACACCACTTGATAAGGATGTACAGTAAGTAAGTTATTGCTAGTACTCTTACTACTAATAGAACAGATGTCTGGTGGCCCCACTTAGCGACGCCTCTGCACCTTGAAGTATCAAAACCTGAAATGCAAATATGATTCCTGAACAAAGTAATGTTTTTTTTTCTCATTCTCTGATGGAGATTAGCAGATAGCGTGATTGTCCTAATCCTCCGGGTTTGTATTTCCAAAAAGAGAAGTACTCCAGAAATGGGTTGCACCATAAGAAGTTTGACGTTGTCGCATTTAAATTGACCAAAGAACATTACACCTTGTTAGCTTGGGTTTGACTATAAAAATCCTCTCCCATGTGCCCATTTGACAATTACAGTAAAAACTGTTAGCTGTTGGGACACACCTGGATCGACCACCCGGAGCACAGCCAGTGGCACGATGGTAAGATCTGAAGAACTCTGACTTTCTCCAATAACCTATTTTTTTCCACAGCATTTTTTCCTTTCCACAGCATTTTTTCCTTTTTTTTTTTGTAAATAATGGTTTTTATTTTCTTTTCATTTAAAGCAGGGATCCCTTAATGACATTAACCAGGATTTTCAAGATGCCATTGATGTGATGCAGAGACATTCAGAAATATTCTACTATGACGCCGGTAATCTTTTCATTTTATTTAAATATGTTCAAGCATATGTATGTGTGTGTGTGTGTGTGTGTGTGTTTTAATTACTAACAGTTGTTTCTCTCCTTTTCTTCAGACAACAAATACATCGAGAACCTCAGGAGTCATGATCCTTCGGTTCAGTACTCGGTATCTTGTTACCGCTACATGCCTCACTCTGCAGGATCGTCTGCTGCGTACGACTGGGGTGAAGCTTCCGTAAGTGCCCAATCTAAAAGTACAATCTGTGTTACCTCAGCATGATTGAGTATGTAATTGAGCACTTTCTATGTCCTCAAGTCATGGTCTCATATGGTATCAGAGGCGTCTCCATGGGGATCAGCTGAACCTTCAGTGCTTTACCCGATAATACCTGAACGGCTAAGAAAAGGTAAGGCTCTTTGTTATTTCTAGGGTTTTTTGCTCTTGTTAGAATTTTCTTAGCCAAAAAAGATTAAGTACAAACACTATGATGCTTATGTGGAAGGAATTTATCCTTTGATAGATTTAAAGAATTTAAAGAATTAGCTGAATTAGAACTGAATCAGAGACACATAACTTTAAAATGTAAAATAAAAATAATTTCTGTAGACTGCCTTTTTTCTTTACAAACCTTGTTCTCTGTCGAACCTACATAGGCCGTAAGAAGCTGCGTTTGTATGAATACCTTCACGAAGCGTTGCACGATTCCAGCATGGTCGACTCCATCCAGTGGACGGACCGCGGCAGCGGGACATTTCACTTTGTCTCCAAGAACAAGGAAAAGCTGGCTGAGTGCTGGGGCCAGCGCAAAGGTAACCGCAAAGCCATGACCTACCAGAAAATGGCGCGGGCGCTACGCAACTACAGCCGCACAGGCGAGATCGTGAAAGTGCGCCGTAAGCTAACCTACCAGTTTAATCCGGTGATTCTGCAAAGACTGGAGACTTTAAGCACATCTGTTTCCCCAACACAGGAACTCATTCCTCACCACCAAATCCCTGCTGAACAGAGCTACTACTGCTCATCTGGAGCTGACTGGCACAGCTGGTATACACAGTGCCCTTACCCTGCAGAGTACGACTTCACATCTGCACTAACGTCAACAGAAAACTTAAAAACACATGATCCGTCTCAGGGATGAGTAAATTCTAACTGACTCCTGCCTCAGAGGGCACTAAAGAAAACCTGACTGACAAATGCTCTCCTGTAACACTAAACAGCACAGGGATGTATAGTACATCATCCGTACAACACCTTAATATCTAGGATTAAGGGGGGGAAAAGGGAAAATGTTAATTATTTGTTAAAGTGTTCTTGATTTTTTTTTTTTAACTGTACACTTTTTGCATTGTATTGTTACATTTTTTTATTTGTACGTAGGGAAAAGAACATAAAGTAAAAAGAATTTTTAAATAAACATGAAGATGAACGTCCTTTATTTAATTTTTGCAAATATTAAAAAAAACCTGTGTCTTACCTCCAGTGTTTAAAGATCTGGTTTATGTTGCTGATTTATTAAGTGGTTTAACTTTAGCAGTTTGCACATCACACTTTCTTTCCTAAATACTTTGTCAGACGCTGTTCATTCAGGACAAAACTAAAATATCAGAGAGCAGAAGGAGAATAAAGGAGAAAAGAAAGCGGACAAATATATACAGAAAACCAAATAGTACATATTGCTGACTTTTGGGACATTTTTTTAATTAGTTTTAGGACAGTGTGGGATGTGTTTTTAAAGTTTAAATTTGATCTCCAAAACAAGCACTTGGGGCATTTAAGAGAGCAAAAAAAGATTTAATAACCACAACTAAAAACTTTTTCCAAACTTTTCCAAGTATAGAATATATAGAATCCAAATATAGAATATATCATATTTAATGAAAGAGAAGTCTATCTAAAAACATTGTAATCTTCCTCCCTAAATAACTTACTTCAAAACCACTAAGATCGATGAACTATGTGTATGGATGAATGTCAGAACTTTTATTTTTAGGATCACCAGTATTAACTAAAGCTGTTTTGGGCTTTGGAATGAAGGAGCACAGTGTGGTGGCGGTACCTGCTTATCTCGTTCAGTTAGCAGGAGGATGTGGTCAGGGGGCTACATAATGCACACAGAGTCAGCGGCTTCCACTGTTATGGTGGTTGGCGTGCAATGCATACTTGTCCAAAGTGTTTTGAAGCTTTGGGGTCTGTAAGAGACCACCTTTGTCATGAAGGTTGTAGATCATGACTGGGAAACAGTCCACTCCCCTGCAGGGAGCTTATTAAGAGAGGGTCAGAGACTCAGGAGCATAATAACAGCTTTACTCTGTCCAGGTCATGATAATAAGTGTGTGTGTGTGTGTGTGTTTGAGATTTTAAATCATCATCATCATACTAAAAATATTGTTGACTTGGGGTCCAGATCTGGTATCGTGGCAGAACATCATGGTAAATGTCTATTTACTGTTTATTATACTGTCTATTTTTCGTGTCTGAAAGATACAAAGCTGTGTGTATCCTTGAGCAGAATACATCCCAGACCTATCAGACAGATCTGGAAGTCATTCTGGAGTTCCTTGAAGAACACTACAGACAGGAGACCAGAGGTTAGTGGAAAATCATTAACTTATAATGATGCACTGTTTAAAGACTCTTTAAATATTCAAATCGTAGTTTAAGCCTCATGCAGTCTTCATGATTTTGTTACCAACTGTATGTTTATAAATTGGTGGAATTAGGTTTTTAATTAACACAACTATAAAAATGAATGAAAAAACACTTAAACATTGTTTACTTTACAAGCAATATAGACATCACTTAGGGTCAGTAAGGCGGGGGTAAA
Organism: Bagarius yarrelli; assembly: GCA_005784505.1. NCBI lineage: Eukaryota > Metazoa > Chordata > Actinopteri > Siluriformes > Sisoridae > Bagarius > Bagarius yarrelli. Next base: position 15,087,806 of record VCAZ01000001.1, on the reverse strand, counting down.
AAACTAATAAATAGTTTCCACGTACCCAAACACTAGACAAGGGTTAAATGTATAGAGCTTATTATCGCTGTATGACACCGACAGCTGATTTCCACACCGACCAGCAAATTCTAGGAAATGATTACGGCATTCTGTCACAACACATGGATTCTTTACAACTGCTTTCTCCAACCAAAGCTCCGCAGGTAGGTAATGTCTCCATCACCACTCACAACATAAGAGTTTTGTTCAAAAATCCACCATTTTTATTTGCATTTCTTTAAAGGATTCAGGAATACAGGTGAAGGGAACGGGATTCGAATCAGACGGAATAAAGGACCAGAGCATGACCATGGAGGAAGTTTTAAATGCTCCTGCTGGTGAAGAAAACCCCGTTGGTCAATGTGTAAGCCAATCGTCATCCAGCTCTGCACCTGCAGGTAGAGGTGAGTTCTGCTTTTTGTGGTTTGACAGATCAGAGTAGCTAAACATTGCCTACGGGAACAATAGCTTAGAAGAGGCCAGTCTGCTGTCCTGCCCATAACTGCCACACACCGACTCTATTCTCACTTATCTCTCATCAGTGTCATGACTGACTATAATGTGGCATGCAACAGATCTTTATCTTAATAAGTTCTCCACAGAAACTCCATTCATTGTGCCTTTTAGGAGAAATGGTTTGCCTACACTGCACTGTTGAACTTCTAACCCTTCCACACCATACAGGCGCATACAAATCAGTTTATATGGTTTCAGGGAAAAAGCTGCGTCTCTTCCACTTTCTTTTCGAGATGCTAGAAGATCCTGGAATGGCACACTGCTTGTCCTGGGTTCCTGCATCTGTGGGGGTTTTTCGCTTCTCCTCCACACATAAAGAGCACGTGGCTGCACTCTGGGGCAAGCGCAAGGGCAACCGACGGCCAATGACCTACCAAAAAATGTCCCGTGCCCTGAGGAACTATACCCGTTCAGGCGAAATCGTCAAAGTGAGAAAAAAACTGACCTACCAGTTTAGCGGAGCCACCCTGACTACATTAAGGAGCCAGAAAACTCAGACTGCTTAATGCTTCCGTAATTACGTATACGAGTCTTATTATCCTTTCTTTTTTTTGTCATGTTGAGCATGTAAGGATGAAAATTTTTGAGGCAGGACTAATTATGTCCAATGTCAGTTTCAGCAGCTGGGAAGTTTCATAACACTAAATCCAAAAAATAAGATCCATAAATAAGTATAATTATACCATGTGAAAGAAAACTCCTCTAAATGCCCCAGGTTTTGACTTAATGCTTCAACACGGAGCACAACATGCTGTTTGTTTTGCAGCAGGTGGTTACAGTGTTACTTCCTGTCCTTGTCTTACTATTACAATGCTTTTATTTTTGCATCGGATAAAGTTTTCTTTGTTTTATAATGTCCGATGTATTTCATTTGAATGATTTCATTCTACAATGGAAATGTGCTGTATGAACATGTAGAACCAATATATGATCAATCATATAAGTGATATATACCGTATATAATAACAGCAACAACAGCAATAAAAAATAAAAACAAACAAATTAAAAAAAAATGTTTCCGTTTTTATTACCTGTTACATGACACAGTTTTTTATTGGCTATATGTTAAATATTATTTTTTTTTTAATCAGTTACCTGGTCTCTCAAAATAGTTAATCTATCTGATGAACTCTCTTCTTTAGCTAGCACACTTTATTTGCCAATAACACGATCGTACCAACTTTGCAGGGTCATGCATTCCGCTTCACAAGGATCCCAACTCAAATAAAAACGCTGGGATTTTCTGTAAAAAAATCGTGTTAAGGGTATTTTTTACACACTGTTACACACTGTTTCTGTTGACAGACCAGATGTTTGATTCCTGTCTCTACTCTGTGTGTGTGTGTTTCAGTGTTTTCCTCCTGGTTTTCTGGTTTCTCCCCTTGTCCAAAAAGCATTTGTACAGATTGACTGGCATCTTCAAGATGTGTGTGTGTGGTTGTGCTCTGTTATTTTCTTGCATTTTTATCCAGTGTGTCGCTGACCCCCCACCCCCCGCCCCACCCTGATTCCCCTGATAAATGGTCCAAGCTCCCTATGACTGTGTGTTGGATAACAATCAAGGAAAATGATTAATCGTATATTATAGCCAGAATTGTGTATTACGGCAGCTCTGGAAGCTCAACTAGACCCCCAGATGAACCTTTCTGGTAAAATCAAAAGACTCATCGTGTGCATTTATCCCAAATGAACGTGTGCAGCAATGGATTTATGGTTTTAGATGCAATCCAGGTTGATAGCCAGATTTATATTTTGTTGTTATTCCTGTTGTTTGTGGTATCATTTACACTTTTATGTCTCAATACACCACAAATACTTGCTGGCCTGGTCACAGAAACACACCAGTGAGATAAACACAAAAATTGTGTCATACTTAATATGTTTCTTATTTTGTGTACGTTATTGTGGTAGTTTACATATAGCAGTGGAAACGTTTTTTTCTATTTTAATCTTCACACTCTGTTGTTTTCTTTTATAAAATGTGATATCAGTAAAGATATGGGTAAAGGTAAGGAAGTGTGAAATCCCCAACACTTCAGTTTTACTCTCCAAACCCCCGTAGGATCAGTTTGGGAGTTTCTTGCATTAAAATTGATCTTTTCTCCCAGCAGAGGGCGATATTTCTAAAGCGTTGGGCTTTGAACAGATGATTTTCTAGCCACTTTTTAGCCACATCATAGCTGAAAACTGATGGCTGAAATTGTGCTGTAACGGGTTTAGAAACTGTTCACAGCCAGAGTTCAACTGTTCACCCCCTAACCGACACTGAGTACCCCTGTGGCCACTCCTATAATTTTGCAGTACTAATTAAAAGCACAATATATGAATAATAATATGTGGGAAGTGAAGTTCAACAGAAAGACCAGGGTTTAATTCCCAACACCACCAAGCCACCACTGCTGGGGCCCTGAGCAAGGCCCTTAACCCCTTAATTGCTCAGTTGTATAAAAGAGATAAATGTAAGTCACTCTCGATAAGAGCGTCTGCCAAATGCTGTAAATGTAAATGTAAATATAGTTCATGAAGTGAAAGATAATTAAATGCTCACACTGTTTACAGCTTTGCATCTAAAATAATACAGCACTAGGCTTTATCTCAGACGGCTAAATAAATTTATTTTATATAACGCATGTTTAAATGAGGGAAGTGGTGGCTCGTGGTTAGGGTGTTGGACTACCAACCTGAAGATTGTGGGTTTGATGCCCAGCTCCACCAAGCCACCACTGCTGGGCCCCTAAACAAGGCCCTTAACCCTCAATTGCTCAGTTGTATAAATGAGATAAATGTTCATCGCTCTGGATAAGGGCGTCTACCAAATGATGTAAATGTAGCTGATAATCATATATGTTATATGATTTAGTGTATACATTGTTTGGTTGTAAGTACAATGGCAATGGAAGTGAAATACTATAAAAGTAGCTACACTAAGTTTAGGGTGCCTTTCTTTTCATTCCAGTCCCATTAGTAACCTCTGCCTTGGTTAATTAAAGAAACAAAAACAAATAAAGTAGACATCGTGCATCCTGTCCAGTGTGTTCCTTAACCAGTAAAGAAAGTTTAACTATAAAGCATATCACTCCAATGGTTTAAATTTCGCACTGACCATAAAGTCTTTCTTTGGTTATGTCAAACCTTTAATAATCAGCTCTGATATATATATATTTGACACTACTCTAACCCATCCTGAGCTCTACGCTCTGCTCATATAGTCTTACACTTAATCCTTGGGATTATCTGTAACCCAGATCTTTTCTTAAATAGCCCGAAACTCTGGATCAGGGTTACAGAAATTATTAAGAATGTGTGATCATTAGTATATCTAGATTTAGGTTTAAATCGATAGTTGACCACTTTTTGATCTGTCGATTGGGCCCTTCTTCTTCTTCTACGTCTCCTTTTCTTCTTTTTATTCTTCATCATCTTTTTGGTCTTCTTCTTATTTTTTTTTATTTGTTCCACGCTGGCCGGGTCCCTGGTTCCATGCTTAGCTCCAGTTTCTCTCGGTGTTGAATTTTAGAAATCATTTTATTTTATTTTTTATTTTATTGTTATTTTGTAATGCACTTTTAACAATTGACATTATCTCAATGCAGCTTTACAGAAATACAAAAATTCTGAATAAAAATTACAAACTTTTAAAGAAAGTTTATATTAATCACCAGTAAGCAAATCTGAGGCAACAGTGGCAAGGACAAAATTCAAGGACAAAAAGCAAAAAATGTCCAATGATAGAAACCTGAGAACAAGACCCACCATGACAACAGCAGATCAGAGCTTGGAAGCAGCATGAATATTGATACTATTGAACAAATCTGCAGTCATAATATTTATAGTCTATTACAGTCTCCAACTTCTTGGATATTTTTAAAAGGATGATGTCAGGAATTGAACATGGAAATGGTAGTGATTTTAAAGAACATTTTTATACCTTAACTTTGAGTTCATATATGTTTTTTTTATTATTTATGTGGTGCATGTGCAGCTATTTCTGTATTTCTTAATTCTGCATTTTTGTATTTTTCCGAAAAGCTGCACTGAGACAATATCTATTGTTAAAAGCGCTATTAAAAATATGATTAAAATGTTAAAGTATTGTATTGTCTGTCTTGCACTGTATAGTTCTTAGCTTTGTGTAGTTCTGTCTTGTTTTATGTAGCACTGTGTACTGTATCTCCTATATATATATATGGTTCAAATAGCAATAAAAATCTCCTTAATTTTATTTGACTATGTGTGCTTTGACATGCTCATATGTCCAAACATAAAGCACTATGACAGCTTATTCTACTTTTTCTGAGCTGGAGGCTGGTGACCTCATCGCTAAACCCTCCAGTGCGATATGAACCCCCCCCGTACAGCCCTGACACTCCCGAATGGTTTTATTTGTTCTTTGTAGCAGGTCCACATGATACTGCACCTAAGCCCAGCATTTACTACTGGAGTCGGCTCGATGTTATAAATGGGCCAGTCACCAATAAAGGCCACATACTTTTAGCCTGAGCAGTCGGGCAGCGCTGCAGCATTCAAGCACCAATAGTTGGCCTGTCAGTAATTCATGTGTCAGTAGGACAGTATCTGATCCACTTGAGATGATTGTAGGGCATGGTTTTTATTAGAATTATTTCAAAAGATCTTTATTTCAGGGTCAAACTTAGGTTGTGGAGGGTCACATGGTTAGTTAATGGGTCACATGTTTACAAAGAGCCATGTTTTTCCTCTTCCTTAAATGTGATTAGCAAACAAGTTGTTAACAGCACTCCAGCTGCATTTCACAGCTCAATTAAGCCACTGGGACACAACAGAAGTGGCTATAGAGGTCTATTCAAGGTTTCAGCTGTGGAGCACAGGCTGCTAGTCACTGTTTATTTCTAAATAAATGTCCATGTTTTTATTCGTGAATGGGGAAGAGTGGGTTAGATAAGTTACCACATCAGAAAATAATCTAACTCATTAAACACATATTGGGGAAAAGCTGGTTAAAAAATGTGCTTTATTATTCAGTCCAACACCTGAACCACTCAACTATCACTTCCCCTATATTGACAGTTTGTCTGTTTTTTCTTTTCTCACATTTGTATTTAGTTTTTATGTAACTCTATTTTATTTTTTACAACACAAACTGTCATATAGCACAATAACACAATTAGCACCTCATTTGACACTTGGGTATTGAATTTAAAATCTGAATTTAACATAAAAATTGCTAAATTGTGCTTAGTGACCGCAGTCATATGGTGCAGTAATACGGCCAGATTACTTATTTTAAATGACTTTACGTCACGCCGAGTGAATCGTTTCGTGTCTGTGACAAAGAAAGTCCAATATAATGGATGCTGAGTGCAAAAAAACAACATTTTTTTATTGTATCTTTAAGTCAAATTTAACGGTTGCGTTCTGCTGTATGTACAGACTGAAAAACTAAGTTAAGGCATCTCAAGAGAATTTACTGCTGAAAGGGTCGGTAGCGCTTGAACAGTTGTGCTATCTTAATTGGACAAATGGTAAACTAATCCTTAAATCTAGGCAGAAAATATTAGCAAATGAATAATCTTTTACTCTCATATTTACGGGAGTCTTTTAGTAAAATTCTGGCACTTAAACTAACTCATATATATAGGTAAGTAAACTCATAATATATAGGTAAGTAACTCATATATATAGGTAAGTATATGAAGATAAAGCAGATTCCAGCAGGATCTTTAATAATAAGCACCGAGCGGTTTCAAAAACGATGTCTCCAATAGGATTATCATATATTTTCCAGCTCTAATTCTTAAAAACATTAAAGATTTTTCTTTCTAAAACCAAATGATGTCCAATGATAAAAAAAATTTAACATGATTAATTGTCTTAAAATCTAAATTTTTGAAAACTATATGTCAAAGTGCCGCTCCTAGGTTATAGAATGTGCTTCCACTAAAGTGCTCCTTAACTAAAGTACTTTTAAGAAACTGCTGTTGTTGTATGCTGTATATTTGAGTTTGGTTTTTTACTTATATTGTTGTTTCATATCATATTACCTCGTGTGTAGCTCTTTGGCTGTGAGAAAAATAATAAAAAGTATATAATAATAATATATTTTTTTTATTTTTATAGTTGTTGTTGTTAATTCTGAATATTTTGTTTAAGTCCAAGCCTCAACTCTGTCATTCTCCTGTCATACCTCAACAACAGCATGGAGGGGATGGAAGTTAAAGCCTCCCCTAATCCCCAGAACTGTTGTGGGGGGGGGGGGTAGATGGGACCCAGATAATTATGGGCAACATGATTAAACAGATAGAGGAGTTGCCCATACCGGTGCTATATAAACCCACTTAGTCTGCCTTTCTCAGTTCTGCCACTTGCTCAGGACTGCCATCTACTCGTCTTTAGCTCAGCTCATCATCTTGTCATACTTCCTACAGTCTGCATAGTGAAGGACCTGGGCGCCATCTTCAATTCCCAACATTATCTCAGGGCAGAGGGCTCTCGTCTGGTGAGACATCCAGTGGAACACAGCTCAAGATGCCTGAGCCCACAAGAAAAGGTTTGAGTGATGCCAGATAGATGACATTTCAAAACTCACACATATTTATTTTAGTATTGTGATAAAAATACATTTGTGGATTGAAATATTTGTTTTAAAGGTTTAGATGCACTACAGCCTTTAAATACAACATTACATCACCGTTCATAATGAATTCATAATGCCCTTTGCTTTCTTTTTTCTTTTTTTAAACCTCTACATCTGTTTGTTAATGATACTCACGGTGATCTTAGCACCATCCAAAGCTTTGAGATCAACTCTCTGGAATTCAGAAAGTGACATTGACATTGTTATTGTATTACCTCTGACTTCAGTCAGTAAGCGAACCACAAGCGAAGAGAACACACAGAGTGGGTTACAAAAAGCTGTTATTGTTGTGAGCGTGTGAATAATTGATAGGCTGTGGTCAAGGTTAGCTGGACGGTGGAGGCGGTCCTGGAATGGTGGTGAGGAAGGGGGTCCAAAATTTTCATCCATGATGGATGATGCCATGCTGGCAGTTTGGCAGGTTTCAATAGAGCCAAGTGGGTGTTTGGGATGGACATGATGGGTTGATGTTGTTGGAGACAAGTAACAAAACATAACATAAATAAATACAGGGCCTTATAAAGCTCTTAAAGCAGCAGATGGTTTCTTTTCCTTTTGAGTTGTGATTTGCTTGTAATACATATATATATATATATATATATGTATAATGATGGAATGATGGAGGATTTGCAGCGGCATCATGACTGTCAGTTATTTTAACCGAGCTCAGAAACGCCTATGGTGCAGATCTGTAACTGTTCCCACAATCACAGTGAACAATCTTGTTGTCAATTCTTTAACTAACGTGCCATTATCATGAATAAAAGTTGGTCCACGGATAAATGCTTCACTTCAATTGCAAAGGTTTTGGAATTTTCCATCTTACACACTTGCTCAGCAACAGAGATTTTCTCCTGGCTCTTGTCTCTTTGTAAAGGCATTCTCTTAAAATAGCTGGCCAGGGTTCGTTATGAAAAAGGATTTGTTCTTATGAATATAGAGGGTAGCTGGAGGAGAAAAGGCTGATCCACATTGCAAGAGCTGTAAAAGGCAGGATGAGAGCTGAGTTGGGTACAGGACTCTCGGGACCTGGATTCCTTGTCCCGGGAATAGTTCAGAATGAGCAGACTTTTAATCCCTGTTTCTCTCTCGCTTTCTCTCTCTCTGTCACACACACCTAATCTCTCTCTCTCTCTCTCTCTCTCTCTCTTTCTCTTTAGATCTTTTACTCTTCTTCAATTACTGTATACCTATAATATGCTAAGAATCTAGCTGTTGAACCTTGACTCTGGTGGTGTTTCCAGGATAGATGACAGGTTACTTGTCTGCATCATGTACATTAAAGACCAAAAAAATTGTATAGGATGAAATAAGTGTTTGGTAAAAGTCATATGTATGGCCAGCTCTCATCGTGGACACTGTATCTATACCTATAACCTGTGCGACCTCGGAGATCAGGGAAAGCCCTTGTCCACACTTTACTTTATTTACACTCAGCCGTCACTCGCGCTGTTTCCCCTGCCAAAGATCGCATCATCCTTTTCATGCCCTACTTCATCACCACATAAATCTCATAAACACAGAACGATCTTTCATCACTTCTGGCTAAAAGGAGTCTTGTCTTTCCCAGTTTAGCTCTCTAAACACTGTGTTTTCCTCTCAAATGCTATTCTCTATATGACTATAGAAATAAACACCCCGACTCTGTCACAGACACACCATGAACTAAAAACAGCATATAAATAAATATTCAGTAAGTGGAACCCATCTTTAATGGTACATATAAAGAGGAGACAGGAAGAGCAGTCAGTATAAGCCGGTCTGTCCACACAACAAGGGGCAGTGACAGCTGAGCATACCTGCCCCAGCACTTCCATGCCTGGTCTGGAGAGAAACGCGGAGTCTGGGAAGCAAGCCATATCACATCCAAAGCTCAAGTGTGCTTTCTAAAAGAGATGTATGACATTCAGTAGTAGTGGGGCAGAAGAATATGGTGCTTTTGGCATTCGTATTTCTCTCTTGAAATATTTCAGGGTATAACATGAAGTCAAATGTCCACCAAAGATACCACATTTGAAAAAAACAATGGGAAACTAATCATTTAATCAGAGCAATAATAACGAGACAAATAAGGCAACAAGCTGGAACCTGGAAAGCTGCAAAAAAGGCAAAAATATCCACTGACTAAAGAAGGAACGAAGCACAGGTGTCTTTGTTGGCGCTTTCTCAGCAGCCGTTTTCACGTGGCCTTTGAGTCAACAAGGGGACAGAAATGGAACAGCTGCTCTCTGTGATTCCTCTAAGCACTGCAATCGCCTGGCATCCTCCCAGTATTCATAGGAGACTGGGCGAGTAACAGGGCAGAGTGAGTCAATATTGACATCATGCAATATATGTTTCATACGTACCATTTCCATTGGCCTATAAATAACCCCCCCGGGCTCCCAGGAGACCAAACCAGAGCTTAGCAGGAACCCTAGTTATAAAACACAATGGAAAATGTTAGTTAGGAACCTTAAATAAACTTCTTAAGGTTATAATAACAGGTATATCATCAATGTGTAAGACCTGTGTGGGTTAAACCCACAATTCTCAAAATGTCACAAAATGTGAATCTCTTCATTATAAAACTAATTAATACTTAATAAGTTGACCTAAGAACTAAGATCAGAACTAATTTATGGTTCACATAAGTAATGTTGAATTCAAATATTTGAACTAAAAATTCCTTAAATATTCATTTCGAGCCTCAATACAAATCACAGTGTCTCTTTTATCATTTTGCTAATTGCTAGAGCATCCACTTAAGTTGAACAAGCTGTTTAAAAATTTTATAGACAGAGCAAAGAAGGCATAAAGCTTGTGACTGATATTTTAGCAGTTTGCTTGTTAGCTTAATTTGTTTAGGTTAGACTAGCACCAATTCTATGAACAAGGATAATTTGCTAACCCTAGCTAACAGGTAGATACTGCTGATACATTAAAAGATCTAATTTGCCATTGCAGCAAAAATAAATTTAATATGTTTTATATATATATATATATATATATATATATGTGTGTGTGTGTGTGTGTTGTGTGTGTGTGTGTGTGTGTGTGGGTGTGGTTGTGTTAGAAATAACAATTTAAAAAACACTACTATTTTAATTTTTTAAAAACATTTTAATTGAGCAGCGCTTTTTTTAAGTATAATTGCTTGGTATATAGTATTAACTCCTGCTATATCACAGTATTTACTGTAAAGAACTTGTGAACTACAGATGATGCTAACCAATTCATTCTGCATTTCCTGAAGATAAACTGTTTTATCTAGAACTAGTTAGAACTGGGCTTCAGTCTGATGCTTTGCTGTAAGTTTTAACATTGATCTTTGTGCTGTGATGGGTTCGGAAATCACAGCTCATATAATACTAACAAGAACTGTCAGGATATGATGGCTCAACAAATGTCTACAGCTCGAGTTTGCTTATTAAAGGTTTAGGCTTCACACTCCAGCACCTCCAGCCTGCTACTAGTGTCAGGCCTTTAACCCTCTTTGCTCCAGGGAGCTGTAGCCATGCTGACCCTATGCTTAGTCGCTGAATACCTAAACTGTGATATACTAAGAGAAGAATTTCACTGTATATGTGTTAAAAATAAAGGCTTCCTAATATAAGTATAGCTACTCATTTAGTTAAGTTATGCACCAGAAAGGAATGATTCGTCACTCATAAGATTTTTTCCTTTTTTTTTTTTACAGATGACGGCCAGCCTGGAGGTGAGTAATAAACCTGTTCTTTATTCATTAAACAGTGATAAAAGACTATCCTAAGTATGCCGAATAAAAAGTATAGTTTACTCAATATGATCATAGGTATACTAAATAAAATGATACTGAAATTGATGTCATATTTGTAATCTTTTAACTAAAATCAGTACAAAATTTAAAAAAAAAAATACAAAGTAGAATTCATTGAGTTCTTACAGTTTACTACTTTTATACCCTGAATTTGATTTTGATTAACTAAAAAGTCGACTAGTAGATCATCATTAGTACACTAACTATTTGCCCCAGTCTTCTTCAAAATCAACTTTCTGAAAATAAAACAAAAAACTAGTATCTTTAAGCTGACTTACAGAATAGTTCTCAGTCTAGTTACAGTACAAATGTAGTTGACTTAAAAGTTTACTGTTATAAACTAAAAAGTGTTAAATTTAGTCAGAAAAAGTGCTAAAATAGTACACTTACAAGTTCACTGCTAATACATTGATCTTAGTTACTCAACCCAGAAATAAGACTTGAGATTTATACTTTAAATGACCTTCAGTTATTCATAAAAAAACTTCCAGTAGACTTGTGTTAGGAGCCTCATAGTTTCAGTCATGTTGCTACAGTATTCCTAAAAAGTTTTAAAGGTTTTTTCTGCGCTTTCATTTACAAATGAAGGGTCACAACTTTTGGAATTTTATGATGAATGCACTTTCACTCAGTAGTGTCAGAAAGTTCAGTCTGTCCCTGCTGTTCTGAGATCATTGCTGATCAGAACATTTTTGAAACTCCTTAAAGCCTATGCAACCTCAGCGCTGACATCTTATTTCCAAAGCAATCCAAAGCCAACCAAAGCCCATGTGGATCAGCAGCTAGTGACACCAAAGTGTTGATGATTTCATAGTCTTAACACACTTTTTGTATTTCAACTAGAGGCGGAATAATGATCAGCTGATGAAATTTCAGATGCTGAATTTAAAAATTTTTGGCAGAAGTGGATATCATGACTTAAATTTAGCCATCTGAAAGAAAAGCTATCTGCCCTGAGGCTTCAATGACCTTTCGCTTGAATTTTCCATTGTGGTAACTGCAAATGAAGGGCTTTCTCAACTGCCATCTGACCAGTGTAGAAAAAATGACTTTTATCTTTCACTGGTGTTTGTATGAATTTCTGAAATGTACCGATGTGTGTGTGGGTGTGTGCTGTTGCGTCTTGCTTATATCTGTTTATCCTGTGCTTCATGTAAGTGTCAGGATGTCTGTGGTACTGCATCTTGTGTCTGCGCGTTTCTGTGTTTCTGATCGAACGTGTAAGAGTAAGATGTTGTTGATGCTTCATGCTGAAAAAGTGGTGCTTGCATTGGCGCTGTGTTTGTCAAAAACTCAAAGAATGTTGCCGCAGGCACCGGGGAGCCCGTGAATCCAGCTAAGATTTCCCTTGAGGTGTCTCCACCAGGTAGGTTGTGGGTGTGCAATCTTCTCCTTTTGATTTTTTTTACTTTTTTAATCTTTAGCCTGAACACCTTCACCTTCTGTTCACTTCCACGTGTGTAAGGGTGTAAATTTGGTTTTTCACAAATCCTTGAGCACAACTTTGCCTGGTCACATAAATACAGTAATGTGGACTTTCTCTCATGAACTGCATGAACACTCACACACACACACATTCCCGTCACTGTTTTACACCTGAGCACTACTCATTTCTGCTCGCTTTGCCTTATGGATCTGTCATTCCTTGGCCTGTGCTGCCTGTAGAAGCATTATAGTGATGGATATCCAAAAAGGTTTTTTGTTGTGGCTACAGCATGAACCAATAAGCACAATATTTCCAAGCGTACACTAAAGAGAGAACTTTTTCAAAAGAAATATTGGCTGATTTCTGGATCAACTTAAACCTGTGATACGACCCTGCTTTTTATTTTGCTTATTGGGGACATGTCTGAGATGTACAGTGGGTAGACTTGGGATGACTCAAAATTATGTAAACAAAAATAAAAACGCAAAAATAAAAACAAACAGTATTATTATACTACAGTGGGCATCTTACCAGCGGAGACCTTACCAGTACACCAACATAAGTGTGTCTTGTCTAAAAAAGAAAAGTCAAATGAAGGATATGCCAAATTGGACCAGTAGAAGATGAAGCCATAATGGAGGATGCCGGCGTGGATAGCCAGGACAGCGGAAAGCAGGTAGGGAGGGAGATAACTGGATGAAGGCGAGAGAACTTGGAAAGCACATGGAGGGAGTCTAGCATATACATGAGTGAAAATGTGACCAGACAGTGACTGAAGGTGAGGGGTGCACTTATATAGTAAAGTGAGTGTGGGTGAAAGTGAATGTAAAATGACTAGCAGGTGTGACTGAGTAAATGTAAACGGCAAATTCTGTTTATGTACAATATACACCAAAGCTGCGAATACACAGGCAATAAAATGTAACGCTCAGTAGTAGCAGCGATAACGCAGTGGTGCGATAGGACTATAAAGTGTAAAAGTGCCAATAGTGTCAGATTTGTGTAGTGTGTGCATGTACAAAAATCTGACACTATTTGCACTTTTATACTTTACTGTCCTGTACAGAATTCGGTTGATTGAGTGAGTAGACTGCAGGAAGGATTGGTTGCGGTGTCTGGGGTTACCGTGACAACAGTTGTGTAGAATAGTCTTTTTATCTTGTAGAGTGACATTGCATTCACTGGAACTAAGATACTTAAACACATCATGACAATGTAGTGCGCATAACCCCTGAGCTCTACCTTTTGATTTTTTTTACCTTTTGGCCCAATTGATGATAATGGAATCATCCCATTCCAATCACTTTGCATCTATGTGTAGCATGTTGTATACAGCTGTTATGCTCGGCTGCAGATGTTTGCTTGCTGCTCTAGCTGGCTGTCTTTGCTATGCCTGTGCAGAGGCTGAAACGGTGCTCCAAAACCAAGAGCACCAACAAGAGCCAATAACACCTTCAACCATAGAGCAGCAACCGATACTGACCGAGGCTGCTGAGCAACAGCCAATAGTGAAAGAGATCTCGCATCCAGTAGAGCCTGTAGTGCATGAACAGGAGAAGCCTGAGTCCACACGACCTGTAAAGACGGTGCAATTATGTGAGGCCCAAAAGGAAATTAATCTGCCTCCATTCTCTGGTGAGTATCTTTAAACTGTAACCGGCATGGCATATAACATTTAAAAAAAACACATTCCACCACTTTTACTTTTAATCAGCATGAAATTTAACAGCTGTTCAGCACTTAAGAGTTCAGCAGTCTCCATAACAACACTGACGTTCACATCACAACCTGACAAAAACACAGTCTAATAACTAACTCTGAGATCCACCCCTGCCTCTGCCCTGTGTATGGAGTTTATGTGATCTTTCCATGCTCTGGGTTCCTCTGGGTTCTCCGGTTTTCTTCCACAGTCAGAACATGTATTGTGTAAGTGTGATTGTGCTCTTGATAAAGAGATATTGCAGAGATTACAAAAAAAGCTGAATTGTGGAGTTATTACACTAGTACATCCTGTGCATGAAGTGTTAAATACTTTTTTTGTCTGACCTTTTATTTATTTTTGAGAGGTAGTCATGCTTGAAATTTTGCTTCATGGTGTTAACCCTAATCTTCAAGATGCTCATATCTGAGATATGCTTCATAAGAGTATATTGTTAATAATACAGTTTTTACATAGGGTTTTTGACTGTGAGTCTGATCTTAAATGCTGGATGTCAGGGTTTTTTCTGCTATTGGATAAACTATTACTGGTCAAAGATTGATTTTACCATTTAAACATCTTGGTAAAAATTGTATACCTTTTGTATTTCATTTTTTTATTAACGTATTTACGTCAGGAAGTTTAGAATAAACAGAAATACTTCTAAAACACCTCAAATACAGTGTCTAGATTTATATGAGCTTTATTAACCATCAAAACATCTATCTATCTATCTATCTATCTATCTATCTATCTATCTATCTATCTATCTATCTATCTATCTATCTGTCTATCTATCTATCTATCTATCTATCTATCTATCTATCTATTTTTCTGTCTGTATGTCTGTCTATCTGATTAATATAAACCTTATAAATCAATACTTTTAACCAATCACAATCTATGATTGACAGAATTCTTTAAGTGGTAATGAATGATTTATCTTTTTTTTTTACTTTACACATTTTATCTAGAAATTTGCAGAAAAATAATTTTTTTCCAAAGTAAAAAAAGCAGGCATGGATATCAATATGTTGTTTTGCAGTACAGAGTGTGAGGACGACTGACACCAGAATGAAGACATTCTTAGTAACGTTTATTATTTTATACATTTAATTGAGGTAGTTTTAATATTAGAAAAAGTTTGTAACAATAATAAGTAGGCGTGATATTGTGGATCACACTGATCTGCTTCACACCTGTAATATTACGCTACTGATCCTTAAGTTCTTGAAAACCTGTGTGTATGTCATGAACGACTATACGTCTGTGTGAATGTGTATGTGTGTGTGTGTGTGAGAGAGAGAGTGAGAGAGAGAATGAGCAGTGGAGAACACTAACATACCCCAGCCTTGTCCCAATCAGCAGCACCCATGAGCGATGTGATCAAGGCTGCTGATACGGTGCCGATAGTCACGGTGGTTCCCCCTCCCTCCCCCACCCTCAAAGGTCTGACTCCACCTCAGAACATTTTCACGAGTGTGTTGGTGTGTTTCATACACGCTCCTGCCTTTAGCCTATAATTAGTTTGTAAGCTTTATAATAGTTGTCGGTTGCTCTGTGTATTTGCTTTAACATAGTCACGGCAGATGTTATATGGTGTGTGTGTGTTTGTGTGTTCCACCTTTCATCAGCTAAAGATCTGCTGGCGCTGTTCAAGTTTGCTTAGCTTCAGCAACGGAGAACTGTTTTTATAAAAATGCTCTGTAGAAAGATAACATTTCACTTCACAACAACTAAATAAATTAGATTAAACTTTATTGTCATTGTGCAGATAACAAGTTCAAAGCCAATGAAAAGCAGTACAAAAACACCACGCTAGGCCTGACGTTGTGCACTCGCCACCATCTTGTTCATAATATTATGATTCGAATATCACAAAGTTATTATTTCAAAACTTTTTTTTCGAAATCATTATAATTGTATTAAGCTTATTATATTTGTTGTTTTATAAAATAAGAAATAATACACACTTAAATACACTACAACAGTTGGGTTAAAAATGACCCAACAGATAACCCAATGCTAGGTCGATAATGTGTAGCACCTACCTACTGTATTGTTGGGTTATTTTAAGCCATTTCTTTGGGTAGTAAGTTTTACCCAATAATTTGGGTTATAAAAAAACTAATTTATTGGGTTATTTTAAAATTTTTGCTTGGGATGCTATCGATACAACATTTATTTTTACGACTTTATAAATGTATATAAATATAAATATATTATGTATATAAACATAAATATATACATTTCTTTTTGTAAAGAAAAAAAATAGCACATATATATGCGTAAATTTTATGACATTAACTAACCCGCGTATCTTCTGTGACGGTTATGCCGGTTGACCGTTAAAATAAAAAATTGTTGGTTACGCTGTTATACGAACAACTTAATGAAAATAAAAAAAAAAAAACAATATGTTTAACCCAGATATTGGGTACAGTAAATACCTTAACGCTTTTTAAAGAGAGAGAGAGTGAGAGAGAGAGGATAACAGGAGAGAGAGAGAGAGAGAGAGAGAGAGAGAGGGAGAAAGAAACAAGAGAGAGAGAGAAGAGAGAGAGAGAGAGAAAGGAAGAAAGAGACAGAGAGAATAACGAGAGAGAGAGAGAAAGAGAGAGAGAAAGAGTGAGAGAAAGAGACAGAGAGAATAACGAGAGAGAGAGAGAGAGAGAGAATGAGAAATAACATAAAAAGTTAGTTTTTGCTAATTAGTTTTGCTAATTTAAGCCAATTTTTTTTAGACAAATTAGACATTAAAAATAATCGACTCTAATGTAAGTTGAGCTTATGGACAAATATATTTATATTCCAGATTTATTTGCTTGGAAATACTTTATTTTTTGCAGTGTATCGTAAATGCAGCTACACAAATAATAATAACTTGGCTTATTCCCGCTGGATGACCTGCTGCTCTATGAACATGGCTGTAATTTTTTTTTTTTTTTTTTTTTTTGAGAATTTACACAAAATCATTATGAAGCTTAAAGCTTTGCTCCTGACATTATTCATCTGACATCCAATCAAATTGCTCGTTTGTTGAGACTAATTTGGTGCAAAATGGCTGCATCACACTTTTATTATCTTGTTTGACAATGTTACACACGCTCACACACCTCTAATTTCATTGTGTATAATAATGTCTGTAGCGTTTTCATTTCAAGTCACTGCTACCGTGTGGTCATGTGACCCAGTTCAGTCGAACGTGAGGCCTTTTTAATGCTGGAGACACTTTACCTGCATGCTGTGTTGTGATTGGTGGGCATTGAACTCAGTGACAGGTGGGTGTGTATGTGTGAATTTCACTTCCTTTGCAGATAAGGATGATGAAGTCACTGCCAACAGCCCGTCTCCTCCACCACCATCAGGTTGGTGACCATGACAGCAGCTCCATTTCATTTTCATCTTTAATTTATAGCTAAGAAATTTAACAGAAAAGGGCTTGTGTAGCTCTGACATGATCACCAATCAGCTCAGGGAGGCTGAAGAAATACTGAAAAAAGGACAACATTTTGGCACAAGATGAAGAGTCAGACAGACGATTAAGCGTTAGTCATCTTATACCACAGCAATTGGCCTAATTTGAGGGTTAGAGTTACAATAAACATTATCGAACATTTAAGAGACAATTTTTAGTAATGTTAAACAGTTGTTTCCTCATGCATTCTCTCGTTCGCTGTCTCTCTCTCTCTCTCTCTTTCTTTCTCTCTTTCCCTCTATCTGTTTCTCTCCTACTCTTTTGTTCTCTTTTCCTCTCTTTATCACTCCTTTTTCTAGTCTTTTCTTTTTCTTCCAAACTGTCTCTCTGTTTTTCGTTCTTCTTCCTCTTATTCTCCTGCTCTTCTCATTTGTTACTGTGACTGTTACAAAGCACTGACACTAAAAATACCCCCCATCAATGCTCAAAATGTTTTCTCATCAAATCAACTATTCCAATTCCAATTTAAAATCGAACCATACTGTGGTATAAGACAGTACTGTGGTATTCCAGCAGTTAAATGTGTGTCTGTTGTGTTGTTTCTGCATTCACAAATGTAGAAACAATGTAGAAAAAAAAGTTGGGATGTTTTTTTTTTTTTTATTACAATAAAAGACTTTCTAAAAGTCTTTCTAAAAGACTTTCAAATCACATGAGCGAAAACATTTTATTCACAATAGAACATAGATAACATAGCAAATGTGTAAACTGAAAGATTTTACAATTCTATTTATCAAATATGCTTATTTCAAAATTGATGCCCGCTACAGGTCTCAAAAGAGAGCAATATATTGAAAAGATTTAACTGGGAGAAAATTAACAGCTAATTAAGTTAGATGACATCAAGTCTGTAACAGGATTAGCTATAAAAGGGATGTCTTAGAGAGTCTCTCAGAAGTAAAGATGGACAGAGGCTCTCTAATCTGTAAAAGAGTGTGTAGGAAAGATTGTGAACTACTTTAAAAACAACGTCAAATTTCAAAAGTTTGCAAATCTCATCATCTACAGTGCATAACATCAAAAGATTCAGAGAAACTGGGGAAATCTTTGCATAGGGGACAAGATCGAAGACCTTTGTGGCAACACTGCGTCACTTATCAACATGATTCTGTGAAATTCATGATTCCAGAAATCACTGTCGATATACACAATATACTAAATTTATATTTAGACAAGTACAAAATTGACATTCTTGTTGGAAATCACAGACGCTGTATCCTCCTGGCTAAAGAGGAGGGAGACCTTTCAGAGTGTTAAGTTTCAAAGCCAGCGTTGTTGATGGTATTGAGGTGCATAAGTGTATACGGTCTGGGCAGTTTGTATGTTTTGGAAGACACTATGAATGATGTGGACGTCTATTTCAAAGAAGACCTTGTGTATTTCAGCAGGACAATGCAAAACCACATACTGCAGCTATTACAATAGCATGACTTTGTAGTAGAAAAATTCCGGGTGCTGAATTAACCTTCCTGCAGTCCAGATCATTTGGTGCATCATTAAACAAAAAAAATATGTCAAAGAAGACCACAAACTCTTCAGCAGGGGACCAAATTCCAACACCAAAACTCCAAAAACTCAGACCCTCGATGTTCAGAAGTCTTCAAACTGTTTTGAAAAAAAAGAAGAGGGGATGCTACACCATGGTAAAGATGTCCCATCCCAACTATTGTAAATTTGAAATGAGCTTATTTAATGCATAACATTGCAAAATTTCTCAATTACAATCTATTGTGAATAAAATATTGGCTCATTTTAATTAAAAAATCTTTTTTTTTTTTTGTATTTGATTTAAATTTTAAAAACTTCCCAATTTTTTCGGAAACCCCAATAGTCCTAATAACGCTTAATTATGAAATTATTAAATAACCTTTGCGTGTGTACGTACAGATATGATGCTCACTGTACACATGTACTTATTAAAATATAAATAAACAAATATAAATGAATAATGAATAAGTTCAACATGTAACTGAAATACTTTGTGTATTTTACGATCACACAGATATCTAACACTCTCCCTCTTCCCACATGTCTTTGTCGCACCTGACATGACAGTGAAGTTCTTTATACTTCATCAAATGCAATGTTCATCTATTATATCATTAAATAAAAAAAACAGCTTTGATCTAAGCTCATTAATTCAGTTGATAAATTCCTATTGTGTTTTCTTTCCAGAGGATGGCAGTACACACAAGAACCTTTCTGTTGATCTACCTAGTAAGCATAGACTGTTCATATAATTCTAGATATCTATGATTGGTTTAGTTTTTTTTTACAGTGGACATTTCTAATACATTTATAGCTTAGCGCAATTATGAGCAATCAAAAGCACAAAATATGGACAAAGACTGTATCTGTCACTGTATCTAACTGCACGATCTGTACCCGTGTCTGGTCCTTTGCTTTACAGTATTATTCATTGTAATATGCTGTAAAACATTTTCTCTGTATTTGTTTAGATGATAGCATCCCTGACTCAACCAGAGGGAGGAAAGACTCAGGTAATCCTCGACCCATGATGGAACTCATAAATCTGTATATATTTTACATGTAATAAATCAGACCACTACTAAAATCTCAGTTAAGAGGACGTAAGCACAAACTTTCAATCCAGGTTAGTAGGTTCATTTTCCCAAAATGACAATTCAAATGAACCTATATAAGAAATATCCTGTTTAAATTGGCCAAAAGAAACATAGAATTAGATTCAAGAGATTTTCTGAAGCATCATAGCGCCAAATTCCAACTCTGCTTGTAGAAAGAGTTGACTTTCCTGCAGGATGCACCATTGAGTCATGGGAAAATGAATGTGACTGTTCTGTAAGGAACAGCAGCTATGTTATGTTTAATCCATCCATATAGAAGTTCATATTGATGGTAGGTCTAGTTAACTGACTGCTTTTGCTCACTGCTACTATACTATAATATAAGATATGTGTTATAGATTACAGATATAACAGCCGCCAAACCTGCAACATATTAGCTTGCTGGAGAGATTATATCATACAGCTAAAACAGGAAGTGAAAATGTATACAAAAATACAAAAAGAAAGTCTAGATACAGTATAATCAAAATATAATCGATCCAGAAGACAAGCTATAACAATCAATGTATTGCTTATTAATGTGAACCTAAGGCATAAGCGAACGTGGTGGCTGCTTAAGCCCCCCATAGCCAACATAGCAATTATAAGCAATCATAATAAAGAGTGAAGGGTACATAAAATCACAGAATGTTTGTTTTTTGTGTTTATATACTTTCTGCAAAGTAAGTGAATTACTTCATTTTACAATTTTGAGTTTTCTTTAAGGACTGATAAATTCACTATCTGTAATGAACATGTATTACAGCTGAAATCATGTCTGCATGTGTGCACTTGAGGGTAAAAAGTTATTGTTTGGTATAACATACCACATGTTCTCCGATATGAACCAGATTTCCAGGGAAAGGAAGTGGGTTCATGTAAGTTTGGGAGTGTTTTCAATATTAAATAATCTTATTGTAAACACTGTATTGTTTTTTTTTTTGTTCGGGAGAAACAAGCAATTTGGATTTTTTTCAAAATATTCATTTTGCGTTAATCACTTTTTTCTCTTTTTCCCTTTTCACAGGTTTATTATTGTTGTTAATATGTTTTTGCTTTCCATGTTGCTAAATGTTGTGTTCTCAGCCAGCAGCTCTGTGTATGTGTGAGTTATTGGTGTGCATATTGGTGTGCGTACATTTATGTGCTGCTGTATATTTTTTCCTAAGATGCAGGTGTTTGTGTTTTAATTTGTAATTTGCTCTTTTTTTGGCAGTTTGGTCCCTGGGAGAGGGACAGCCACCTGAGGACCTTGACAAGCAAGTGGAAAATCCACCCCTCTCCACTTTATTAATTGAGAAACCCCAGGGTGGCTCCATCCAAGTAGGTGGGTGAATGCTACACTTCTAAGAATTGCAACTATTTTAGAAGCCATGAATATACACCATCGTAAGAGTTTCTGATGAATGTCCTACACTGTGTCAAAAAACATTTAAAGATATAAGACAATAAAACACTTTTTTTCTGTGGTTACATCCCCTACAAAAATGTGGAAAATACAGATCATAGACAATTTTTGGGTTATTGATAGCAACTTGATTGAGTGTGTTTCAATCAAGTTAATCAAGCAGCTCACGGAAGAATTGGTAACCATGGAACCAACAGTAAATGAAAACAAGGCAAATGTTTGCTATTACAAAATTTGAGTAACCAACAAAGCAATCAAATAAAGACTGGACTTTAATAAGTAACCACTGGCAAGTAATAAATGCCCCAGCAGTGCAGCGTGCATTCGACCAAATTAATGGTAACCGGATGGGAGCTGGTGGCTCAGTGGTTAAGGTATAGAACTGCTGACCGGAATATTGTGTGTTTGTTACCACCGCTAGGCCACTAAGTAAGATCCTTAACCTACAATTGCTCAGTTGTATGAATGAAATAAAATATAAGTTGCTGCGGTTGAGGGAGTCTACCAAATGCTGTAAATGTGATGAAGACATTCACAACTTTTGATGAATGCACTCATCAGCAAAGGAATTACAAAGACACTGATATGTCAGAACAAATCTACATTATTCGCATTCATCCAAAAACCACCTAAAGTTGAGCGTCAAAAGTTTTTGTCTTTAAAATATGCCAGTTTCCATCACTTGTTTCTAACGTGCATTAACACGGGGTGATTTAGCTCTTAATCCCAGGTGATTTATTCCCAAACCAGGCTATTGCACTTTTCCTTGGATTACTGACTGATCTCCTCTCTAAACACTGCTTGTAATCATAGACAATTAACTGTTCTTTCTCTTTCCTGTCGCAAACTTGACATGGTCCTGTCGGTTTATCCTGTACAATGCTACCGCCATTCTTATCCACAAGGTTTTAGCCATTCTTCTCCACACAGACAACACAGCTGCTTGTACCACTTCTCATTTCATCTAATTCTGAATTTCCCTTTCTAATGCCATGTGTTTGAAAAGGTGAAGACATTACCTTTGTTGCAAAGGTTGAGGCCAAGGATTTGCTTCGGAAGCCTACAGTCAAATGGTTCAAAGGCAAATGGATGGATCTTGCTAGCAAGACGGGAAAACACCTACAGCTGAAGGAAAGTTTTGACCGCATGACTAAGGTAACGATATGCTGAAAATTAAATATTTTAAGCCATAAGAAAATAGTTTTGACTTTCACTCTATTAATTCTGGGCTAATTGCTCCACAGGTTCACACATTTGAGATGCAAATTATTAAGGCTAAGGAGAACTATGGTGGAAATTACAGATGTGAAGTCACTTATAAGGATAAGTTCGACAGCTGCTCTTTTGACCTTGAGGTCAAAGGTTTGTGTTGTCTTTTATGTTGGCTTGGAAATGTCTCTTTAAACGTTTAAAGGAAATCATGTAGTATCTAAATTATGTTTCATTTACAGATGTTCCAGAGACTCAAAGTATTGACATTCGCTCAGCCTTTAAACGGAGGTAATGAGAGACTTTTAACATGATGTACAATTTTATCTTAGATATGAGCTATTTACGCAAAAAGATAAATACACAGTTTGCTTAAGTGGTTATAACATTCCTCGATTAGTTACAAGGT
Organism: Bagarius yarrelli; assembly: GCA_005784505.1. Classification (NCBI taxonomy): domain Eukaryota; kingdom Metazoa; phylum Chordata; class Actinopteri; order Siluriformes; family Sisoridae; genus Bagarius; species Bagarius yarrelli. Next base: position 15,064,664 of record VCAZ01000001.1, on the reverse strand, counting down.
CATAATGCAGTCTGATTGTGTATCATTTTCTACACTACTGTCTATGACCTGTTGACAAATGACAAAACTTGCCTCCTTATAATGCCGTGCTGTAATGTTGGGCTTGCATGCAATTGTCATATATTATTGTCATCTGATATTATAAAACAATAACCAATCATAGAAAAAAAGTCCTAAATATCAGGAAATATATGATTAAAATTAATTATTGGTTCATTTCTACCTTAAATCCTATAGAAACCAATGCTGGGACATGGTTTGGATAGGTTCTGGTTTATCTCAATAAACCCACCAAACAAACACACATATGTGTTGATCAGTGCATAGATATTGCTTGCTAGGGCTGTGTAAAAATATCAATACAGCTAACTATCTCGATATTTTTTACGTTTAATGGTTGACATTTATGTAATATTTATTAAAACCCTGAAAAGTCTTAATTAAAAGACATCTTTCTCCTCAGTGCATGCCAACCATCTTGCTTTAGTAGTTATTGCAGACACATATAGCCTTTGTCTTAAATAAAGCATGGCGGAATAAATTGCTGAGTTTTTAGCTATTCGTTTTACTTTTTTTAATTTGAAGTAGGACAATAAAATATATTGTGATATATCGTATCGTGAATTATGTATCGTACTGTGAGGACATTTCTTAATGTCTTCAAAAGCAATACATACTTAACATGATTTTTGGGGCCCGGTATACACAGCCTATACAAAGAAACACTTCTCTACAAGAAAAAAGCACTGCCTTGTGTTTTTCTTGTTGCTAATGCACAGACTGTAGGTATCGGCCTGAGTTACATTGCTTATCATTCTGTTGTTTGTGACTGATTGAAATTTTATTCATTTCTTCTTAATAACAACAGCAGTGAAGGCCAGGATGATGCAGGGGAGCTGGACTTTAGTGGGCTTTTGAAACACAGGTGAGAACAACATTACAAGACAAGACTAAGACTTTCCCTTTCTTTCTTTCTTACTTTTTTCTTTTGTTCTTTTTTTCTTTCTTCCATTCTTTCTCTCTCTTTTTAGTTCTATCTTTCTTCTTTCCTTCTTTCTCTCTTTTTTTTCATTCGATCGTTCTTTCTTTTTTTTTTCTTACTACGTATATACTTTGAGCATATCATTAAAAAGTTTAATAAATATGTTGTATATTCTCCTATCATTGCCAAATTTTCATTTTTAAAGCATCATTTGAATGAAAAATAGTATTTCTAATTAAAGGAATTGTACAGGGTTTGCTTTTGTGCTCAGTTGTCCTATAATTAGCCCAAAAGTAACAAAAAATAAAATTCCACATTTATTGGCTTGTCTCTTCTTCTTTCCCACACATTCAGAAACACCAGGTTAGTACAGATAGTAAGTAATTAAATTAGACCTTACTGCTGGTAAGTACTGTAATCCCATAGTATATTCCGCATGGACAAACAAGAGTGCTGTTTTACTGTAGTCTGGTAACACTTTATTTCAAAGCAGCATTTGTGTAAGTTCCAGAAAGATTATGGAATCATGTAAAGTGCCTTTTGGTTTTTTTTTTTTAATAATTAGGACTCGATTACAGATGAGCCCCTCTTTTTTGACCAGGATCCATCTGTGCGTCCAGTGTTTTATGTCTCTACAGTCGTTACTAGAAAATAATATTAATAATATGACTGAACTTGACATCATAACATTTTTGAAATCACTTTGTTCAACATAGCTAATCAAGGAGAAAAATTCATAAATGTTATGGTACCACCTCCCAGCAGTGTTGCTTAAATTCTAAACCAAAGGGCACAACTGATTTATGCGAACTTACAAATGAAGCTGCAAATAGTGTTATCGCTATATTGAAGCATCTGTTAAATGCAAATGAATATGTTCTACATTATAAAGTGTGTCTGTTAGTGCTGTTGACTACATATTTTTCGATGCTGACCTGAAACACGTGTTGGAGGAAATGAAATGAAAATAATCATTCCATGCTGTTTCTCTTAAATCTTCCAGACATTCCAACCAATGTCTGTGAATGTGAGGCCTGATTGACATAGACTAGCGATGACTAACTCAATTTCTTGCATCCTGTAAAACATCTTCAAACACTTAATTATAGTAACTCTATTCACCTTTAATAAAATACTCACATCTTTTTCTAAAACATTAAATACTTTTACTAATTGAAAACCCCTGCATAATGACTGGCCTACATGGGTAAGACAAAGTTTCTCTTGGAAACAGAATACAATGGTACCTCACTGTAATGAAGTATGGAGGTTTGACCTTCATAGCCTAGACTTTTTATGCAACAATGAAAAATATTCTACCATAAATTTATAATCATTTTACACATTTCCACTGATAAATTAATTTTGTCAAAATTAAACTATTTTAAAAAATGACCCGCATAACAAAACCCTTTTCCTGATGTTTTCATACTTAATAGAATCCCACAGTCCAGTAGCCTACTGTATGTACTGTATGTCATGACCATCATTTTGTGTCACGACTATTATATTCCTATTAAGTAATATTCATCAATCAATAGAAATCAGACTATTTATCTGAGTCTTGAGAGCACATCGATTTTGGTAGAATACACTCAACTAATTTCTGTGCTCTGTGGTATCAGAGAGGTGAAACAGGAGGAGGTACCAGAGGTGGACGTCTGGGAGATCCTAAAAAATGCCCGACCTGATGAGTATGAGAAGATCGCCTTTATGTATGGCATCACAGACCTCCGCGGTCTTCTTAGAAGGCTGAAGAAGACAAAAAAAGAAGAAAAGAAGAGTGAAGGTAATCCAGGGATTAACTAGTGGACTAAATTTCAGAACCATATAACCTGATGTAATTTTTTCATCCTACTGTATCTTTTAGCATTTGCTAAGAGGTTAGAACCTGCATACCAGGTGGACAAAGGAGGGAAGGTTCGATTAGTTGTGGACCTGGCTGACCCAACTGTTGAATTGAAATGGTACAAGAATGGCCAAGAAATTCGTCCAACACCAAAGTAGGTCACATCTTTTCTCGAACATTCGTTCTATTTACAGATAAAGTGCATTTTGAGGTTCATCTAGAAAATAGATTTTATTGGTGGTGTGGTTTGGCCAGGGTTTTTCTCCATTTTGTGATTCTTCGGGTCTTATATAGTATGTATATGTTACTGACATTCAGTCAAATATTGTTGTGTTACTGTATTCTTAAAAGATTCTATTGGTATCAGATTTGTAATCCAATTTCTAGCCTTTTGCTCCCTATTTTGACTGTGCCACATACCAGTTGATTTACCAGAGAACATCCTTTAAACCCAGCTTTGGAACATTCTAAGATACTAATTGGGCAAATAATTTACTATGTTTCCTAAATGTGACAGTAAACGTCTTACTCAAAATACTCTCTGTTCTTTCCTGTTTGTTTTCTGCTTGTTTCGCTGTGGAATTTGTCCGCCACATCCTCTACCTTCCTGTGCTCTGGCTCTTTTCGGACTTCTGATTCATCCTAAAGCAATAGGAAGTAAGTATTCTAATCCCAGTTCCAAGTCAACTAACAGCTAGTCTGATATTGTTGACTGGTCGACATGGACACAAAAAAAAACACATTGTTAGACACACATTTCTGAAGTGGTAGGGCAGTAATCAGGGCGTTGGATTGTTAATTGAAAGATCGGGGTTCAACTCCCGACACAAGCAAGCTGCCACTGTTGGGCCCCCGAGCAAGCCACTTAGCTATCAATTGCTTAGTTGTATAAAGAGATAAATGTAAGTCACTTTGAATATGGGTGTCTGCCAAATGCTGTAAATGTAAATTTATCTAATAGTTAGTGTTCCATTAATAAACAGCTTTTGATGTACAAATCTCAGTACATTACTGACTAATGTTTTTTTTCATAGGTTTGTCTTTGAGCACAAGGGTACACAGAGGATCATGGTCATCAATAACTGCCAGCTGAATGATGATGCTGCCTATTCAGTTGTAGCGGGAGATGAGAAATGCACCACTGAACTGTTTGTGAAAGGTAAATTCCGGTATACGTTAGAGCTCTTTTGTGTCTTTTTTCTGAGTACATGCGTTTTTAGCTGGTAGAATGTAAATGCTTGGAGATATTTCAGGTATACAGCAAGTTTATAGTCATTATATGTATGTACATGTGAAAAGGAACCATCATTAGCTTCCAATTCCTGAATCTGATCTTTCGTGCAGTGTTACCAGTGAAGATTGTTAAAGAGCTGGAGCCTGTGAAGACTACAGTCAATGAGCGAATTGAGTTGGAGTGTGAGGTGTCAGAAGAAGGAGCACAAGTTAAATGGTGTGGTTCTACATTCAGTAAAACATTCAGTGTAGTTCAGTGTAGAGATTTCAAGGATGAAAAGGTTTAAAATATTACTTTCTTATTTCACTGTCACAGGATGAAGAATGGTGTGGAGGTTCCTACCGGGGTGCGTTCAAGATATCGTGTCAAGTGTGAGGGCACAAAGCACTGGCTGGTTATAGACGATGCCATGAAAGAGGACACAGGCACCTATTCCGTCATGGCAACTGGGGGTACCAGTGAGGCCCGTGTCCAAGTAGACTGTAAGCAAAACGTACTTCTCTTTTCTTATACTGTATAGCCCGGTTCTGTTTGCATTAGTTAAACACTGTGCTAAGGAAAGTATTTCCTTCTTTCTTGCTTCCACTGTCTCTCTTCCACAATACACTCATGATGTCTGTACAGTAAAGCCACTGAAGATTCTGCAAGATCTACAAGACATAACAGTCCGTTTGGGGGAGCCACTTAAGATGCACTGTGAGATTTTTCCTGGAAATGTTCCTGGGCGCTGGTACAGAAATGGCCAGCTTATTCAGTCCAGCGATCGTCTCGCCATTATTCACAGAGCCAAGTACAATCATGCATCCAGTTTTACTTCTTTACACTGCTTTAAAACTGCATTACATTTAATATAGTCAAAAATACCCACTTATATCAGAACCACAAACTGAGAAACTTAAACTGTTGCTTTTTGTCCTTCAGGGTCCACAGGATAGAAGTTGACAGCTGCACTCTGCATGATGCTGGAGATTATACCTTTGTGCCAGAAGGGTACACACAAAGCCTTAGTGCTAAAATCCACATAATAGGTATCCAACTCTAATTTACTTAGAGTGAAAGGTTTACTCAACAGTATACATTCCTTAGTATACAACCTTTAATTGACTTTAATAAATAACAATGGTTTTGTTTTTAATTTTTAGATCCTCCTAAAGTGTATTTGGAGGCATTGAATGCTCCAGATAACACCATCACAATTGTAGCTGGTAACAAATTGCGTTTGGAGGTCCCCATCACTGGAGAACCTGCACCCAGAGTGGTGTGGATGAAAGGAGAGCGGGTAAGTGAGGGTAAAGGACTGACAGAGGTAATTCAGTCATTAAAATTAGTTATTTAAACTGGTTGCAGGGCCAAAACGGGACACTATAGGGAAAAGTGTCTATAGATTGGAAGTGTTAGCTCAGTGAGTAAGGTGTTGGACTGGTGATCAGAAAATCATGGGTTTAATTCTTAGCATGCCATAGCTGCCACTAAGCAAGTCCCATTATCCATCAACTGCTTAAAAAAATCAGATAAATGTAAGTAGCTCTGAAAAAAAAGTGTGTGGCAACTGCCAAACATGTAGGTTACATTTACAGCATTTGGCAGACGTTCTAATCCAAAGAGACTTACATTTATTTCTTTTATACAACTGAGCAATTGGGGTTAAGGGCCTTGCTCAGGGGCCCAACAGTGGCAACTTAGTGGTGCTGGGAATCAAACCCTGATTTTCAAATTAGCCGACCAACACCTTACTCGCTGAACAGCCAGTTTTCCTAGTCTTAGTGAATACTTTTGAATAAATCTTAACACTTAAGCTGTAAAGAAGTGGGCTGAGTGGGATACATAATGCAGAGACTGGGCGTAGTCGAATAAACAGTCAGATAATTGCAAAGCAAACAATACTTCGCAAAGTGCTAATTGTTAACACTAGCTTATATAATGAACCAAACAGAAAGCGACACCGGAAGTACAACCGAAGAGTCAGTATTCGGGTGATTCCTTTCATAAGCTAAGACAAAAAATTAGGCTATGTTTGGATGTCAATGTTTCTGAGATGCTGTTAAAGGATTTTAAGCTGTAAATAACCGAATGGCCTCAAACATCAATGAATGGTTTCTAAATGTAGGTTTACTTTTCCAGAAACATAATTTACAAAATTTAGGGACTTGTATGCCTTAAGTGTCTTTTACCTTTTTGTTTGCTGTTGTAATCAGTAATTAAAAGTCTTTTTGCAGCAAAAATCTAACCCTATTGTATATGTGTCCAGGTCATTCTTGACACTGGGAGTCGGGTTCGTGCAGAGACAGCTTCTGATCAAACCACTCTCACAATCGAAGTCACTGAGAGAGAAGATACTGGTAACTACAAGATCGTCCTGCAGAATGAAGCAGGAGAGGACACAGGCAGTGTGAAGATTAAGGTTGTGGGTAAGGCTCTTAAATAATTCCACCACAGGATCTGGATTTTACACTAGACATCACTGGATTATGTGCATGTTGTTGCTAGTCTATTATTAGAAAGTCACTTTTGCCAGTCAGAAAGACAGCAGTCAGCCATTTTAGGAGCTTGGACAGCAGCCTCCTCCTGTTTAGAGTGTTTTTTGTATATTTAAATAAAATAAATATTCAACTTCATTGTGCAAGGTACATGTACAGAACCAATGAAAGGCATTTTTTGCATATCCCATCTTGGTGGGTTGGGGTCAGTGCGCAGGCCAGTGCCCCGGGAGCAGGGGGGTTGGGGGTCTTGGGTGGTTGGCTTGCCGGTGGTGGGGCTTGAAGCCAGGTGTTTCTGGTCTTCAGATCAGCACCCTGACCATTTGAGCCACCTCTGCCCCTTTTACATGTAAAAGCTGTAGCTTAGTGGTTCATCTGTTGTCATGGGCATTTTTCCCTAATACAGAGTAATAAAACAAATCAGACAGACTAGACAAAGGTGTAAACAAAGCAATAGAAATTCAACCGCTGCAGCGATGGCTACTTCTAATAATAATTTTGTGCTATTTGACGCTGCCAGATTGGTAAAAATTTCTGAACACATATTTAATAAGTTACATATTCGTAAGAGGCATTCATAAAAATTAATTTGTCTTTTCTGTGTTGTAGATATACCTGATCCCCCTGGACCTCCCTTGGTTCCCTCAGTTGGTGGTGACTGGTGTACAATGACATGGGATCCTCCTATTTATGATGGGGCTTCTCCTATTTTGGGTAAAAAAATATATACATTAAATAAACTTTACATACTGTTTTATTTATTCTCATGGGAGCCCTTTTACACCACTGGTAGACACCCTCATCTATAAACAAAGACCAATTTCATTATTTGCAGCCGTTTTCCGGACACCAGCAGTAGCCTAATGGCTGTGCTTTGCTGTTGCTTCCCTCAGGATACTTCATTGAGAGGAAGAAGAAGCAAAGCTCCAGATGGATGCGTCTTAACTTTGACCTCTGCAAAGAGACCACATTTGAGCCTAAGAAGATGATTGAGGGTGTGCCGTATGAGGTGCGGATTTTTGCTGTTAATGCCATTGGTGTTTCCAAGCCTAGTGAGCCATCCAAACCCTTCATACCCCTTGGTGAGTGCTGCATCTTTCACAACTTTTGAACTTGCTGGTGTTTGTATGTCTCCAATACTGTCAGTACCTATGCTTGGTTATGAAACACCTTTTTAATCTTTTGATGTAAGATAATAATAATAATAATAATAATAATAGTGCGGAAACTGTAGTGCACAAGCCCAGGATGTCCTTTTATACCAGATAGCAACAAATATACTATGGCACCATTGCCATATTTGAGCTTGCCCTTTAGACAGCCCTTTCGCAGCTGTTGCTTTCACAAGATGCAAAGTATTCCCACTCCCATCATTATTATGGCTGAATTAAAAGTTTAGGGGATCAAAGACAGTATCAGAATACATGCCAGTGAGATCTAACTCTCCATGACTTTCCTTCTCATGTGGTTGTCATGGCCCTGAATCAAAAATGTTCATAATAACTTTGTTATTTATAGTTTATTTGTACTATTGTATATTTGGCTTTTTCTTAGAAACTTGCTTTTCTCTTCTTTTTTTTTTCTTTTTCTTTTTCTCTTTCTATTTGTTTTGTTTTTAAGCTGTCACCAGTGAGCCCACTATGCTGGTGATTGACGATGTGACAGATACCACTGTCACTATAAAGTGGCGTCCTCCAGAAACCATCGGTGCCGCTGGGTTGGATGGTTACCAAATAGAGTACTGCCTTGAAGGAAGTAAGATGCCAGTGAAGACCTACTTATACTTTATTTCATGACTATTACTTACACTAATGAATAATAAATCCTATAATATTTCAGTATTAATAACTTTATTTCTAGAGCTTTTTTGTATGAATAATAATGTTAACATCTTACAAGGATCGAAACATGCTAAAATTATTAAGTGAATCACAATTTTTTAAATGCCGGTGGATCTTAGATGGCAGAAGCTACCCCTAATGACTATTATTGTGTATTATTACTGACATTGTAGAGCACTTATGTACTATTTTTTTAAGAAAATGGTGTAACAGCTGCACCACTGTCTTTTTTCACAGCGGATGAATGGATTCCTGCCAATAAGGAACTGACTGAAAAAACTAGATACACCATCACAGATCTGACAACAGAGTCCAAGATCCTTATCCGAGTGAAGGCAATAAATGCTGCCGGTGCCAGCCTACCGCGCACTACTCAACACTCTGTCCTGGTCAAAGAGGTTGTCGGTGAGCTACATTACCTGAACCCTTTGTTTGAAGCATTATAAAATAAAAATAGAGCATATTTAAACTAAATATACCCCTGTCTGGTAAGAAGTAGAAGTAAAATTCAGCTACAATAGTGTTAAGGAGATCAGACACCTTAAGAGGTCTGGGGTTCAGTCAGTGTTCCAGTTCATCCTAAAGGTGTTCAGTGGGGTTGAGTCAGAGTCAGGATTCTGTACAGGACAGGTTTTGTTCACAGGGACATTGTCATGCTGGAAAAGTGTTTTGTAGTATCTTAGTCCAGTAAAGGAATAATGGAATGATACAACAAACAAAGACATTCTAGAAGATCGTGTGACTCAGACTGTGTAAAGGTTTAAGGCAGACACATATATATGCTGGTGTGCTGGTAAGGTGACCACAAACTTTCTGACCACAATCTAGTTTTAGGCTTAGATTGGTCAAAGTAGCATTTTTATGTGCTGTAGTAGATTATAAAACTTGTATCTTGCAGAGCCCCCCAAGATCCGTATCCCTCGCCACTTGAAGCAGACGTACATGCGCAAGGTCGGAGAACAAGTTAACCTCGTTGTGCCATTCATGGTAAGGCAATAATCATTAATCAACAGCAAATCAAGCAAATTTTTCATAATCAGTGCAAAATCTGTAAAATGTTTTGCCCAGGGCAAGCCCAGGCCAAAGGTCACATGGTTGAAGGACGATGCGCCTATCGATCAAATGCAGGTCAACATCCGCAACTCCGACTGTGACAGCATCATCTTCATTCGCAAAGCTGAGCGCAAACACTCTGGGAAATATAAGATGAATGTTCAGGTGGAAAAACTTGAGGACACAGCTATACTAGACATTCAGATTGTAGGTAAGTAATTAGCCTAGTTTGATAGAACAAAGAGAAAACAGGTCTACATAAATATTAACATTTGGCAAAACTCATTTGTTCAACTGAGCGTGTGCCAGTTAAGTCACCTATTACTATATATGTTTGTCAAAAAAAATTTAACTTACCTTTCTAACTCCTGTCAAAGAGGCAATTGAAGGGTATAATTAAAGTTACTTTCTATGCTGATCTCTTCAACAGACATTCCTGGTCCTCCACAATGTGTTCGAATTGAGGAGGTCTGGGGTGAGAATGTAGCTCTGGACTGGACGCCACCCAAGGACAATGGAAATGCTCCTATAACCGGCTACACCATCCAGAAGGCAGATAAAAAGACCATGGTATATATATATATATATATATATATAAAACTCTTGTTTCTTTGTGCCTCATTTTTGTCAAAGATTAAGAATGTTTATGAACATGGATGGTTTCACAGTTATTTTGGCTATTGCATCTTCTGTAAACGATGCATAATATTCTGTTGGCTGTTGCGTGTACAGGAGTGGTACACCTTTTTGGAGCACTACCACCGCACGTGCATTACCGTCACCGAGCTGGTAGTAGGCAACGAGTACTACTTCAGAGTCTTCTCGGAAAACATGGTGGGCCTGAGCCAGAGCGCCACCACTACAAAAGATACTGCAGTCATAGTAAAGGAGGGTAGGTTTTGACCTCTTTAGGAGGGTTATTGGGTAAAGCAGAGGCAACCATGCATTTCATAATCTTAGTATGTAGATTTTTTTTTATCAGTTTTAATGCAGTTGTTTTGGATTTTCAAATGCAACAAATGGATTAATTCATCTATTTTTTTTCATTAAAACATGATTTTCTCTCCCATAATCTCTTGTGTTTCAGAAAACAAATCATGATTATTATTATTATAAATCTGTAAACTGAGTGCCTGGAATGTTATTCTGATTCTTATATATTATGCATTATACAATTTGTTTTCTTTTACAATTTAATTAAAACAGTAAAAAAAATAAATGCCCAAAATTGACAAAATGACCTGCCAGCAAAATAAGATTATTTCCATCTTAAAATAGTTTTCAAAATTAGTCTGATAACTATTTTATTGATCTACTGTGTTATTATAATAGCAAATGCTGAATAAATGTGATTATAGACACAATATTTTTTTTTTATATGATGTCAGGTTTTGCAGGCCAGTTCATCTCTTTATCACTTTATTTTACTTAACACAAATGTTGACTTAAGAGACAGCACTTTTATGTCAATTATTAGTCTGTTATTATTAGCAAAGCGTGAACTGTTATAATCTAATTAAAATTTCTACTTATAGTGTTAAAAAATATATAACATTTGACACTTAATTGTGTTGTCTCTTCTTTATCACATATAGAAAATTCCCCTATGATACACTGCCTGGACCACATCCTGATCCTTTTTATTTTCCCTTTTTTCTTTCTTCTCCTCTCCATATTTTGTCTCCTGTCTCTCGTTCTCAGGAATGAATCTGAAGATCCCAGAATACACTGACCACGACTTTAAAGAGGCACCCAAGTTCACGCAGCCTCTCATTGACACGATTGCCATCGCCGGGTACAACACGACCCTTAACTGCAGCATCCGTGCCAACCCGCGGGTATGTGGTAGATGTGTGTAGCTCTGTGTTTATATTAGTTATTTACCTCTCAGTTGCCACAGACAGGTCAGTGAAGCTACAGAGATTATCTGATGGTTGCATTATCTTAGTTTCAAAAATGTCAGACAACTGATTAGAAGGTCAAGTCCCACCACTGCTAATCAAGCTCAAGTTCAAGAAGCTTTATTGTCATTTTAACCATATATAGCAGATGCAGTACACAGTGAAATGACCCCCTGGTGCTACACAAAACATAGAATTTCACAAAAACAACAAAGAGCCACTGAAAAGAATAGACATAAAGTGCATGTGTGCAACCTAGTGCAGACAGTGTAGGAAACAGACAGTGCAATAAACAATACAAACATTACAAAGACAGTGCAAAGAAGACAACAGAGAACGGAACATAACGCCAACCATATTGTAAAATGAGGTAAGACATGGGATGTGCAAATTAACAACAATATTGTGCAAATAGCATTGTGAAGTGACTATAGCATTGTAAAGTGGCTGTGCTTAACAAAAAAATGTTTTGGGTTTTTTTTTCAGTCTACTTGTGTTGAATGTGTGTGTATGTAGTTCAGTTCTGTGTTAAGCAGCCTGATGGCTTGAGGGTTGAGTGTGTGTGCATATTTGTGGGTTGAGGTAGTTCAAGAACAGTGTGTTAATCTGCCTCCGCCTAATCCTTCCCTGCTCAGGTGTAGAAATCGAAATAATGGTTTCTACCAGATGCATATATTTATTTGTCTTTTAACTGTATTTACTTTATTTTTTTGTTAGTTAGTTTAGCTAACAGACTTACACCGTCTCTGCTACATTAATTTTGCCGTTGTTTTCTTCTAGTCACTTGAGCTAAAAATAAAACACTTGTTTTGGTTTTCTACAAGATTCCTAAATATGGAAGCTAATTTGTGTGTCTGCAGAGGGTTCTGAGGGTCTAGAAAGAAGTTCTGAGGGTTTAGAAAAGAGGAAACTGGAGGCAGGGTTGATAAACTTTGCCACTGCAGTTGTCACTGCTGGGCCTCTGAGCAAGGCCCTTGACCCCCAATTGATCAGTTGTATAAAAGCGATAAATGTCACTTCGGATAAGGACTTCTGCCAAATGCTGTAAATGTAAATTAAAATGCATCTGATTATTATTTTTGCTCAACAGTAAACTACACATACTCCCACATTTGCACGACAGCGCGCTCCTTTTCTCTTTGGCTCTTATTGCTTTATTTCTTTCTTTTCTAGTTTACTGCAACAGAAAATAATCATTAATAGAATTCTGTCTATATGTTTGATTCTTGGATATAGACATATTTAGACATGGTCTATAAACAAACTCGCTGGTGTCAGCCAGACGAGCATGGGTTCCCCCTATAGTCCGGTTTCCCTCAAAATTTCCTAATAATATCACCTCAGGGAGTTTTTTTCTTGCCACTCGGACTTGACCACAGCCCTGCTTTCACAAACCTCTTACAGTATTTACCTTACTGAAAACCAGTAGTGAAATCAGAATTCAGACAGCAGCCTGGTGACATCCAAATAACTAGTCATAGATCTGTGATAATATCCAGCCAGTCCCAGGAACTTTTGCATCCCCTCTTCAGTCTTAGGGCTATTAATTTGGCCAAACTAAAAGCCCAGCTCCCATGTTTCCACTTTCAGTCCAGTCGCAAAGTTCACTGTGAGTTCTGTCTGTCTCAGTGATCTTGAAACAGCCCCTTAAATACTGCATATGCTGCTGCCAATCATATATATAAATAATCTCTAAATAGGCAGTTGGCATGCACAGCATGCGGGTGGGGGTAGTTTAGTTGTAGCATAGTGGATAAAGTGTTGGACTATTGATCAAAATATTGTTGTTTTAAATTACCTAAACCACCAAACTGCCACTGATGCCTCCTGAGAAAAGCTCTTAACCAGTCACTGCCCAGTTGAGTAAAAAAATTAAAGAAATGGCATTCGTTTTGGATAAGTGTGCTAACCTTTGGTTAACTTTGTAGAATTATTACCACTGCAAGTGTGCCAAGAAGTCTATTTAAACCAAAGTAATTCTCAACTAAAACATCAGTAAGGTTTTATAATAAGAAACAAAAATTCCTCCTATTGTTGGAATATGTAAAATTGGCCCTAACAATCTGTCAATCATAGAAACATTAGCTAGAATGTAATCCTAAGAACGTAGATTAACTAACCCAGATAGAATTTCCCACAAGTGTGTTATGCTGCAACATATGTTATCCTTGAACCTCCCTGTTTGGTAGAAGCTGTGTGTGAGGTAGTAGGTGGGAATTGGCAAGATCAACTGGGGAGGGTCAGTGTTTGCTGATCGCCTGTTTGTGGTCCCTGTCTATGTCAGTTTTGGATCAGATTGCCAGTTCACTTTATGCTTATGCTTGGTCATATGACAAAGTATCGGTAGTTTTCTGAAACTGGAAGCAACCAGTATAGACACCGAAAGAACATACGCAGAAACCTACACCTTAGATTGAATGTGGGACTCTAAGGCTGCCACATAACCAACAACATGCTGCCTGACATTTTCCAATATATCATTATTCAGTACAATTCATTTATTTTTACAGCACTTTTACCAATGGACATTGTCTCTAAAGCAGCTTTACACGGAATACAGTAACAGTGAAAAATTGACTCTAATAATCAAGCCGATGGCGGACTGTAGCACGAACGAAAAAAGTAGGAAGAAACCTTGAGAGGAACCGGACTCAAGAGGGAAACCCAGATGAGGATGACACTGAATATTCATTTATTACAGCTCATGGTAATGGTCCAAAAGTCCAAATCCATGCTCAAAGCTTCTTAAATTTGAGAAAAGGGGCAGGAAACTGGTCACTGGTACCTCAGAGAGAACGTGATAGAGATAGAAAAAGATTATTAAAAGGATTATTAAGTGTATTGTTGTGTAAGTTAAGGACATATTATGTCCTCCAGCAGGACTAACTCTGGCAGCATATCCAAAAGGAAGAGCAGGAGCTTACACAGACATTAGGGATCACTATACATGATACAAATTGCATTAAAATCAAAATGTTCTATTAAATATGGCACAATGCACCTTGTTTCACATGTGTCTTTGTTACTCTTGTGATAAGGTTAAATTGTTTTCATATATAGCCCAAAGTGATCTGGATGAAGAATAAAATCATCATCCTTGATGATCCACGCTACCGCATGTTCAGCAGCCAGGGTGTGTGTACCCTGGAGATCCGGAAGCCAAGCCCATTCGACGGAGGTGTTTACAGCTGCAAAGCTATCAACGACCTCGGGGAGGCCCAGGTGGAATGCAAACTGGAGGTGAAAGGTCAGTCTGGGCGTCAACAGCGTTTACAGTCGTAGATAAGGAATTGTCCCGGATTGTAGCTTAATGATTGGGTTTTACAGGAACCAGTACTGAACATCGTACTAGTTATTCATTCATCTAATCTATTTTTGCTGGTTCTTGTTTCATGGTGTTTGATGTGTTATATGTGTTTAATACAGGAATTATCATGCACACACCCCTCTGAAAGTGAGTTGTTTGTGCTCTCCACTAAAGTTTTTTTGGGTTTGAGATAAAATAAGAAATCAGAATTTCAGCTTTTATTTTCTGATAGTTTATTGTGATATGTTAAAGAACTATAAAGTTTTGTTTTGTTTTTTTCAAATATCAAATAAAGCTTTTTGTGGCTCATATCTGTCCTTCAGTTTCTGCTCTCTGGTGAGAGGGGTGTATTTTGTGTTATGTAGCCTCTATGTTTCTATAATTAATACCTTCTGTAAATGGTGGCTTGTGAGCCCTTCCCCTCTAATCCATGTCACTGATTGCGTTTATATAATTTTCTGCACAGCTTTCACAAAGTTTGATCATCAGCTTTGTTTTTTATCTAGATTTGTTCAGAATACTTTCAGCATAATTATACTGGCTGTTTATATTGTTAGCCAATTATATTGGCTATGTTTTTTTCACTCTTCTCTTGTCTCCAATAGACAGCTCTTTAGTCGTCCTGTTGGTTTATCCTTTTTACTGACAAATGTCATTTTTATAGGAGAAACCCAGAACTCAAACCAAGAGCAGACAATCGCCGCTATTAAGTGTTTAAACAATCTGTCTAACAATACACACCTATACGACAACAACAGCAAACACCTGCCAGTTACACGGTCTAATAATTCTGATCAATTTAAAACAACACAAAGCTGAAATTCCGATCAAATATCTTACATTCATTATTTTGATCTCAAACCCAAATCACTTTGTAGTATGTAGTGCAAAAACGAAATAATTGACCTTGTTGTTCCTCTTTTGGAGGCGGGATTTCTGTTCGTATGATGTCATGATTTTTTTTTTTCCAGATCCCATAGCTGACCATGCAGTCTAAATTTCTGAATCAGTTACCCTGTTAACAAAGGATTCAAGTGTATGTGAAACGAGATCTTTTGCCTTCTGCTTTTAATCGAGAGCGTTTAAAATAGAAAGATCTCTGATTTCACTAAATGAGAGCATGCCGCTCATGCTTCTCAGCCTGCAAATCATTTTTTTAAATGTCCGGAAACCCCATTCATCATTACCTCAAAAGATGTATTCTAGGAGTGGATTAGTTTATAAATCCATACACACTTCCATCACTTCTTTTCCCTCTCAGTCTTAATCCTTCATGTTAAATCTGTAATGACTAAGTCAGTGATGCATCCTGACACACACATAACTCCCTCACCTAAAAATGTGAGGTTTAACCGTCCCCCTTTTTTCTTTTCTCCCCAGTCATCACTCAGGAATAGTGAATGTGCTATTCTCATCTAAGGTAAGCTTTCATATGGTCTCGAGCATATGAAGCTTATTTAAATCATTCATTCTGGAGCTTTTACTAAACCTGCTTTTGCTGCTTTGCTTTAACAACCTTGAGTTCTGACTTTTCACGAAATTGTCAGTGAGAATGCTGTTGGCATCGTTTCTGTTCATCAGTCATGTCTTTGCTGCGTTTGAAACTGTTTTCTGCGGTCTTTCTTGCATGCCTCACAGTCGCAGGTTACTCACAGCATTTGGCTGGAATGCGGGCAACCTTTTTAGAAACACCACTTCAGATGCCGGTGTGCTGCTTGCATGAGCCTCGTTTCGTAGTAGCTTGTGGCTACATGTAGCATTTTTCGAACAGAGGGTGAGTAACTTCCTCCCCTCAGTCTGAGTCAGGCGTGTTCAGATATTTTTCTCACAGATGTTTGCAACCGCAATATTGTAGACACGATGTGTATATTGTTAATATTGTGTATATTTCTGACTCATAGATATTTTAGATCAAGTGCACATGACCTACTTTTAGACTGTTACTTTAGAGAATGTTACTCACAGTTTTGTGTAGTGCTTGCTTCTTTACTGACGTTTTTCTTTCTTGGTGTCTTTCTCTCTTTGCCTTATTTAAATCTACTTCCTTTATATATAGAATATACAACTCACTACATTACACTGCAGTATAATACACTGCACTAGAGTACGGTAAGGAACAGTACACCACAATAAACTACAATACAGTACCACGTTTCAGTAAAGTACACTGGGTTAGAGTACATTACACTACACTACCCAACAACACAATACAGTACACTAGAATACACTGGACAACAGTGGGCTACAGTATAATACACTACAATATGTACTATACTAAACAGTACTATACTACATTACAGTACTCTAAACTATGGTGCAATGAACTAGGCCAGTGGTTCCCAACCTTTTTTAGTCTAAGACCACTTTTTCCCAAGAAAATATTTTAGGACCCCACTTCACATTTAATAATATTATTTCTCTTGTTATTTTATGCAGTTCGTGTTTCCAGTATTGCTAGCACTGCAACCCGAATTGGTGGGAGCTTCCTTACCTGACTCCAGTATGCCTAGGTCATTACTATCAGCTGTTGACAGCAAATCAGTGAGACTTGGTCATTTTTGTGGAGGAGGGGAATTACAAATTTGTCCATTTTTTGGTCAACCAGGGGACCATGTATAAAATTAGTTAATGCAGTATGATCATTCTCCTTATTGCTCACTGCTCAACACTTTTCAAAATATGACGCAACCTCCACAGAGCTCACTGAGACCCCCTTTTGGGTCGGGACCCCCCTCTTGGAAACCGCTGCATTATACCATAGTACACTTGGATTACATTACACTGCAGTACAGTAACGTATACTGCAATACACTACACTATAGACTGATAGACACAGTAGACTAGACTCATTACAGACTGATAGACACACTAGACTACACGCACAACACTACACTGAACTACAGTAACCACATTATAGTCAACAATAATACAGGCAACAGTACATTAAACTAGATTATGGTACACAATGCTATAATGCATTATAGCACACTACACTAGACTAAACTGGACAAAAGTGCACTTAACTACACTACACATGACTACACCGCAATGTGACTTCTCTTCCTCGTGTTCATGCTTCGTGTCTTTTCTCTATCTCCTTTAGGAGGCTTTACATTTATGCAGCTGATGAAGCGTGGGGTTCCATTGCATCTTATTAATAATTACATAAATGAGACAAAGTCGCCGGAAAAGTCGCAGGAGAAGACGGAATCTAACTGATGAGGAATTCAACCGTTGATTTCCCAGTAACCCCCTGTTCCTAAACCCCATTAGTGACGTGTGTGACCCGTCTTTGGTATGGCATGTGCTGTTTGGAATGGACCTCTAGTACTTAAGAAAGGTTTGCTAGCTGTATGACAGGCTGTTTTTTCCCAAAACCCTGTTCCAGCACAGATGCATGTCTTCAGTGGAATTGGATTGAAGCTTCAACATGTGTAAGACACCATATTCTGAATTGGCAAATAAGTTGATGTATTTAATGTGTTAGTTTGTTTTACATTTAAGAAATATATGCATAGGGGCTGCTGGTGAAATTCTTCTCCCTTGTTTTATTAAAGTTTTATTCTTCTCCCAGCAGTGCACTGTGGTGAATATAAAACAAAAACCGTTGTGCAATGTTGTAAAACAATTTGAAGTGCTTTGTCTTGTAGAGGAAGTAGCTATACTTTATTTAGTATGGTTGAGTTGAATAAATGTCACGATAACAAAGCTGTGCTGTGTGTTTTTATCAGTATGATTCCTTATTGTTGTATTAAAACGTTGATCTTTTTCATAGCAGACAAACTTGCTAAACCATCTAGTTCAGTCTAACCGACTGCCTACATGCAGGTGAACTAGTTAAACTGGTAGAACCTTTTTTTTTTGCTAGCATTAGTAGAAGGAACTCATTTCCTTTTCACCAGCTGGTGATGATAAGCTACCAGTTTAATTACTGAGCTTGCCAGGCTGGATCAGTAAACAGCACACAGTACACACAGTACCCAATATGTCTCAGAGATATGTCGTCATCCAATCATTTACACCTAATTCCAGGGTGAATGCAATGCCACATAATTAACTGCATAATTAACTTTTTACGTAATCATTACCTGACTGTATACCAAAATATATAAATACATATATAAATACAATGCTATAACAGCAGATCCAAGCGGCTTGCCGAATAACTTTTTATTTTTCATCATCCGGTTTCTGATTCAGTTTTATATTTCATCAGCCAACCATGTGATCTCAGCAGAGGAAAGATGAGAGCACACACATACAATAAGCTTTTCTACCTGAACTGTGGTCACAGCTGTGTAAACATGTGAACATTTTACTCCAATCATTTTCACTCAAAAAGTTCATGTAACTATATTAAGTTTAACACAGAAATCTATTTAATGATTTTTGTAAACATGTGTTATTTGGCTAATACATTTAAGCAAGACACGAAAAGACTTGTGTGTGTATAAAATACGGGGAAAATGGTAGCACAATGGTTAAGGTGGAAGATCAGGGTTTAATTCCCAGCACCACCAAGCTACCACTGCTAGGCCCCTGGGCAAGGACCTTAACCCTCAATTGCTAAAAAGACGTAAATGTAAGTCGTTCTGGGTAAGGGCGTCTGCCAAATGCCATACATGTAAATTTAATGTAAATGTAGAATAACGTAGAATGTAGAATAACCATCCCACCCGCATTCTGTGATGATTTTATTCTGCTATCATCAGTTTGATTGGTTTAATACAGTCAGGTTCAGGGCTTATCAAGGTCAAAGGGGGACGGGTCTCTTGGTAGAAATGCTCGGCAGAGATGCATTGACCAGAGGTTCGAGGGCTCGAACTTTGATGTAATGTCCTTAAAACAAGTCAAAATGAGGCTCAGTAGTGTGTGTGGCCTCCACGTGCCTGTATGACCTCCCTACAATGCCTGGGCATGCTCCTGATGAGGTGGCGGATGGTCTCCTGAGGGATCTCCTCCCAGACCTGGACTAAAGCATCCGCTAACTCCTAGACAGCCTGTGGTGCAACGTGGCGGTGGTGGATGGAGCAAGACATTCAATTCAATTCAGTTCAGTTTTATTTGTATAGCGCTTTTTACAATGGTGATTGTCAGCAATGATGACATGATGTCCCAGATGTGCTCAATTGGATTCAGGTCTGGGGAACGGGCGGGCCAGTCCATAGCATCAATGCTTTCGTCTTGCAGGAACTGCTGACACACTCCAGCCACATGAGGTCTAGCATTGTCTTGCATTAGGAGGAACCCAGGGGCTATCGCACCGGCATATGGTCTCACAAGGGGTCTATACAGTGTCAGTGTAAGCACACCCCCCCAGTGTCCTCATACCACCCTTAATTTCGAACCATAATTTATAGCTAATAAGTTACAGATCCGTTCATTCAATATGTTAAAAAAATATAGTTTAAATCTTCAAAATAAAGTTCCTCAAGTTCGGCATGTTACTTTGAAAAAAGTAATTAGTTATAGTTTACCAATCTGTATTTTTGTATAGTCGTGTGTGTATGTTTTCTTTTTGGTAGGTATGTAAGAGTGTGTATGTTTGTGTGCAGGTGTGTAAGAGTATGTCAGTCTATATTTTTGTGGGTATGGGACAGGGCCCATAAACAGTTTTTTATTTTATTTAATAAATATCAAGAATAAACCGATATATGATTTTTTTTTTTTATGTAATTAAAAATGAGAAATGACAGTGGCTTTGTGTTTTTAAATGAAAATAAACCTGCTTCTTTGATTGGTGGCGCTGCGTCTCATGCGTCATTACGTCATTACGCGTATTGATATTGGTACGAGGAGTAAAGGCTTTATTCTTAAACAGATATATGTAATTTCTGTAATCTTTAATATGACACTTGGCTATAAGGAGGTTATTACAGCATGTAATTATCACTCTGTTGTGTTTAGTGTGACGTCATTGTGTTAAAATTGATCGGTTTGTGTGTATGTTTTTTGGGGGTTTTTTTCGGGAAATGAGCTGACAGTCTGTGTGTGTTGTGCGTGTGCGATTTTGCCCCGGTGTTTTTGCTGATTGTTTGCCCCCTTGTTGGAAGCCGCCCCTGTTAGTTATGGTCTGACGCCGGCTCCTGTGTGTGTGTGTGTGCACGCGCATATGTGTGTAGATATGTTTTAGATTTCGTTTGTATGTCTGTGTGTGTGTGTGCGTGTTTTAATTTTCCCGGTTGCTCCTCCACTTCCGCTCCGTGATTTCCTGCTCTCTCGGTTTTCTCGCTCTGAAGCCGCAGCGCGACACTTGGATTAACTGTTGGTTCCGCTTGTGAAAATGACTTTCTACCCCTAGTCTACGCGGCAGACGCCTCGCTGCTATCGACGCTCGGGGGGAGATTAAAGTGCAGAGACGGTGTTCTGGTGTGCGGGTGTTGGAGTCGGCGATGCCGCGCTGTGTGTGGCCGGAGCCGCTGTCCGCTGCGCAGCTTAAGCGCCTGGAAGAGCACAAGTACAGCGCCGCGGGTCGCTCCGTACTGGAACCGGTGTGTCAAATCTACTGGAACTGGTTAGTGCAGCAGATCCCGACATGGCTCGCACCGAACACACTGACCATCACAGGACTTATTATCAACGTCTTCACGACTATAATCCTGGTGTGGTACTGCCCCACTGCCACAGAGGAGGTGAGTTCAATCAGCAACTTCAGGCCAGTATGGCAGCCGCCTGTTGATCAGATTTTCTTATATAAAAACCCTTTTTTATTATTATTTAATGTTGGAGGTGATCGCTTAATGCTTACCAGGTTTAGACCGAATCATTATGGGTTCAATTCCCAGCACCAAGAAGCTAAGCACTGCTGGGCACCTGATCAACACATCCTGACTGACCGATCGCTGGTTTTTTATGTGTTGTATAAAAAATAGATAAATGTGAGTCTGTCTGGGTGACACCAGGAAAAGTAAATGTAATGAATGGAAGAACTAACCAGGGCTGGAACGATACTATCATCTAAACCTTTATACCGTCAATGTAACGATATATCACGGTATCACCGACAGCAAAAACATAATACAGATAATAACAACAAATAATAACAATTCCATCATCCTGTGTGTAATAAACAATGGTTATTACATGTCTTTTTTGTGTTTCTGTATATTGTATATTTTGTCAGTTTTTAGGTACCAGTTTCTTATTTTAGACCTTATTTTTTTACACCACATACCAATTTTTGAAGATCAATGCATTTATTTCGACATCAAATTAGGATACAATATTTGTGTGTGTGTGTGTTGTGCACTATTTAGGTTGTATTCCTACTTCCTACTAGTTAAATATGTTTCTCAGACCAGCATAAAGCTAAACTGATAATAAATGAGTAAAAACAATTTCACCTGCTTATAATACCACATCCACACAGTGTTCAGCGTAAAGTTTTTTTAATTTGATTGTATTTTAGCCAGTGTTGTGGTTCATTTATTTAGTCAGTTTTGCTCTATATAGCCTATAAAGTGCTGGCTCGATTCCAGATAATCGAACCGTTTGTGGTAAACAACACTGGATAGTCTTTATCGCTGACCCCCGGAAGGACAGTCTGACTCTTATTCTGCACAAAAGTCCACACTTGTTGGTTTATTGCTACAGAGATCAGCAGCTTTCCCTATCACTAGTTCACTCACCTTTCGGGAGCAGCATGAGATAAAGGTCTGCCTTTGTTCTCATTGGCTGAAAGTTTACTCTGACGTTTATTACAGTGAAATAGGGATCAGCTCTTGTTTGTGTAACAATAGCATATCTATTGTGGTGCTGGCTGGTAGTGAATGCGTGCTTTAATTCATGGCTTATGGAATGTACCAGGGTTAAATGTGATGAATAAGCTTTCGGCCTTTGCAGATTTTTTATAAAACAAAATATACGTTAATTACTTGCAGGCACAAACAGAACAGCAAAGAAGTGTTCTCTCACTAGATTCACTACTCTTTTAAAATCTATTTATGTTATGTTTTAATATTTAACTTAGCAATTAGGGGCCTTGCTCTGGGGCCCAACGGTGGCAGTATGGTGGTCCTGGGAATCAAACCTACAGTCTTCCAATCTTCCAGCAGTTCAACACCTTAATCACTGAGCGACTCTTTCATCTACCTATGCACCTACCTAAAGCTACAATTTCCTTATACATTCCTTATACATGTGTTACAAGGGCCGTATGCAGAATAGCAGGACCAGAAAAACCTGTTACAGAAAAATAACCTAAAATAAGGAAAAGAAACTGAGGCTGTAAGTTAAACAAAAAGATCTACAGCAATGCAATCCAAAAAAAAGGTCTTAAATAATAATAATATTCTGTCCATTTGACTCACACCTTCATTTTTACCAGCAGCCATAAATTAAGGAAGTTAACACTGTTCCCTGACAATCCTGACTATAAATCTATAAAAACCAACTGCACAATTATCAGACGCTAATCTCATAATATACTAATCTGGCTTTCAGTCTGCTCATCTAGCATTAATAAGAGTTCACCAGTGCCTGATAGTTGCTACGTAAAATGTTATGTAACAGTATCTATTTCCTTTTAGCTCTCAGAATAGTATAGACTTATAACACACTATTACATTGCTACTGTATCCACTGAGGTTTATGTCAGGTTATTTCATATTTCCGGACTTTATAAACGCTTACACTCTTTACTTTATGAGCTCCGTTGATAACACTTTACAAGTTATTACTTAAAACTACCAAATAATTGTAACGTGATTGTGAACTGATCTGTGCAAGCAAGTCCAATTCCAAGGTATTTATAGACACTTTCTTGAAGCTCCACCCAGTTCCTCTAATCGCAAAAATGTAGGCTAATTAAGGTGAATTATCTATTTAATTTAGCCGTCAGAATATTATTATTATGTCATTATTAATTAAAATGTTTACTGAAACATTTCATAAGTATTGCTTAGTTTTTTTTGTCTCAGGTTAAACACTTCCCAAATAACCTTAGTGATTAAAAATTGTAAAGTGAATAAAAAATACACACCGTCTTCATTATTAACCAGCATCAACAGAGGAAAGGTCACCATGTGAACGTCAGACTGATGATATGCATATTTATAACCGATATTTATTTACTGTTTCACTAGTTTTTGACTCAATAATAACACTAAACAATCATTTAATCCAATAAATTTTTACCATTATTTAATTTATAACACTATCTGTAGTCATGTTTTACCACTAACTGAGTTAAACTAGTGTTGCGGTAGATGTTTGTTAGGGCTGCACAATATTGAAATATCGCAAATGCTTCTAATGCGATATTCAATTCAATTCAATTTTATTTGTATAGTGCTTTTTACAATGGATATTGTCACAAAGCAACTTTACACAATTAAAGATAATTATAGGATGAAAATGAAACAGAAATCAGTGTGTCCCTGCTGAGCAAGCCGGCAATATGCATATTGCAATGGTTCACAATAAATAAACAATTCGATATTTTAAATGCTAACGTATGGTAAAAGTTTTAGGTTAATGCGGATAGTAAAATATCTGACACGTAGATGTTAGTTGGAATATGTGTGCTCATGCTTTGACGCAAGAAAATCAACAAGCCGTGAAGCCTCATAGCGAGCTAATCTTGATAATGTGCGCCAGCCCGAGGCACCCGCAGCTACTGATGACAGTTTAGTGCCAAAACGAAGAAGCATCTCAAAAAAAAATCTGGCAGTATTTTGGTTTTAAAAGAGAACCTGACAACATACAGACTGAAATTCTATGTAGCACATGTAAATTTTGGGTGGAAATGCAAAGTAGAAACATTAAAAAACTTTTCAATCACCTCAAAACCGAGCACAATTTGTTTCAGCTCTGCTTGGTAGACAAATCTTTATACATGTGAATATATTTGAAAAAATATATTCATACAGTATTTTGGTTATATAATTTTTTTAAATATTGTATCGCATATTGACCTGTCCAGGGTGTACCCCTCCTGCCCTTCGCTCTTGCAGAGGTGGCTGGGACGGGCTCCAGCAGATCCCTGTGACCCCGAATTAGGGAATAAGCGGGTATAGAAAATGAATGAATGAATGAATGTATCGCATATTAATAACGCATTATTTAGCATGTTATCGCATATCACATTTATCCTTAATATTGCGCAGCCCTCATTCCTGTTAGAATCAGTGATTGTTAGGCGGATCATTTTACAAAGTATTTATTAAACGGTCTGTCATATACACTGAATTTATATATCATATAAGCCAGTCTTGCATGCAGTTTTTAAAACACCCACAAATTTTATCTTTAAACTAATAACATTATCAAAATATTATGTTTTACATATAAACTAATATCCTGATCAATGAAAAGGCTAAAATATCAGGAACAATGTTGATAAAAGTGATTATCTCTGGATTTTGTAAGGGCATTACACTGAAATGTGATCTATATCCTTAAACTGAACTCTAAAGATGCTTGTTCTAGGGTGGTTATTAATAAATCATGATGCATTTTTGATTTAAATAATTGAATTTAATTAAATAATGCAATACCTTGGAGTATATAATGCAATACCTTGGATTTACCCCAACCCTTAGCCAGATGAAGTTCATACAGAAAGTGAGTGACACATCTGGAGTTTTCCTTTGTTTAGAGCTGAACAAAGCTGTTGTTTACACAAGACGTCTCCGATTCATCCGAAAGCTCCTAGTCGGGTGTTGCAAAAATGCAGTGCAAAGGAAAAATGTGTCCCAGTTTACCAGTGAAAGCCTGACCCAAAAAAATGACCATTTCCACATGCAGTTTGTCTAAACAAGGTCATAGATGTATATTTAGTGACAGAATGACTGCACAGATCATTACATGCTGTGCTAGATCATTTAGTTCATACTGGATTATTTTTGTAAAAATTTAGTGATGGGTAACTATTTTTAATTATTTGAATGATTAATTAAAATTAAATGAATGAAATGAAACACGCTACGATCTGCGGTGACATGCTTTATACCTCTGTCTGTGCTTATGCAACGATAAAGATACATTTGGGTTAAAAAAATAATACAAATATAATAACATATAGTGATGAAAATAACTGATATTAATAGATAGGCTAGCAATAAAATGGCAATTACAATACAGAATATTGTAACAGTGCAAATAAATAAATAAATATAGCAAATATGAATAGGGGAATAACATAGTTTCTCAGAGGTGGACAAATCTTACATTCACATTGGATAATGCCCTTATCCAAAGGCGACTTACATTAATTACTTTCATACAACTGAGCAATTAAGAGTTAAGGGCCTTGTTCATGGACCCCAGCAGTGGTAAACTGGAGGTGCATGGAATTAAATCCAGATCTTTCAATTGGTGGACCAACACCTTAAACACTGCGCTACCACTTCCTCTAAGATTATCCTAATTTGCTGGTCCTTTGGGCAAACATTGAAACTATATTTTAGTTATTTAATCAGGATTAAAGGTAATTCAGCTACAGTAGTTAAGTCACTAAACTACTAGTTGCAGCTACTTTAGGTGCAAATGTATTGTATGAGCTAAGACAATCTGTCATGTAGAAATAGTAGCTATTTTTTATTTAATACTGAATCTTTATTTTTCTCTTAATAGGATATACCAGTAACACAAAATTGCTTAGTGTGTGTGTGTGAGCAGGCCGTGAGATTTGGAATCACGTGGCGTTTTTGCACCATAGTGGAAAATCACATCACTGTGAGGTCGTTTAAGTTCAAACATCACTGCACTGGATGTGGAAATCTAACCATCACACCCCTACGTGTGTTTTCCCCAAACGTTTTCCACTAACAACGACATAGTTCACTAGAATGTCCTGTATGTTGTAAGATTCATTCCATTACTTAAACACTGTTCCATTATGACACAAAGTCCCTGATCTCCATGAAGACATGACGTGTTCTGGTTGGAGTGGAGGAACTGGAGTGTCCTGCACAGAACCCTGACTCTTTTTCAACCCCACTGAACACCTTTAGGATGAACCTTCTTGCTGAGGAAAAGCAAGTTGATAATACTCTCAGATTTTTTTTAAAATTGGAATGATTAACAACAGAGAAAGGCATGCTTAATTCTCAACACACAGACACAGTCTCTTATGCTGTGTATAATTTAAGGAATTTATCAGCTCGTCTCATTTGCTGATTAAAGTCAATTTCAGCAATGGCATCCATGTAGACTGACTCTTGGCTTTTCTGTCTGTCTTTCTCTAGGCTCCGTCATGGGCTTTTCTTCTCAGTGCTTTAGGTCTTTTTATCTACCAGTCACTGGATGCTATTGATGGGAAACAGGCCCGGAGGACCAATAGCAGCTCGGCTCTGGGAGAACTCTTCGACCATGGCTGTGACGCAGTCTCTACAGGTATCCTCTTTAACGGCTTTACACCAAGCCTTTCCCAACCTTCAGGAAAAAAAGACTGTTTTTTGGAATGTACTCTAGTGGAGAAAAGTTGCACATTGTCTTTACTCTAACAGATTTAGGAGTGTTTTTTTTGGATCTGTGAAAAGTGTACATAGAAAAAAAGCCTGATTCCTGTCAAACTCTTATTGGTCAAGCTGTCATTAGATTGTTATAAACATAACCCTAGTGTGTGAAAACCAGATCAGTGTAGTTAGTTTAATAAGACTATTGCAGTTAGACCTAATAGGGAAGTGGTAGTGTCATAGGTACAATTCCCAGCACCACCAAACTGGGCCCCTGAGCAAGGCCCCTAACCTTCAACTGCTTAAGTTGGTTAAAAAAAAATAGATAAATGTAAGTTGCTGTGGATAAAGAGCGTCACCCAAATGCCAGAACTGTAAATGTTATAGTTCTTCTGTAAACATTGAATTTGCAGTTTAATTTAGAATGATTGTGAAACTTGTACAGGAGAAGAAGGTACCAATTTGACTATGCACCAACAGCGATACCCATCACATTTTGTTCTCTTTTAAAAAGATTAAATTAATCATTTTTCCCCTTTAACCAGTCTAAATCATATCGCAGTGTAAATATGATATAGTATTTACAATTAGAATAAAAGTATTGATAACGAAAGCAAAGTCACATGCTAATAGGTCCAATATGATAAAACGGAAACTTCCAACAACCGTCATGTTTTCTTGATCCTCTGACCCAAAGCTCTATTTTTTGCCCCGGTGCTGATGTTTATTTGTGTAGAACTCAACATTTACCATTCCAAATATTCATGTTGTCTCCATAATAAACACAAAGCACAACGTACCACCCTTCACCTAGTGTCCATTCTGAAATTTGAATCAAATATGATTTACCCTTTTATTTTCCTGCCCTTTGTTTTACAACCATAAACGGTTCGAACCACTCAGAGTTGCATGTGTGTCTGCGACTTTGTTGCTCTTTATTCCTCACCCCTGACCAGTGTCTCCTCGATTTCTCTGCAGTTTTTGTCGCTGTGGGATCGTGTATATGCAGCGGCATCGGCACGTACCCGAACTGGATGTTTTTCTGCGGTTTCGTGGGCATGTTTATGTTCTTCTGTGCACACTGGCAGACCTACGTGTCCGGGACACTACGCTTTGGAATGTGAGTACACGTGTGATTATAATAATATAGTTTCCTCTATTAATAGGAAATAGGCGCTTTATTTTTTGACCTGTTAAATTATGCGAATTTGAGGGATCTAAAAGTTTGAGTGGTCTCGAATCACGTGCTATATATTGTATAGCTTCATCAGTGGTTAAAGGGAGAAAAACACATCCTGTATGTATTTAGCATTTAAAGAAAAATCGTGTTGTGTTGGCAGTTGTTTACTGTCTGTGAGTATTTTTGTACTGAATTTTTTGAGATGGTATTTCTGATGAAATTTCTCTCCTCACTTAGTCTGGATGTGACTGAAGTCCAGATCGCTATTATAATCATGTACCTGATGTCCGCCTTCGGAGGAGTCAGCCTGTGGAACACTACGGTACGGTGTGAGAAATCTTACACACAGGAACACTCGTGCACACACTTAAATATAGATACACTCGCTCACTCACACACACACACACACACACACAGTGTTGGCATGCTCAAAGAGCTCTGCAGTACCAGATAACGTCTTGCTTGTGAAGCCAGAGGATCTGCAGGACTCGCTATGAAATCAGTGACATAAAACCTCTCTTTCACTTCTGTTCTGTGCCTCCCATGGAGAAATGACATGCGCACAGGTAAATATGTTGACATGAAGAAATCGTCTGTAGACATGATTTCAGATTCACGTTCAAGACCTAAAAAGAGAGAAATTGTTGTAGAGTAAATAAATATTCGGGAGTTTAACAAGTATTCGTTTGTTTATATATTTTTTTATTATCGTTCTAGTTGCCGGGGCTTGGCGTTAAACTGCAAGTGTTTCCTATCCTGGGCATCGTCGTGGGATTTCTGTTGTCAACCTACAATTACTTCCTGGTTATCCTGAGTGGCGGCGTGGGCAAAAACGGCTCCACCGTAGCAGTAAGTAGTGCTGCGTTTACCAAACCACCAGCATTATCTGACATCTAGTTTAAACTACATTACACAGGCAAAAGTATTGGGACACCTGAACATTATATCCATTTGTGTCCTATTCCCGATTTTGTCTCGCTCTTCCTCCTATAATAATTTCCACACTTCTGGAAAGTCTCTCCACTAGATTGTGTTGCGTAACTGTGTGGATTTGTGTTCATTCAGCTACAATAGTGTTAAGGAGATCAGACACTAATGTTGGGTGAGGAGGTCTGGGGTTCAGTCGGTGTTCCAGTTCATCCTAAAGGTGTTCAGTGGGGTTGAGTTAGAGTCAGGATTCTGTACAGGACACTCCAGTTCTTCTACTCCAACCAGAACACAGCTTTGTTGAGATCAGGGACTTTGTGTACAGGGACATTGTCATGCTGGAACAGTGTTTGAGTCTCTTAGTTCCAGTAAAGGAATAATGGAATGTTACAACATACAAAGACATTTGGCGACAACTGTGTGAGTAATTTTTTTAGACACACCGATGTGGGTGTGCTGCTGAGGAGTTCAAAAAGTTTTAGCTATATAGTTTAGCTACTTTGCTAATATTGCTAACATTGCTATACTGCAGTAACATTGCTATACTGATTTGCATAAAGTGACATCTCTCCTTTTTCCCATGTGTCTATAGCAGAGTTAAACCAGTGGGGGTGCTAAAGAGGGTGAATGCTAACCCTAATCCTAATACAGTAATAACTTATTTTATACAAAGTGTTTTTAACTAAGGAAAAAACTCCACTTTAACCTGCCACTGACAACAGCACAGAATTTATAAACACAGCAGAGTTCAGGAAAATCCTCTTCTGTTTTTAAAATCCTCTTCTGATGTATGCAGTGATCTCATGTAAAGTCTCACCTCCACAGGACACCAGTGTTTTGTCTCCTGGCATGCACATCGGCCTCATCCTGACTCTCGCCTTCATCATCTTTAAGAAGTCCTCCAGCCAGCTATTTGAGAATCATCCCTGTCTCTACGTCCTCACATTCGGCACGGTCATCGCCAAGATTTCCAACAAGCTGGTGGTGAGCTTCTCCGATGACTGTCTCTTTCAGAGCTTTGAGCACCTTCGACTGGTCTGCAATGCACAGGGTTCAGAGCGGTCTGTCACACCAAACCTTTAGCCTTCTAGGGGTAAAACGGTTAAGAAACTTGAACCTGAATAAATATGGCAGCACATGGATGGATTTTATTTCTGTTTTTATGAGAAAAAAGATCATCGAAAAGGGTAGCGTGAAATGGACAGTTTATTAATATAATTTGTAATAAATAATATAAAATAATAAAAAAGCAATATTGACACCAGTTAAGTTTATTTTTTTCTTTAGCACTTTTAACAATTAAACTTCTCTCAAATTAAATTATTAGAAATAATTAACAAATTATATGTTTAGTTTAATTTCTTCCTCATGAGTTTGTTAGAGGTGACGATGGTAAGAAAAAACCTTCCTGAAATGATATAAGAAAAAAAAACATAAGAGGAACCAGACTCAAAAGGAACCCATCCTCATCTGGGTGACATCAGTGTGTGGGATTGTGTTGTGTTTGTGTTTTAATCACCTAAAGCGATACCATGTGGTACATTTTGTAACTCACACTTGTTATCTTTTGTTTGTAGGATAAATAGTTTCATGGACACTAAGACACACTAAGTGGAAATTAAGTCCTCGATTTTTGGGATAGGTTGTACCTGTTGTTTTATGTTTAACAGTTAACATTCATCAGGGTTATGTTTATATATATATATATATATATATAGGTGATAAAGCGTAATATCCCACAATCATCACTCTCAACATCAGTATTACAGTTACATTAATGTTACTGTTCATTTTAAATCAGATTCTCTCGACAGTCAAGTGTCCTTACCTTTTACTGAAATCTTGAAATTGCATTTTTGACTAATAATTACATAATTGTCTTTTCTGAAAGTACAGGAACAAAAAAAAGAACAGACTCACTTCCTGGAGATGATCTGAGTCACATGATTTCACAATTAAACTGACTTACTTTTTCCCCATGTTCTAAAGCTGATGTGTGTGTGTGTGTTTTTTTTTCAGGTTGCTCACATGACCAGGAGTGAGCTTTATCTGAGTGACACAGCCTTCATTGGGCCCAGCCTACTCTTCTTCAATCAGTACTTTAACAGCTTTATCGATGAATATGTTGTTCTGTGGATTGCTCTGGTGAGGAAACCCGACACTGTGACACTGTCTAGCCTATTAAAAGCCTATTTATTCTGTTTTGCATTTGTTTTATACAAATTGGGTTGGTATTTAATTTAACAACACTTATAAGAAATAGACAGAAAGAGGCTGAGGAAGAATTGTAGATTTACAGGAACTACGTACTGTATCTACAATACTCTTGCCACTATAATGGTAAATAACAGTGAAACTCCATAGCCAGCATACAAGCCGGGATGTGCTAGCATGACTAAGGCTTTTCTCCAGAACCACCAGGCTGCAACTAATGAGCCTACGAGCAAGGTCCTTACCCTTAAACTGATAAGTTCTATAAATCAGATAAATATAAGTGTGTCTAGATAAATGCTGTTAAAGTTTAGCAGTGGAGGCTGTAATCATTAAGGCTCTGGGTTGTTAATCGGGGTTCAAGCCCCACCAATGCCAAACTGCTATTGTATCGACACTCTACTGACAGACAGAGCGATTAGAAACAGATAGAAAAGAGATTAAGACATTTTTCAGTTGAAAGCAAACCTCCTGCTTTGATATTTGTGTTGAATAGATCCTGTCCGCAGTGGACCTGACACGTTACTGCACAGGCGTGTGTCTGCAGATCGCTTCGCACCTGCGCATCCAGGTGTTCAGCATCACCTCACCAGGCCACCCCCATAAAGACTGACAATTTGCCCGGCGGGAGGAGGAAGAATCGGGGCCAGGTGAAGATGTCGCCCCTCTTCTCAAAGCAGAGCAGGAGAACCAAACCCTCAGCAGCCTTGACAGCGTGGAGACCATGAAATAACCAGAAGACCTGAATCTAAAATAGAACAGTAGTTAGGCTACTCTGTGTTCGCTGAACCACCAAATAAAAAAGTCAAGAAAACACATCAAGGTGCTAATTCATATCAGTCTAAAAAATGCAAATTCCACATTATGTGCTTTTTTTTAAGATTTAATGACGTGCCAATTTAAACAAACTCCAGTGTTTCCATTCTGTAATTCTGCCCTCATAATCTCTTCAACTGACAAATCATTTAGTGATTTTATATCCAAACTGAAAAATAACACTGACACATATAAATAACATCTCCACCTTTTTTTTTCCCCCACCGGTGTGTTTAATCGTGTAATTCATATCCCCCACCGCGATCATCTTTTATATTTATTCTGTTAATTTGACTGGATTAGGTGTGAAATAAAGTCAGGTTTTGGACAAAAGAAACGTAATTGTCATGGACTACGGGTATACTGGGACCAGGATCATGGTTGTGCTAAAAACAGGACGCTCCCTGACCCACACCTCCAGCATCTACTAATTTGAACTGATGGATTATGGGTGGGAAAGACAGACGGCCTTGTTTGATGATGTACTCTCACAACACTGCCTGCTTGAAAAATCTCCTCCCAAAGGGCTAATCGAACAAAAATTTAAAGTAATTTGTGTAATAAAGTTTGTTCATCTTGCATCGTGTCCAGTCTTGATGTGCTGTTGCTGTTGCTGAATTTTTGTCAGCTAATTGCTAAGATTTTTTTCTCAGTCTGTGATTGTTAAACAGTTTTACCTCTATCATTTTGGGCACATTAGATCAAATATATGTTCATCTTGATGTTTTGACAAGCTTAGATATTTTATAATAACATTAATACTTTTATTTTTAAAAACAATCCTTCTACCTAAAATCTAACCCTAACCTAAGCTGTTAAAATATCTAAGTAAAGATTCCTCATACAGCTTGTTTAAAAGTTTTTCTGGCTGATGTGGGTTTATATCCAGGAGTTGGCAACCCATATTTCTTGTCCTGCTTGTTTTGCAACTCCCCTTTCTTTAGCCACTGCTGGTTAATTGAATCAGGTGTGTTTTCAGTCTATTACAAGCTGTTAGTCCTTCCCACTCCACACATCCAAGATGTTATCCTCAATCTAAAAAAACATGGGTTGCCCAAGCACCCACCCCTGAATATATATATTCATTATTGTTCTGGAACAGAAAATGAGAGCTGCTTTAAACAGGTGCATCCGAACTGTTCTATTAAAAGGGAAACGGTCCTGCATATTAGACCTTAGTGATCCAAGTGGGTGTGGTCTCTTGATTAAAACACTGATGAAAACCTTTTGCTGTGATCTTTAGTCACCAGATTGAAGCCCAACTAAATACAGAGGGCAGATTCTAGTGTTTAAGAGTACTGATCCCCCAGTAGGGATCCTGATCATCTAGAACATAATGCACTGAACTGGTGGCTTCATACAACAATCTGATTCTGTATCAGAAATCATATTGACAATTCAATCAAAAGGCTTTGATGTAAATTCTTTAACCTCTTTAGAAAAGATCCGGATTAAAAAGCTTTCGTAGTTACAGCCCCTAATTGTCAGGCTGCTCGATCTGAGGTTTAAAGTTTTATGTAAACACCTTAATCTAACCAAATGAGATCAACCCAGATAAAAGGGATTGTAATGTAAAACCCAGCATTTTATAATGACTCCAGCTCCACTCTGGATTTTCCTGTCCAGCGCTTTGTCCACACCTCACACCACTTCCAGAGGCTGCAATTAAACTGAATTGATGAAAATGGCTGCGTAAACATTGCTTACACCCACTGAGACACCCACTTTAATTGGTTCACCTTTTATCCATCCATGATGAGTCCTAGCTGATTTCTAAGCCCCTACTAACTGTGTCTAAAAGTATAAAAACACGTTTTGTGTGAAATGATTTATGTAAGCAGGTGTTTTTATTTTATATCGAGTTAAAATATTTCACACCGCTCAAGTAAAGACCACAATAAAGGCACCCTGAACCAACAGACGAATCGAAGTAAGACTTTTAGATTAAATAAAGCAATAGGATTTACTTAGTCATTTAATACATTTATTTCAAGCTTAAAAAATACACATTTCACAAGTTTTTATTATTTTTGTCCCCCGAATACTTAATTTACAGAAAACAACAACAAAAAAAAAAAATGTGGCCAAAACTCAGCCTTAAGACTTTTTTTCCGAATGTACCATTCTGCAAATTTAGATACAGATTCCATGCATGAACCGAAGACGTGATGATGATGATGAAGGATAAAGATTATCTGTAGTCATAGCAGAAAGTTTTAAATATACAGGTTAGTGCTGAATGCAAGGGAATTTAATTTAAAACACACGTTGGCAACGCTGTAGTCCTGACATATTTGATGAACAACTGCCTCAACATTCTGGGGTTTGTTTGGTTTTACACCAATGCTTTTGAGTTCTTTATGAGGTCAAAGGTCAACACACCACTTTAGTAAGACAGAATAAACCTGGATTCAGTGTCTGAACCTGCTGCTAAATATCTGGCTTAAATACCAAGCAATGGTTCAGTTCATACCCCCCCCCAAAAAAAAAAAATGGACATTGAACATATTCTGAACTAAAGATATAGCAAGAACGCAATCATGTGACCTGAACATTTTCCAAACACACTTTTTAGTTTTGATATAGATTCCGTGCATGAACTGAAAACATGCTGAAGAAGGATGGACGTGTAGCCTCAGCACTTGTTACACAACACAAACCATTTTAATTAAAAAATTTAAAAATAAAACTATGGAGATGTTAAAAAATAAAAATAAAAAAGGCTCAGTGGTTAAGGTGTTGGACTGCTAACTGGAGCATTGTAGGTTCGATTCCCAGCGCCACCAAGCTGCCACTGTTGGACCCTGATCAAAGCCCCTCACCTTTGCTCAGTGTGTAGGATAAAATGAACATAAGTTGCCCTGGATAAGGTAATCTGCCAAATGCCTTAAATGTACATTTTTAATGTGTGTTTAATTTTTTAAAATGAATAATTAAAACAATAATAAGGTAATTGTATACAGAGAACACAATTTAATAAAATCCCACGCGTTCTACACCGGATGTGACGTTTGTGTAAACAGAAACATTGATCTCTGCTTCAATGCCAACAATTCTACAAACACCACACTGCCTAAATCAGACCGGATCAGTGTGTCCCGACAGGTGTAGGGGGGCGCCAATAGCAGTTTTGGGCTCTATGAAAGAATATAAGGTTGGGCCCCCCATCACACCCATTCCACACTTTTACTATTAATATAACAAACCTCTAGGGGCTCCCAAAGTGCATGGGCCCTTTTCCTAACTAGAATTGTCCTGCAATCCCCCCACCCAACCCCCTTTAGCAGCGGACAGGTGTGTAAATGTAGCTCTGAAAACACAAAGGGTTAAAGATGTGTAACTGATCAACCCCATGAACAATAAGGTACAAGCTCTAATATTTGGGTTCCCACTTACAGTAGAAGAGACGATATGAGAAAGATAAAAGGCACTGGTGTGTAGATGGAGAATCAATCATCTTAAGTTTCATTACAGTTTTAAATAGAATTCCAGAAAAAAAAAAAAAAAAAAAAAAAAAAAGTGTGACAAAAACACCCCCCGTCTTTCACTGAGCTTGAAACAGTATTCGCACAAAACGGAGTGTTTGAGGTACACACTCGTCTTCACCTGGCCAAAGGCATGCATCTGTTCGAATCTTTTCCTTCAGTGGACAAAAAGAAATAAGGACACCTGCATGGCTTTAGTTCACAACCATCGTGCAGGGCACGATGTCTCAGCATCACACACGCACCGTCTCCTTGCTGACTCTGCGTCTGGGGAAGAACCACCGCTTCAACACGATCAGCTGAGGAAAATAATGAACGGATGTGTTAGTCTAGTTTAACAACTACACTTATTCTCACATCACCAAACACAATCATACACTCTGCAAAATGTCTGTCAGAAAAATAGATTGTAACGTCCGATACCCAAACTTAACATAAACGTGCTGGCCTGAAGACATCTACATGACAATATGTAGTTATTACAGCGCCACCTGCTGACAACAGGTTATGCCATGTCAAACGTAATGAAATTTGATTACAGACAGTTTTCTAGAATGTCTTTGTATGTTCTAGTATTCCTTTACTGGAACTAAGAGACTCAAAGACTGTTTCGGCATGGCAATGTCCCTGTACACAAAGTCCCAGATCGACATGAAGTATCATAAAGCTCATATTGCTGCAAGCAGGCCACGGCTGTATTTAACCTTTCCGCTGAATAACCAGGGTGAAACACAATCTCGATTCTCAGCGTGCTCTGAAGCGCCTGACACGTGGCAGCGTCTACATTTAAACCTTCTGATTTAAAGTATAACCATAAAGGCTGGTGGGACAATAAAGTTTAAATTTGATAAGGAATAGCGCTAACCTGCTCGGCGAAGAAGGACAGGAATGTGAAAACCACCAGCGTAACCAGGACGCAGTGAGTCCAGAACTTCAGCTTGTTCCGATAGATTCGCCTGGAAAACACAAAGATATCATCGGGACACATTCTGAGAACACATCTAACTAGTGTTTGATTTACTTTTTTTGGCAGGTGATTGAAAATAAAAGATAAAAAAAACAAAAAAAAAACCACCATAAATATCTTCTCTCTAACGGTGAGGTCATGCCAAGCTCGGGCCAGAGACCACAGTATACACCGGCTGACATCATCGGAACACGGTAGACACAAGCTTCTCAATCACTCGCCTGTCATCACCCTGTATAATGTGTGTGTGTGTGTGTGTGTGTGTGGATTACATGCTGCAAATTTCGACCTCAAAACAGGGTTCATTCTTGAAAATCCAGAAACCCACTTGGCAGCATGTAGTCTTAGAGATACTAAACGAAGGCGCACAAAGACACACACATTAACTAATAAACCATACAGAAGTAAATCTACTCTAAATCTAAAATTAAATTAAACCTCAAATAGATAAATGATCTAAAGAAGACACAACACACACACACACAACACACACACACACACACACACACACACACACACACACACACACACACACACACACACACACACACACACACACACACACACACACACACACACACACACACACACACACACACACACACCACACACACACACACACACACACACACACACACACACGCGAGTCATTCCCAGAATCCCTCAGCATGTGGACAGGCATCTGTTTGCTGCCCTATTGTGATGACAGGAATGACAATCCTGAACAACAGACAAACAAAGCCACTACAAATAAAAATTAAAAAAAAGAGTTACAGATCTGTCCACGCTTCAAGTTACTCCTCGGAAAACACACGATGCAGTAACAAGCTGCCAGTTGAAGAAGAAGTGGAAAAAATATTCAACGTAACAATAATGTGGGAAGTGGTGGCTCATGGTTAAGGTGTTGAACTACCAACCCGAAGACTGTGGGTTCGATTTCCAACTCCACCAAAATAAGATAAATAAAATAAATGTATGTCACACTGGATTAGAGCGTCTGCCAAATGTAAGCAAGAACCTCAGATTGCACAAGACCTCAAAGCTGGAGGTGGATGAGCTACGACAGCTATAGAGCACATCAGATTCCTTTACTGTCTGAACAGGCACAGGAATCTGAGACTATCTTAGTGCAAGATTTACTAAAAACCGGAGAAATGGAGATAAAAATCAATACCAGGTGATGTCATTAACAAGAAAGCAAAAGTTTTTAAGTCTCTTTTGTATTAATTTGCTGTGCAGTAACCAGGAAATCTCCGTTGATAATAATAAAAGAATAAAATTCAATTCCCAGCACTGCCAGACTGCCACTGCTGGGCCCCTGAGCAAGGCCCTTAACCCTCAACTGCTCGGCTGGATAAGAAAAATAAGTCATAAGTTACAGAAATGTAAATGTCTTGGTGTCATGCGTGAGCCATGCTGGATGTAAACACTGCGTTTTTCTTACCACTCCTGCAGCTCGGACATGTGGAGGAAACGGTTGCGGTATTCGCGCGGCAGCTCAAACTGAGAGGGCAGCGGGAACATGGACTCGTAAAAATCCCTCAGCACGGCTTTTACTGTGCTGGCGTCCTTATGGCTGTGGTCTATGTTGTCGTTCAAGCAGATGAACTTCCTACAGGGGAAATGAAAAACATGGCCAAATGTATTTGTAATGACCAGTGAGGAAACCATACAGCACACGGTTAGTGGGAGAAATGTATATAAAAAAAATCATAAAGGACATGAGGCTGATATATTCATACACAATATCCCCATACAGGAGAAGTGAAAGACACACACCTTGGGTTTTTCCTGATATCATCCAGTTGACCTACCACATGTGACACATTGGTTCGTATCATTTTAAAAGCAATCTCCTCCTCACCCATGATCTCGAACCTACACACAAGAAAGAAGTTCACTAAGAAATGGGATGCGGAGTGTGATAGGATGCGTGATCCATGATGTGTTATGTGATGAAATGTATTGTGTCTGATGTGATGTAATGTGTGATGCCATGTGTGGTATGATGTAATGTGGCATGTGATGCAGTGTGAGGTCGCATGTGTTTTGATGAGGTGGCAGGTGATATGTGATGCGACGTGTAGTATAATGCAGTGTGCAGTGTGTGTGATAGGAAGGGGTGTGATATGGTGTATAATGTGATGCGGTGTGTGTGAAATGAAGGGGCTCGATGTGGTGTATAATGTGATGCAACGTGATGTGATGTGATGTGATGTGATGTGATATAAAGGAGTGCGATGTGATGTGATGATGTGATGTGATGCGATGCGATGCGATGTAAATGGGTGCGATGAGATATGGTGTGATGGCCGTACTTGTACTTGTTCTGGTC
Organism: Bagarius yarrelli; assembly: GCA_005784505.1. Taxonomy (NCBI): domain Eukaryota; kingdom Metazoa; phylum Chordata; class Actinopteri; order Siluriformes; family Sisoridae; genus Bagarius; species Bagarius yarrelli. The sequence continues at coordinate 15,025,701 of VCAZ01000001.1, read as the reverse complement.
TTTGAAGGCTTTCTGAATTTTTTCTGCAATAGGTTTGCAGTAAAGCACCAGACCTTTAGTAACCGGAGGCTGCAAGAAAGAAAAGAAAAGAAAAAACCCAAAGACACACACACACTGTCAGAACTGTTCATCATCAAAAACTGAATGAATGATGTGCACATGGCTTTAATAGGACAGCAGCTTCTTATTAACATAAATGTAAGCATTATTTGTGCATTTTAGATAGACAGAATGAGATTCATCACCCTTTTAAACAAAAGCGGTGTTTAAACAGGTCTTTCAGCTATATATACACACTGTATTTAGCCTCCTACAGGGAGGAAAGCTGGTGAGAAAAACAAGCTGCTGTTGCTGCTGGTGGTGTTCTCACCATGCTGGGGTCGTAGTAGGTCTCCTGGGTGGGGTTCACTAGGTGGAGCTGGGTTTGATTCATAGGCAGAGTCTTTGAACAATTTATTAGCATCTGCTCCAAACCAGTAAGGTCCTGTTTCAAAATCACACACAGTGGGAGAGACATGAGAGAGAGATGAGAGAGAGAGAGAGAGAGAGAGAGAGAGAGAGAGAGAGAGAGAGTGAGAGAGAAATGAACATTACATTTTTGGGAAGCCGTAAACTTCTATAAATTTGGTATCTATTCTACACATACAAATCTTAAATGTTAACACAGATTATGAATCTATTTTTTTTAAGGTTTTTTAAGCGTGGACTGATTTATGAGTAAATCTAAGTAAAAGTGTAAATGATGCAACAGGAGTGCAATCCACTAAGATGTCTAAGGTCATGTGGAATTTGTTGCATGTTAGTTAATGCGACAGTGTGTCTTGTGACAGACAAACACTACAGTGCTACAGATAGAGACAGTGTCCCCACTAAATGCACTAATATCATAAGTCAAGGCAGCATTACTAGAGAGGCAAAAAACAGCCGATTAAATACAAAAAAATTATATTGGTATTCTGCACCAATGAGAAAATGAATCATGAATAAATGTTAAGAAATTAACAAAATAATAATTTAATATAGCCTGACAGTCCTGATGAAAGAATCCCTGTGTACAGCAATGCATCTAATCCTGTATGTGTGTATTCTATTGGTACAGCATGGTACCTGCAGGCTGAGCGGGAGCTCGTGGATGCGAGTTGCAAGCGTGCGGATTTCTCGGTCAGACAGCACCCCCGAGTGATCGGTGTCGATCTCGTCGAAGACCTGCAATACGTTCAGCTGCTGCACGGCACTCATCAGAAAATAGAAATAAGAAAAGGCGAACTGCATGTCCTCCGAGTGACGCACGCGATGAGCTGAAGTCTTATCAAACTCTTCAGGGAACCTAAAGGAACCAGTCAAAAGCTATCAACTGTTAGCAGAACGTTTATAATGCTTGCATTTGGCAAACACAATTATTTAGAGCAACTTGCATTTAATTTATCCAAATAAGCAGTTCTAAATTGCCCAGCAGTGGCAGCTTGGTGGTGCTGGAAATTCAACCCATGACCTTCTGATCATTAATTGAACAACTTACCCACTGAGCTATAAAAATAATAAGAGATGACTATTTATCTCTATTTACCGCTCTTCATTGCTATTATCAGAGTATGTGACAATTTGGGTTATTTAAACGTTTATGATGTAACCCGACTGAGCAATAAACGTAATCATGATCCCTAAAAAGGACACAAAGGAAGCAGAAAGTGGATATGATCTGCTAAAGCCAAAGGGGGATCAGCTGCTGAGACTTACGTGTCCTGCAGCTCCTGCATTATGAAGCGGTCGATCATGTGTGGCATGTGAGCAGGCACTTTGCGAGAAATAAAGCCAAATCTGCCGTTCAGAAGCTTGTTAACATGACGAAGAGAATCGGCGAACGTGTCCTGCAGTCTCCGGCTGGTCGCCGCACCGTCAGTTTGATACTGCAACTTTCGCTTCAGCCGCTCGCCTTCCTGTAAAGCCCAGACAGCAGGATTATTACCTGAAGTTAGAGAAAACCCTATTAACTGTCTATGATAGGTATAAAGCTACAGTTCCACAAAGTCACATTCACTAGAGTTTTGATTTGGTGCATCAATTTATTAAAATTACTCAGCATCTGAAATCATGATCCGCCCTCCTAAAGAGCGGTCTTGTATTTTCTGCTTGTTTTACATTTATCACCATTTGAATAAAGACCCCAAAGGCATTCTTTTATCACACACTGAAATGGTGATAAACATAAAAAAAGAGACAATTTTATTTGAGTGCAGGTCATATTGTTAGATAAAATTGTATAGGGTCTCTTTTTTAACAGGATAATGTCGCCACCCACAGGACATAAGGGCTCCCTGAACGGTTTAATATGGACATAAAAAAAAAAAAACATTCAACAATTTAGTTTAGCATTCTAATACAATCCTAAACACTATAACAAAACACACTGAAAAGATTTGGCTCGTTGGAAGTGACCTCAAATCTTACTCTCTCAAATTTTTCCCCCTGTAATTTACATTCACAGTATTTAGCAGATGTCCTTATCCAGAGTGACTTACATTTATCTATTTTATACAACTGAGCAATTAGGGAGTTAAGGTCTTAACTCAGAGGTCCAGCGGTGGTAAATTGGTGGTGCTGGGAATCAAACCCCAATCTTCTAATTAGCAGTCCACCACCTTAACCACTTCTCACATTTGTTACCATTGAAAGTTTATCAGGTTCTAAAGAACTTTTAAAGAAATCATCTCCTCCTTTCGGTTCCCTTTTAGGGGTCGCCACAGCGAATCTTCTGTCTCCACCTAACCCTATTCTCTATGTCCTCTTCGCTCACACAAACTAACTTTATGTCTGCCTGGTAGCTTCATTTCTAACATCCTACTACCAATATATTCACTATCCTGACTTTCTTTTCAAAACATCTAACATCAGCGTCCCCCTGATGAACTCGTTCCTAATCCTGTCTAACCTCATCACTCCCAAAGAAAACCATAACATCTTCAGCTCTACTACTTCCAGCTCTACCCCTACCCTATTTCTCTTCGTATTAAACAACAATTTAAATCCAGTTCCAATACTACAAGACTTTCACCTGGTCTTCTGTACACACAATATATCAACCTTTCTTCTCTCCGTCATATCAACCAGCTCTCTAGCTTCCCACATTTACCATCCTCAATCACGCCTCAGTCCAACTCTCTTGCCTTTCCTCTTCTCTTCTCTTCTCTTTCTGTCTATTAACATGTCCTCCTTCTCTCCTCATTTGACCAACAGTGGCTCAACGTTTGCCAACACCCTGTAGGTCAACAGCACCTGTGTTAGAACTGATTTACTTTATCTTTTACTCACTCTAAGAAGTTCCTCAAAATATTTGCTCCTTTCCCACGGTAGGAAGCTCCATTCAGTTCCCGGGATGTATTGAAGCTTGCGGCCTCTGTGTTGTACAGTTTCATCTTCTGTGTCTGCACGGTGAGGCTGCTGCTTGGTCTTGTTTTCTAGGAAGGAACTGAGCAGTCTGGAAGTAGAAATTTTCTCTGTGACCACGGCTCGATTCTGCTCACTGATTAGCTCGCTGACGAGAGACAACCCGGCTGCCTGTTTATTTTCTTTGCTCTGATCTGGATTGGTGTCCATGTTCACTGCTGTTTCTATTCTATGAACTGCTTTATCGTTTCCCTGAAGCTCAGCATCCTGATCGCTCTTGAAAGACTTCAATAGTTTGGCTTTGGTCAAGTTGTAACCTTTTTCAGTGATGTCTCCTAAAAGCAGCTTCTCATCCAGTTGTTGCAGCTGTTGCTTTACTTTCTCAGGCAAAAGAGACATGTTCAGCACAGGCACCTCAATCAATGTCTCCAAGCCTTCAGGGGGTCTTCTTTGCACTCGGGGCCCCTGCTTTTCTATTGGGATGTCTGAGAAGATAAACTCTGGCTCAAGGTTTGCTTTGGTGGGTTTGGGCTGGTTAGTAGTATCTTGCTGCACTGCTTCAGATGTGTTGAGCTTAGGAGGCTTGCGAGTGTCCACTGTTACGGTGAAGCTCATAGTAAACTCATGATCACCCTGGAAGGTGATGTTGTAGTTGATTTGGGTAACGTTATAGCCCTCCAGCAGGAGCAGGTGAATTGTTTTCCACTTGTTGGCGACAGACGTGTGACGCACCACAGGGTTGTTGCTGACCTGCGCCTCTGAAATACGATTAGCCACGGAGGAAAAGCTGAAGTATGGACGCAGCTCACCTTGAGGTAGCATGTACAGTGTCTGGTTCCTCTGCAGAACAACACGGTGCAGCTGACTGAAGTGATCTGACACAGACACACACACACACACACACACACACACACACACACACACACACACACACACACACACACACAGGACTAAGGGTCAGATAGAAGAAATAACTTTAATCATTTAGTGTTCACCACAGAGAGACAGTCAACACCACATCCCCTGGTCTAATTTATCTCACATATACTTTTCCTAGCTTACACTTGCGATCATACACACTTTTTCAGGTACTTTCACCCAATATCATTCTTGGATACTCACACACACTTCTTCTAATGCTTTTTCTCACTTACCCATACTCTTAGCCTTTTGCACCCTTCCTACCACCCTCATGCACCCTTACGCTTATCTGTGTGGACAGCCTCACTCTCGCACACACTTACCCTCACTTCTCACTCACCTTTATGCACACTTAGATTTAATATTATCTTTCGGAATAAGTATAAGTAATATAGTAACAACTCCTCAGTGCGAAATTATTTCTGATCACCATCTTATATCGTTTAAAACGCGTCATACTAATAGCGCACATGTAGCGCCGCGCTAAACCCCGCTTTAAACGTACACTTACATCAACTTCTGCTCAGAGCTTTATTAATTGTCTTCCAGAATTGTCTTCTGTCATTGGATCGCCGTCTGATCCAACAGAACTCGAGCAGGCGGCTGAATACATAGATGCCGCATTCCGCTCTACATTAGATAACGTGGCTACTCCAGTTAAAAGAAAATAATTAAAGATAAGAAACTCGCGCTCCATGGTTATAATGAAACACACACGCTCTTTAAAACAGAGCGGCCGTAAACTAGAACGTAAATGGCGCCGAACTAGATTGCTGGTTTTCCAGGCAGCATGTAAAGAGGGAATTCTAGCTCATAAAAGCTCTTAGTGTAACTAGATCAACGTATCTTTCTAACCTTATTGAAAATAATCCTAGATTTCTATTCGACACACCGTCGCAAAATTAACTAGGAATAAGACGACCTCAGAAAGCTGCACCGTAACTGCGTGCAGCAGTGAGGATTTCATGAACTTCTTTGATAATAAAATTGCAAACATTAGGCAGAAAATTCACGCTTTAAAACCAGACCTTTCGAATGATTCTGATGAACAACTAACCGCATCAGATCAGAACTTAGAAAATTTCACTCCTCTGGAAGAGAAAAACCTAATCACACTCATCTCTTCCACAAAACCGTCAACTTGTGTGTTAGATCCTATACCAACACACTTTTCTTAAGCAGATAGTACCGGCAGGCAGTATCAGAACCCCTGTTGAAAATAGTTACCTCTTCTCTCAGCAGTGGGTATGTTCCGAAATCTTTCAATTAGCAGTTATTAAACCTTTAATTAAGAAACCTGACCTTGACCAAAATGAGCTGTTGAACTACAGGCCGATATCTAACCTTCAATTTATCTTCAAAATCTTAGAGAAGGTAGTAGCACAGCAGCTATGTTCATATTTACAAAGAAATAACATACATGAACTTTATCAATCAGGATTCAGGCCTCACCACAGCACAGAGACAGCACTGGTCAAAGTAGCTAATGACCTCTTACTGGCATCCGATCAAGGCTGTGTCTCGTTGCTTATATTACTTGACCTTAGTGCGGCTCTTTCGACACCATAGATCACGATATTCTTCTTCACAGATTAGAATAATTAGTAGGAATTAAAGGAACAGCTCTTGCGTGGCTCAGGTCCTATTTAACCGATCGTTACCAGTTTGTAGATTTAAACGGTGATTATTCTGCGTGCTCCCTTGTAACGTATGGTGTTCCACAGGGCTCGGTTTTAGGCCCACTTCTTTTCTCTCTTTACATGCTGCCTCTGGGAAACATAATTCGTAAGCATGATATCGGTTTCCACTGTTACGCTGATGACACACAGTTATACGTCTCATCAAGGCCTGATGTGAAAGGCCAGTTTAATAAAATTGAGCAATGTGTGAAGGAAATAAGAGATTGGATGTTATGCAATTTCCTCTTGCTTAACGCTGACAAGACGGAGGTTCTGGTTCTAGGACAACAGGTAGCTAAAAAGTAAGCTTCCTGATCACACCTTAACCCTAGACAGTCTTTCTGTTTCACCAAGTGCAACAGTAAAAGATCTGGGTGTGATTTTAGACTCCAATCTCTCATTTGAAGCCCATGTCGATAATATTAGCAGGATAGCATTCTATCATCTCAGAAATATCGCTAAAATAAGCAATATATTGTCACTAATTGATGAAGAAAAATTAGTTTATGCGTTTAAAGCATTACAGTAATCCAGCCTGGATGTGATACTGTCTGGATGTTCGACTAGGTGCATTAATAAACTTCAGCTAGTCCAGAACGCAGCTGCGAGAGTCCTTACTAAAACTAAAAGATATGAGCACATCACGCCGGTCCTATCCACACTGCATTGGCTTCCAGTGAGACACCGCATCGATTTTAAAATACTACTTTTAACTTATAAAGCTCTAAATGGTCTCGCACCGCAGTACTTAAGCGAACTTCTAGCGTCTTACGTTCCACCACGCCTACTTCAATCAAAGGATGCAGGCTGCCTGTCAGTACCGCGCATTATAAAAACTACAGCTACAGCAGGGGGCAGAGCCTTTTCTTTTCAGAGCCCCAATGCTATGGAATAGCCTCCCTATGTATGTTCGGGAATCAGACACAGTCTCAGTGTTTAACGTACTTATTTAATCAAGCCTTTTGTATTGATTCCCCTTAGATAAAGGAGCAGATCTGGGGGACTCATGGGTGTTGAGTATTATGGTGATCTGGTATGTTTAGATGCTGTCTTCCCCTCTCTTATTGATCACGGTGTTGATGATGAGAGCAGCTGGTTGCTTAACATATCAGGGGGCCCTCATGTCTGTGTTTCCCTCTGGTTCTCCTTTTAGTTATGCTGACCTAGTTAGTCTGCCGGAGTCCATCCTTGCACTCTACATTATTCACTTAATCACTCCAAACCGTGTGATTACATTGTCACTTAACTGTTTTCCTTCTTTTTTTGTCCTTGCCTTCCTTTTCCCTTTCCCTCTATCTCTCTCTTTCTTCCTCTCTCTCTTCTCCTCTCTTCTCTTTCTCTCTCTCTTTCTCACTGTTGAGTTACATACGTCACAACGGAGCTCCGGGTGATCCAGACCCCACCTCCAACCCGATCCTGTGAGACCCTTCCTGTGACCTGCCCCAGCGGATGATGCATCACCAGGGTGACCCAGGACAACCCACTTCGCCATAAAGACGTGCCCGCTGCTCTTTAAGGACTAATGATTTAAGTTCACACACACACAATGTAACCACATAATCCCTGCTACCTGTTTTTCACCCAAATGAGGATAGGTTCTCTGTTGAGTCTGGTTCCTCTCAAGGTTTCTTCCTATCTCATCTCAGGGGGGTTTTCCTTGCCACCGTCGCCCTCGGCTTGCTCATCAGGGACAAACTGATTTCTGTTTCATTCTGTCTCATAATATCTTCAATTGTGTAAAGCTGCTTTGTGACAATCACCATTGTAAAAATCGCTATACAAATAAAACTGAATTGAACTTACCCTCACGCCTCAATCTCACACAAGCACACCCTCACCCTTATGCACACGCACCCTCACTCTTGTGCACTTTCCCCTAACTCCTCTCTCTCACGCACCTAACCCCACCCCTCACTCACTCTCGCAGACACTTACCATCACTCCTTACTCTCACACACACATACCCTTACTCACTACTCTCCTGCACGCTTACCCTCACTCGTCACTCAAACACACACTTACTTGTTCCGCAATCTCCCACGTCAAAGCCGCAAGCCAGCACGTTGCACGCTTGGTCACAAAACTTATCGGCCAGCCAGGAGTTGGCACAGCCTTGGTTGCAGAAAGACACACCCCCCAGTCCTCCTAGACCGCCAGCAAACTGCCACGGCTGTACACCTCCCGCAGCCACTTCCCCAGCACCTCCTCCAAATCGACTGTTACCTGCTCCACCTGAATAATCAGAATACAACAAAAACATTAGTTTCCTTGAATAAAATCTTCTATATCCTGATGGTGCATAACTAGACAGAAAGGATTATAATATCGCAAAGCTCACGTAGACAATCACCACCATCCCAGTCACAGGCAGAATTATTGCAGGCCTTGTCACAATAGCCGTCTTTAATCCATGAGCCTGGGCAACCCTCTGCGCAATTAGGAACAGGCCAGGTCAGATACACCTGTGAGGAGATCAAATAACTTCTGTCAGGAATCCTGCATAAATGTACAATTTCGATTAGCAACAAGAAGATAATACTCAAAGCCTCTCGCCTTCTGGCCCTTTGAATGACTGTAGAAGTCATCTGGCCACACATCCTTGCCAAAAAGCACATCATCATTGAGGTAAATGAACTTCTGAGAGAGGCCTGGAATTCGATGGATATGCGTTTCAATGGCTGGGGAGCTGAACGTCGGCAGATGAGACTGGTTTTGGAAAATCTCCTGAGGAAAAACAAAAAGTAAAAGATGTCACCTCAACACAAGATAAAAGATTAGTGTGGCTAAAGGCTCGATTTTGATGCAACCATTTTTTTTTAATAATTGAATTTGTAAGTGTTTGGGGTTGTGGGTTTGTGGTTAGCATTTATTTACTTTTGCGCTAAAGTCTGTGATTGTTGTGCAGATCAATATATATATATATATATATATATATATATATATATATATATATATATATATATATATATATATATATATATATATATATATATATATATTTGCACAGACAACCTGGTCCATCATCTTTTTGAAGGTCACTGCCATTTCCTGTGTTATAGCTGAATAAATAGGTTTGTGTTGCATTGTTTAGACTCTATAATTAAAAAACGGTTTATTAGTTCACAAAAATATAGACTACATGCTATAAAATGTCATCTGCTGAACACTGGTATTTTAATAACAATTAAAAAAATAAATAAAATAAAAAAAACACACACACACAATAAGACATTTCCAAATACAACCATAGAGTAACCCACTTAGATAATAGGATTTTTGTATTAATTGCAATTATTAATAATTAAATTTTTATGCTTATGTTTTCACTTTGTTATTTACAAACAAATCTTTATTTTGCTATTGCCTGGAGCCAAGTTTATTGTTAATTAAATCAACTGGGGGCAAGTGGCAACTCGGGTGCTGCGTCTGGGCTGTCCCTTGAGAAAGGCTCTTAACCTTCAACTGTTCAGTTAAATAAAATGTAAATGTAAATGTAAAATGTAAGGGCGTCTGCCAAATGGCAGAAATGTAAATGTGTCTTAAGATAATTAAAGTTAAATTAAATGAGATTCAGGTTTAAGCAATGACCACACCGCGTCCACTAACCTCATGGGTAACTACAGTAACACGAGGATTGTCCAGGTTTAGCCAGGAAGGGATCTGCCCATTGGTCACGATAAAGATATGTCGAACCCAGGGGGCGTGTCTTTCCACCGAGCGCAGCGAATAGCGCAGTTCCTCGTTGTCCTCGAAGCGGCTGGCTGACACGTCCTCGTCCTGCTTCGACTAAAGACACAGAAAACAAATAACCTCCTGATGCCAAAAGATGTCACTGGCTTTGTCTAAAATCGCATACTACGTGCTATATTCGAGTTGGATCAGACCTTCAGACTGTTCTTCTATAGTATGGTTAGGGGTAGTATTAATAAAATCTGGACGTACTACATCCACCATGTTGATATGGTCACATGACCGGCGTCTTCACAGCATTTAAAATTTAGTGTTGGATAATATTTATTTGGATGATGTTAAACAAGTGCAATTCACCCACAAGGGATTTTTTTTTTAAAGGCACTTAAAGTACTTTAAAAAGTTGCTGCGTTGTCCTTTTCAGCTATTTGGAAAAATAACAAGTCGTCTGTCCTGTGAGATAGCAAAGTGTCCTTCGTATGTGTGCGTGTTTGGTAGGGGAAGTAGTTTTGCAGGAAGGTCATCCGGGAACATTTCACCTACTGTTTTTTGCATACTAAGGATCACTATATAGATTAATGAAGCATTGTTAATACATTTCATGTTGGGAAAAGGTTAAATGTTTAAAAAAACCCTGATTGTGACTGAATATTTTTTTAAGAAGTCATAAGGGCAACTTTAAACACCCCACAGGACACTTTAAAACACTTTATTTTTACTTTCATGACATCTTTGAGAAGGTTACCTGTGAGACAGCGCTGAGGTCCCAGAACAGGAACGCAGGACTGACGGTGAGCTCTTTGCCGTCCAAGGTCAGGTTCTTCTTGGCCTGTAGTTGGAGGTCAGTGAAGTCCTGTGGTGTGTTAAGGTGCAGAAGAGCGATGCTGGCCTCAGAGTAGAGCTGAATCTGGATAATAAATTAGACTCTTAACATTAACAAACTCGGCAAACAAATGAACTCTTGGTATCACTATAGGAGATCATTTTAGACCTTTCTGATGATTTAAAAACTCCAACATGAAGAAAAAACCATGCGGAAAAACCAGACATGCTTTGTCACTTCTAATCTTCATTTCAGTTACTCTCGTACCCTCTCTCCACTTCTTTCTCTCTGTATGTCCGTTTATCTTTCTTTCGCTCCTCTCCTTTCTCTCTCACTCCTCTCCTTTTTCCTTTTCTCTCTCTCAGTCTCCTTCTTTCTCTTTTCACAAAGACCGATAGATTTGGAGCAAAATGTTTGGAGAAGTGTGTGCTTTTCTCAGTACCAAAACAAAGAGTACAAGGGATTAATACAAAGGAAGAAGGACTTTTTTTACCTCTTATAACTTAAGTATCTTGCACACACACACACACACACTGCTGTTGTTGTCATTCTTCTATTTATGACTTATTAATAAATCCCTTAAAAAGGTTTTTCTTTGTAACTCTGTTTCTAGGAACGTGTGTGTGTGTGTGTGCGTGTGAATAAAGGTGAGCCAGGAAATAAATCACAGATTAAAATTAGCTTCTCGTAAAACGAGATAGTTACAGAGGCAGAACTCTTTAGTTTGAAATCACAAAAAAATCCTTTGCAGGAATATTATAAATGTTATAAATAAAGCTAATACAACTGTAAACAGCTGTATAATGAAGTCATTTCTAACAGGGCATCTCCTCACATCTAAACAATTCCAGTTCCAGTCATTAATCACTTTTCCACATTCCAGTCTTTCTGTCTGTCTTTTTTTTTTTATCACATCAACCGAATTCCTCACCACTTCCTGTCATTATCCGGTCTATACTGACACTGACGACTGACAGCGATAATTCAGGCGAGCATGTTAAAGTGATTGTCGGTTTTTGTCAGACTAACGTGTCTGTCAGTGACGGAGTCAAAGCAGTGCTTTCATCAACATGCTGAGCAGTTTAACACACTATATAAATAGATCTGCCCTTCACCACTTCACTTCACTTCACTTCACTTCACTTCATTCACCCCTCTCTCTCCCCCCCTTCTCTTTCTCCCCTTCTCCCCTTCTTCCCCCCCCCCTCTCTTTCTCCCCTTCTTTCCCCCCCTCTCTTTCTCCCCCTTCTCCCCCCCTCTCTTCTCCCTTCTCCACCCCTTCCCCCCCCCCCCCCCCCTCTCTCTGCCTCTCCCCTTCTCCCCCCCCCTCTCTGCCTCTCCCCCTTCTCCCCCCCTCTCTCTCCCCTCTCCCCTCCCCCCCCCCCTCTTTTCTCCCCTTCTCCCCCCCCCTCTCTTTCTCCCCTTCTTCCCCCCCCTCTCTTTCTCTCCCCTCTCCCCTCCCCCCCTCTCTCTGCCTCTCCCCTTCTCCCCCCCCTCTCTCCTCTCCCCTTCCCCTTCCCCCCTCTCTCTTCTCTCCCCTTCCTTCCCCCCCCTCTCTTCCCCTCTCTCCCCCCTCTCTCTTTCTCCCCTTTCTCCCCCCCTCTCCTCCTTTCCCCCCCTCTCCTCTTTCTCCCCTTCCCCCCCCTCTCTCTTCTCTCCCCGTCTCCCCCCCCCCCTTTCTCTTCTCCCCCTTCTCCCCCCCCTCTCTCTTTCTCCCTCTTCTCCCCCCTCCCCCTCCTCTCCCTTCTCCCCTTCTCTCCCCCCTCCCCCCTCTCTTTCTCCCCTTCCCTCCCCCTCCCCCCTCTCTTTCTCCCCTTCTCCCCCCCTCCCTTCTCCCCCTCGCTCTCTGCCTCCCCCTCTCCCTTCTCCCCCCTCTCCCCCCCTCTTTTCTCCCCTTCTCCCCCCTCCCCCCCTCGCTCTCTTTCTCCCCTTCTCTCACCCCCTCCCCCTCTCTTCTTCTCTCCCCTTCTCCCCCCTCCCCCCTCTCTCTTTCTCCCCTTCTCCCCCCCTCCCCCCTCCCCCCTCTCCCCTTTCTCCCCTTCTCCCCCCTCCCCCCTCTCCCTTTCTCCCCTTTCTCCCCCCCTCCCCCCCTCTCCTTTCTCACCTTCCTCTTTGTTGCTTCCCCTCTCTTTCTCCTACACACTTCACAACCCTGACCCTCATTAGCACAGCAGTGTGTGTGTGTGTGTGTGTGTGTGTGTGTAAATACAGTACTGTACACACTAGCTGACCCTACAGCTTCACACATCCATATAATACAGTTGAAAACAGCATGGATTAGAAACCAGAGTAGAAGCCAGGACAAGACGAGAGTGAATGAAATGAAGAACCAACATTCCGACATTTCCAGTAGCCAAGGAACTGGATAGAGTGAAGAAAAGCCTGACAGATGATCAAGTGCTCGGAGGAAGGTATGGTAAACAGTGTGTAGATTGAGTACAAGAGAGAGACGCCAAGCCATGTTGCCTTTTCTGTAAGGGGGGGTTAAACAGCTGCGGAGTATAGAGTTACGGCCTTATGACCAACGCAGAAAAGCAACGCAAAGAATCTCTCCCATTAAACCGAGTCTATAAATCACTCTGCTCCGACTGACCCCCTCGTCTCTGAGGTGTAATTCAAAGATCCCTAAGTAAAAAAAAAAAAAAAAATCTGACCCCGGGTACACCAAGCAGAATCACAGCTCTTTTGTGACACCGTGTGGTGAGTTCAGGGTAAGACCTTCCCTCTCAGTTCTCACCTGCTGGATTTTGCTAGTCAACACAGATGGCAGTTTTACTCTCAACTGCTCGGTGTCTTTAAAGGAGGACGGGAAGCCACTCAGGTAGGCCAGCGTCTGAATCCTCACCAGCCCCGGAGCGTCCTTATCTGTCGTCTAGGAAAAGAAATATGCAGTGAAATATTTTCACATTTACATTACTGGTAGAGCTTCTTTTCCAGAGCAACGTACATTTATTTCTTTTTTTAATCCATCTAAGCAGTTAAGAGTTGAGTTGAGGGCCTTGCTCAGGGGCCCAACAGTGACATTTTTATACAATATTTTTTCCAATTCAATTTCAAACTTTGCTGTCAGTTTGTTAGGAAATTCTGACAGGGCTTTCCAGTACAATATGGGGCTTGTGGGGATGTTGGTTGAAGAGGTCAGGGGTTCAGTCGGTGTTTCAGTTTATCCTAAAGGTGTTCAGTGGGGTTGAGTCAGGGTTCTGTACAGGACACTCCAGTTTTTCCACTCCAACCAGTACACACCATGTCTCCATGGAGATCAGGGTCTTTGTGTACAGGGACATTGTCGTGCTGGAACTCAGTTCCAATGAAGGAAAAATGGAATGATATAACATGCAAAAACACTCTAGACGACTTCCGAATTTGTAGCAACATTTTAGATATCCCCAATTTTTTTGGCAATATAATGCATCTGATCCACTTTACTATGCTGGATTTCAATTGACAAGGTCAGAGGCTCAGAAAGGTCACTACAAATATTAGTGCGCCTAAAAATTTAACAGATTAATGGTTGTAATGTGTATTATATTATTTTGATTACAAAAATGATATACAGGTGATTGAAGCACCAGCTCAAAGCGAGCAATTTTTAAATAATGAGTTGACTATAAACCTTTATGTTAAAAAAAATAAATAAAAGCATTAAACATTAATGCATTAAACATAAAGCATTTATTTACTATTGCAATGTTGATTGATTGATTGATTGAAATTGCACATGAAAATAAAAATGTTTAATGCTATGACTTTCATTTTCATTTGCAATTTCATAAAAGTGCAATAATCAATCAATCAATCAATCAATTAATGTTGCAGTAGTAATTAAAGGCCTTGTAAACACATCACTACCTTGGTTCGTACAGTACTGTGTATTTACAAGTCACTTTTTGGACAGTATCTTTATTTACATTTTTTATTCTTGCTACTGCTTTTTTTTTTTGCTACTTGTTTTTTTTCTCCTTTATAATATTCTTCTTTCTTTCTATCTTTCTACATTAACGAGGGCAATTGTAACAGGGCAAAGCAATTTTCCCCTGGGATTAATAATGTTTTTTGAATCTTAAACTAAACCCTTCACTAACTGCCATTGCTTAAAAAAAAATATCCATGTGTCCTAATTTATCATTAAATTTTTTTCTAAGATAGACTTTTTTCCATCATGTTAATCCAAGTACTTTATCACAACAGAAAGAGTATCTTTTGTATTAATATAAAATATAAGGCATTTCTCACCAGATAGGCTCTGGAGACGGAGTGTTTGGGGAAATCCTTTGGCCCGTCCGAGTGAGCTTTATCCGCTAACAATACAGGGGCATACAGAGGTTTGTTCAGGTTAAGATGTGTGCAGGTGTGTTGATCCTTTATCCTGTTATATATGTTTGTGTTATATTTAAAGAGTATTAAATTGTTGCTTTTATATACAATCTTGATGAAAACGTATAAACAGTAAAAGAGTTTAATATGATATTTGATATATCTTTTGAAAAAAAAATTGCTACCGTGCTAACGTGAACTGTCTTTGGTCCTTAAAAAACATTCATGCACTGAAATTCTAATAAAATTCTATACAAACATAAGAAGGAAACAGGTTTACACACCCTGTGTTGAAGTACGACAAATATTAACCAGGTGTTATTTCAGCGTTACCGAGTTATCTAATTTTTAGTGTGTGTGTGTGTGTGTGTGTGCGTGCGTGCGTGTGTGTGCACAGCAAACCTTCACTCTGGGAGTGAAAGAGAAGCACAGACACACTGCTGGACGGCTGCAGAGGTTGGCATGTTGTAGAAGCTGTTTGACGGAGGACAGTGCAGCAGATTTAGACGACAGCTCCTTCACAGAGATGTTAGCTGACAACGCCGGGTCAAACACCAGAGCCGGACCCACGATGCAGTGCGACAACAGGCACTCGGGTCTACAAATGCACACAGTGCACGTTCGAGTCGTGTTAAATAAGAGGCAGAGGACAAAATATAAGACTAAACCTGCAGAACCAGTAGAGTGTGAGCATGTTTTATAAAACTCTACACAAAATCTCCTATCATGTGTGAAGTCTTCTATATAATCACGGCTAAACATAAGGATAATCCGGCAGCGGTTTAGTGTTAGTGAACATCCTGACACTGCTGAGGACAACGTTTAGATGTGTGCGTGTGTGTGTGTGTGTTGCAAGCGCTGCTTTCAATAACCAAACACACCAAAAATAATAGAAACCAGAAGTTTAGAAAGCATCTGGTCACAGAAATGAGGGTGTTTACAGAAGGTGTGCATAGTTAAATCCGGTAAAATGTTTAAAAACATCTTAACAGTATTTAAAAAAAAACAAAAAAAACAAAAAAAAAAACATTGGGCCCCTACGCAAGGCCCTTACCAAATGATCGACTGCTCAGTGTGATTTAAAAAAATGAGATGAATGTAAGTGTCTGCTAAATACAAGAAATGTCAATTTAACAGTAATTTAACACACAACTCCAACCAGCAGAACGGTTCAGTGGAAAAACAAAAACGGTTAAGTGTAACGTCCACACAGGAAGCGCTTGCATTCACACAGTCAAACCACAATCTGACTGACACAAACAGCACACACTGCACCCAGCACACAGCTTTCCTCACCTTCCTCCGGGCACCTCGGTGACGTCGCTGACATTCTGCCCCAGCTTCTCTCTGCAGGGAAGACAATACGTTAATACAAAATCTGCTGAGAAGTGTTTCAGTGCAGGAGTGGAGCAAGATTAATAAATATCACTTTAAAGGGCAAAGGTAAAAATATAACATGGCTTGATGGAACATTCAGACATGACAAGTTTCTGGAAGATTTTAAGCTTCCTAAAAGACCTTCCCTCGGGCTGCTCCTTAACCTTCATTTGGACTGGGAAAAAGGTCAAAGCAAATGACTGACATCCGTTTAAGATTGATTAAACCTCTCGGTCAGACAACCTTTGTTCTGATTGGTTCAGAGTCTATGATCTTAAGTAGACGAGTGAGATACTACGACAGGGCCACTGTTTAGCTTTGCTTATTTACCCTGATCAACTTTATTAGGTCTCACTCTGAGACTCTGAGTTTTATATGTCCAAAGGTCTAAGTCTAACTACAAGCTTTTGAGTCTGTATAGCTGCACTCCGTTTTACCCCTCTGTGTGTGTGTGTGTGTTACTATCTGCAATTGTACTCTGCACAATGACAAATCAAGTTCAATCTAATCTAATCTAACCTGCTAGTCAAAACTTTTAAAAACACACACACACACACACACACAATGTAACTGCTAAACAGCTTATTTCTTCACCATAAACCCTGACAGGAAACCCAGCTTGAAGCATAGAAACGCTTCACTTTTGCTAGCTGCCAACGCGTCTTGCTGACTTCTCGTTAACATTAGAGAAAACAGACAGACAGACAGACAGCAATAAAAAGAAAGACCACCAGCCAGATAGAGACAAACATTTACATATGCAGTATTTGGCAGACACCCTTATCCAGAGCGACTTACAATATTCCTTGTTATACAACTGAGCAATTAGGGGTTAGGGGCCTTGCTCAGGGGCCCAGCAGTGGTGGCTTGGTGGTGCTGGGAATCGAACCCAGGTCTTTAAGTTGGTAGTCCAACAACTAAACCACTGCGCTACCACTTCACTGTCAAAAAAGGTTTTTCTTTCAAACAGAGAGAAACAGAAAGAAAGAGAAACAGACAGAGATGGGCAGACAACAGACAGAGAGGGACAGACAGATTAAGAGACATTGAGAGAGACACCTTAGTTTCCTCTGGCCCTCCTCCAGCTGTAGTTTGACTACGTGAAGATCCTTCAGCAGATCAACATCAGTCCCGTTCACCCAGGTGTACACCACGTCTATAGGCATGGGCAAACACAACCTAGAGAGTGAGACACACACATCAGCAGCAGCACACGCTTTATAAACTCGTCTGAACACAGAGACTCCGGGTCATGTTGTTCCCAAGACTTTAGACCAGTTTGAGTTAAAAACCATCACAGAAGTCCAGACAGACAGACGGATTGAGGAGTGTTGGACCACATGCTTGTGTTTATCACCACATGACTGTCACTTCATCACTCATCATGACTAAAAGTATGTGCACCTTTAAGCATTACATCACTCCAGTTTTTTCCTCCCACTAGATTCTGCTGGGTTTAAGCTACAATAATATTAATGACATCAAACACTAATTTAGGGTTCAGTCTGTGTTCATTCTAAAGGTGTTCAGTGGGGTTGAGGAATGATGAATGGATCAATGATTGCACACACTTTTTGTCATTGTTTGATGATTAAGAGAAACACTGCTTGGATGTTTAGTGAAAGTGGATCTGATCTGATTACCTATTCTGGAAGGATTTACCAGCCACATTGTCTCTGTAGGAGTCAAACAGGACATGGTACTGATCACGACTCCACTCCAGCACCACCTGCGTGCACGCGTGCACACGCGCGCGCACACACACACACACACACACACACACACACACACACACACACACACACACACACACACATTTAAATCCCAGTGCACGTGCAGTGTTGAGTATAAAATACGAATAAGTGTTATGTGTGGTTCCGATCTGTACACAAACCTCTCCGAATTGGAAGGCGGACACAATCATGAGCACGAGTCCGCCGAAGCACAGGTACAGCCCGTAGCGGTGAGACAGACAGGTGTAGGTCTGCCGCTGCAGAAGCTTCAATAAAGAACCGACGATCGCCATGACTCTGCTCAGTAGCCCGCATCTCTTCCGGTGCTCGCCGCTAGCACTAGCGCTTAACCGCTATTCTTTCTAAATCATCCGGCAAAACTGACTAACTCATCACCTGACTGCCTGCTGCACACCACCATATTACACACTTACACACTTCCGTGTTGGTAATAACGAAACAATCAGCACTGCCTTCGTTTTCAGAGAAGCCCCGCCCTATAAGTTGAATTAGCCAATAGGTTTACGCTAACTTAGCATTCACCAATTGCAATTGGGATTTGCAAAGGAGGACCAATCCTACTGTAGGAGGCGGGAGTTACAGGAGTAATCGGTATAGTTCAGCTTGAGGGGAAAAAAGCGCACGGCTGCCCTCTATCGACAAAAACCTGTAACCACAATAAAATAGGCTCCTGTATTAGCTATAACGAAACAAAACAAAAGCCCAGAAAATCCGACATTATGCATAAACGCATCCGCAGCTAAGGCAGATTTAATAATATTTTACTTATTAAAATGTATTATATGTAATACATACAGCAGTTAAATAGGCGAGTGTCAGGACCCCATGTGAGGAATGCATGCACAAGGGTGCTGCTAGCGACTGCGCCCTCCTATTAAAAAAAGCTCTCTGAGGGGGCCCAAAGTGCGTGGGGCCCTTAGGATCATCCTATTGTATCACACACAAGTCACATACTGATTCACACAGGACAGAAAGTTTATAAATGTCATTTAGCCGTGGGGTATGTGGTACCTCATGAATAAAGATCACAGTTCTTTCGTCTTCTTTTCGGCGGTTCCCTTTTAGGGGTCGCCACATTGAATTATCTGTCTTTATCTAACCCTTTTCTCTACATCCTCTTCACTCGCACCCACTAACTTCATGTCCTCATTTATCGCATCCACATAACTCCTCTTTGGTCTTCCTCTTTGCCTTCTGCCTGGTAGCTACATTTCTAACAATCTCCTACCAATATATTTACTATACCTTCTCTGTACCACAACAACAACAATAATACTACTACTTCTAATAATAAAGTACTTTAGTATTCAGCTTTTGATAACAATAGAGTTCAGTTGCTTTCGGATCTGTACAAATCAGTTGCTTTCAGTGATCCTGTTTTGCAAAATAAACCCTTTTATTTTCTTTTTGGTATCGATGCAGGTTATTTGTAGCTGGAAACAACTCCTTAACAAAAACTCTGATCTGTAAGAAATTATAGCTGGAACTAAGCATGTCTGAGTAGTGAACATGTACCTCTTTGCCTGTATAGTATCTATCAGATCAATAGTAGCTACAGGCTACATTTTCCAGCATTCTATTTACTGTATTTTCCTTTTGCCAAGTCAGTGTTTTAATCTGGCATCCTTTAAAATGTGAGGTCTTTATTTTAGATATCTATATTTTTGTACTAGACTTATTAAATCACTACATTTATAAAGCTGGACTTTTGAATAACAGTGTTTTATATTTCATGAGATCATAAGCAGCTCCTTCACTTCATCACTCCGTACACTTCTCTTCCCATTGTTAAGCTCCATGTTGATATGTCAATTGTTTCCCAGCAAACAAACTTTTCTGTTGATATTCTATCTTTATTAAATCTTTAGTCTACTCTTCCTTCCTTCCAGGTTTGTTTACTGGTGTAAATATTATAGCAAACCCTCTGTAGTTACTCTCTATTTACTGTTGAATAGTGTTTTTACTCTAAAGCAGGAAATAAATCAATGAGATGTTGTAATTGCTGCCTTTTCTTTTCTTTTAATTAAAAGCCTACAAAAAATATCCAGAAACATCCAGAAAAGCAGATTTTCATTACATTTAACTAAAACAGAAAATTTGAACAAACAGCTCAGGTTTAGAAACTGCTATGCTAAAAACATTTTATAAAAATCTTTCTCGCTCTCTCTCTCACTCACACATTACACCCCACACCCACACATACACACATTTCCTGTTATCATATATTTCCTGTGTCAATACAACACATTGTGTAGCATCCATAAATGACAATTTGAAAATAATAAGCTAATAACCAAAAACATTTGATCAAATTTTCAGTCAAATTTTTCTTTCACACACACTTAGTGTGTAGTGTGTTAGTATTTGATGTCATTGTCGTTGAATTGTCTAAACCTTAATCACATAACTTTTGTCAGTTCAGACCAAAGATATTCTGTTAAATTCATGTCAGGACTGTGCAATGGCCGAGTACTGTAGTTTCGCATTGTCGTTTTAGAATAACGTGAAGTTTTTAAAGTGCCAAAATAAACATTATCCTATAGCTTTATTATCCTAATCCCACCCACAATTCCCCTACCTCGTCAGGCTCCACCACCGATGTTCAGATCAGCACAGAAGCATCAACAGCTTAAATTACATCATAAACAAAGTTTATTGGCTCTAAGAATAAATGTGAATGGGGGAAAAAACCTTGTTAAAATTGTAATTATTGCTGGAACTGGACATGTCTGAGTATTGAGCATGCTTTACTATGCCTGTATAGTAGCCATATTACATTCCTGATTCTTTCCACAGCATTTTGCTTTTATTCTTTTTCTTCAAACTTTCTTCAAATATGATCAGATAACTTGTTATACATGCCCATGCTAGTAGAAACTATGATTCATCATCTCCTATTTATCTTTTTATCTCAAACCAAAATATGGGCAAATTTACAGGTACCCGCACCTACGGGCAGTGTTTTCTCGGAAACACTGCCCCAAATTTGTCTCAAATGTCAGTATGTTGTAGCAATAAGATTTCATTTTAATGTCTCTGTACACAAAGTCCCTGATCTCCATGAAGACATGATGTGTTCTGGTTGGAGTAGAAGAGCTGGAGTGTCCTGTACAGAATCCTGACTCTGACTCAACTCCACTGAACACCTTTAGGATGAACTGGAACACCGACTGAACCTCCTAAATTAATACTATTGAAGCTGAATGAACACAAATCCACACAGTCACACAACACAATCTAGTTTAAAAAAAAAACTGCTCAGAAATATGGAGATTATTATAAAAGAAAGAGTGAAATTAAATGTAAAATGTTAAAAAAAAAACACACACACGGAGGCACAAAGTGCACAACTTTCTTAAGAGTCAAATTTTCTTTTCGGAGCCTGTTTTTGAGGAGTCGTTTAAAAGAATGAATGAATCGAGTCGATTCATGAAAAAAGTCATATAACTTTACCTAAGACACTGAAAGTATACAGAGGGACGTGTCTTTGATCATAAAAAAATAAAAATAAAAAACCCTCATTGTGTAGTGAGAAAAGCGTCGGCACAATAAAGTGATGGATCACAGAGGAAGAGAGAATAAAGCCAGAACCCGCTCGGTCACATGATACAGAAGTGGGTTTGTTTTCTTTACTCCTTTTTTTCCACGTTGTTGTGATTAGACACGGATGCCAGTATGAGCAGAACACGTCTTGTCGTCTGACTTTAGATTGAAAAAGGTTTACTTTTGTGTCCGTTCCATTAGATTGCGTTTGGACGGCGATGTTATTATCTGTGTAACGGAATGGTGTGGTTTAGGGAAGGGATGTGCTTGCTGCCAGTATTTTTGGTAGTCTGGTCCTCGAGCACTTTTATAGTGAATTATTTGATTGCTGTCCTTCGTCAGGACGTCGATGTGATCTTCCCGTTCATCAGGTGAGGTTTTGCAAAAATGAATGAAAAAACTTTTGGATAACTTGAATAACCGTTGTAAACAATACAATACAATATATTTATTCGTATGCATATATTTTTTCTTTTTTTCCTGGTATAAGTTTATGGCTTGTACTTGTAGCTTCGAGTTTCTTTAGTTTCGTTTTCCTCTGAAAACCACAGAACTTTCATATACACACCCGGTCCCATAGCAGCTCACATACTGATGTAGCAAACTATAAGAAACTTTTTCCAACTCCCACCTCTCCTCGGTGTAGCAACTGAATAATACTCAGTTATAGTATAACAACAATATAATGGTCATAATGTTATACAGGGGAAAAAAAATCTAGGTTATAGATTTTATTATCTTCTGGAATTAGTTTCCTCCAGATTGTGTTGTGTGACTGTGTGGATTTGTGGATTAGTGTTTATTCGGCTACAATAATATTAAGGAGATCAGACACTAATGTTGGGTGAGGAGGTCTGGGGTTCAGTCAGTGTTCCAGTTCATCCTAAAGGTGTTCAGTGGGGTTGAGTCAGAGTCAGGATTCTGTACAGGACACGCCAGTTCTTCTACTCCAACCAGAACACATCATGTCTTCATGGAGATCAGGGACTTTGTGTACAGGGACATTGTCATGCTGGAAAAGTCTCTTAGCTCCAGTGAAGGAATAATAGAAAGCTACAACTAACAAAAAAAAATTAGACAGTGACTTAGACTTTGTGGTATCAGATTAGAGAAGAAACACAAGGATTTATTGATCAGTTTTGTAATTTTGGTAAATTATGTGTAATCAGTCATTGGCAGGGCAAATAAACTGTTACTGAAGATGAATATGAATGAATTACTGTTAAACTGGGTTTTTTTTGTTCAGTGATACAGGAGTGACCCCTCCGGAGAGATGCATATTTGGCCTCATGGCAACAATTTCGGCTTTTGCAGGTGATCTTTTTCACTTCTGCGCATTAGAAATATTACACCATAATGTCATTATGTACTAAAGAAAAGTACACATGCTTTGTTTCCAAGATGGTTCGTGTAAGCTAAAGTATTCTTATGTTGACAGTACAGGCTGCAGGATCAGCACAAAATGTTATATACTGCAGTTTCTTTCAAAAGTGATACTGATTTACAAACAAAAAAAAGGTGTAAAAGCAGATCCAACTTGTTGCCTATTTATATCTACATGTCTGTGTACATTTATTCTATACAGTTTTAAAACTTAGCTTCTGTATTGTGTTTAATGTAAAAGGATAGTCAAAAATCCTTTTATTGCATTTCACACAGCATGTCGGTTTATATATATATATATAAAAAAACCCTGAGTCCTTAACAATGTATTCAAAATAAAAGTTATTTGGAAAAGCAGAGCTTCCTAAGATTGGGCGATTTGTTCATTAAAATGTAGTAATAAAGAATATCCTATATTGTCATGTGACTTCATGTAAAACCATTTTTTTTTTAAAAGCAATGAGGAAGAATGACTCAAAAAAAGAAGGGAATTACTTTGCTGCAGGTAAATTACACAAAGCCAGACTTATGTGAGAAACAGCGGAATTTTTCAAAATAAATTACTTTTAACAGCAGCAGTTTCATTTCTCCTCAGTGTGACAAGGTGGAAAATCTTGAGTTCAACGTCAAAAGGACCAAACAACATCAACTAGAGAAATGAAACAGAGGGGGGGGCATTTCCAGAATTTTCCAGCATTTTATAAACAAATGAGGATGAAAAAAATCTTACCCCTTGTGGCTAATGTTATCTTTTAGGGTTTGCCACCATGTTTGCCCGATATAAGTTTGTGCAGAAGCTGACTGAAAGAACAGGTGGCATTTCCACTTGTCTGAACGGAGTTGCTTTCGCCGTGGCCACGTTCTCTTGTATAGGAATGTGTTTCGTGGCAACATTTCAGGTTTGTTTACTTATAGCAAATGATACAGGATTGCTTTTATAATGTTAAGCATAAAAATAACGACTATTATAGTTCAAACTATAATATTAATAAAAATAATAATAATTATTGTAAAAACCTTAATAGTATAAGGAAATATCCTAGTGGCTTTGTTAATTCGTTATAATCACTAACAATTTAAACCCTCTATACATTTGATTTCTTGTCTGTCCGTGTCAACTCAGACACACACAATATGATACAACTTCGTGTCTTGATTAAATGGTGGTGTGGGAAATGTGTTTGAACCTGTCTTAGGAGACAGAGATGAGAGCCGTCCATGATTTCGGAGCTATACTGTTCTTCATTTCTGGAATGATTTACATTATCCTACAGACCATAATCTCCTACAGGACTCATCCATACGGATCTAGCAAGTGCACGTGTCACATCCGTGCCATCTTTGCCTTGGTAGCTTTTTCAACAGTGCTGATAAGTATCCTTTACATCTGTAGCCTATTAGTGAATATGCAACCCTAATAAAAAAAAAAAAAAGGCTTGTGTGTTAATCAAAATGAACACTTCCTGTTTCAATTATGCTGCCAGGCTTTGTTGCCCTTTCTCAATTTTTTTTAAGAAAGTACACCCAAAGTACCTTAGTATTTCCTTAAAATCTATGGTTTTTCTCAGTTTGAACATTCGATTTATAAAGAATTACATTTAAGCTCATGAGATTTGCAAAACATTTACTTTTAATTCGCATTTGTCAGATTGTCCTAATTTTTTTAGACTTGGAGTTATGTATGTAATCAGCTATAAAACACACAGGGCCCGTTGGTTTCTCTTGAACATTCTCCCAGCTATCGTTACCGCATCGCTTTTGAAAACCCAGTTTCACTGGACCCCAGAAGACAAGGTGCGCTCTCACTACATTTCCCACCACAGATCATCCTGTTAATTACAGATTAATTGCACATTTCTCTTTCTCACATAACCAAGTTACACATTTCTTTGTGTTTGTTTCAGGAGTACAAGCTGCACGTCACAAGCGCGGTATGCGAGTGGATAGCTGCCTTCACTTTTATCTTCTTCTTCTACACATACATACAGGAGTTTAAGGTTGGTTCACATTGTGTTTATGTGACATAAAGCCATTGGAATTGACCGTCATGACGCTGTTTAAAGCCTGTTGTTTTCTCTTCTACAGCATTTCACTTTACAAGTGGACGTCCAGTTGCGGGAGTTTTTATGAGTCTAGCGTTTCAACCGTCATTGAGACTGTTCTGTCTTTTTTTTTAAAAATAAAACTGTCAAATGATTTTTATACATAAATTTTATTTTGTACAACACAATCTTGCTGTTTTTATATGTTATTTAATCACACAGGAAGGGAATCTGATATCTCAGTGCTCTGTAATGATACGATGATAACTTCTGCACTTTAATCCTTGTTGCTGTAATCGCCTGCCTACTATGAAAAGTGATCCAGCAATAAACGGATGTAGTTACACAATGTGCATGACTCTTGTGTTGAGAAACAGAAGCATGTGATGATATCCTGACTTGTGAGTAGGGATATAACCTTGTGATCGCTCAGCTTATATAAAAACATCTTTGTAAAAATGATATTAGCTTCACGATATCACTGAAAGAACGTATGTATCGTCCCATCATCCGAGGCTATAAGCGTACGCCATTAATAAACATCATGTCGTATGTACAAAAAAAACATTAATGAGAAAAATCCGGATCTCTTTTTGTCTATTTCTAAACGTTTGACCGCTATGTAGAAAGAGACGTGCAGATCTCCCACAGCCACGTCTAAGGCACGTCTAAGGTGCTCATATGGCACAAGCTTGGTCCGTGTGTGCTTCCGCAGCTTGGGCAGGTTCACTACCATACATTCACCCTGTACGGAGTCAAGCTCTCAACAGACAGCTCCAAGAAAACAGGATTAGGTCAGTCACTGAAAGATGATTCGCTGTCCGAGCTGTCTTCTTCTTTGTCTTCGGTACCTTTCTTGCTACCGTCTGGTACCGGGGCATCTGGTGTGCTAAAAGTCACAAAGACATGTTAAGATTTTTTGAATAAAAGTGTCTTCTGGTCTGTTACGCTATAAAAAAAAGACTGATTTGCTGAGACAATTTAAAAGCGATAGTAATCCTAAAATCTTTACCCATGTTTAATTGGCTATTGCTATAACTCCTGAATAATTACACACTACAAACACATTTAAACATATTTAATATTCAGCTGCCATCTTAATGCAAGTCTCGTCTGTTAGTCTACACCAGGGGTGTCCGAACTCGGTCCTGGACGATAGAGTTTAGCTCCAACTTGCCTCAACACACCTATCTGTAAGTTTCCAGTATACCTGGCAAGATCTTGATTAGGGTCAATAGGAGAGATTGTGGGTATATAAAGCCTTCTAGTGGATGACTCATGTAATTACAGGTTCATTGATCGACGCTGCTTTAAAAGATGTAATATAAAATCATATAAAAGTTGGGATGAGGGAGAAGAGGATTTTTAGTGCGCTTGGAAGTGCAGATTTAGTTCATTTTTATTCTAGTGGATTTTCTAACACACTAACATTTTTTAAACTATGCTAAAAGCAACTGTTTGGATTTTTGCTAACACCTTAGACATTCTTAATTGTTCCATCTACAACAAACAGCACCTTAAACTGAGATTTTTATAACTGAACCTGTTTACCTTTTATGGTGTTTCCTGAGTCTAGCCAAGCTTTGCGTTTTATGTGTAGGATTAATTGTCCAACATCCATTGTGTACAGCAGTGTGTGTGTGTGATAAATACTAATTTAAACAAATGTACAGCTTTAATAAATGCGATCGGAAGCCCTTCCCTTTTTCCGATACCATATTAGCAAGTGTAGATGTTTATGGGTTGTGTGAAAAAATTAAACACAATTAAAGATAAAAATAAAATACTCACTCTAAAAGACTGGGATCTAAACCCTCAAGAATCATTTTGTTTTTTATGGCCATGACAGGAACTCCCTAAAAAATAAAAACAAAATTGTGGCAATTGTTGGCCTCAATAAGCTGCTCTTATTATCCTTGACAAGTTTAACTGTGGTAATAAAACTGTTGTAACTGGACGTGTGTGAAGACCAATAAAGACGTACCACTTGCACCATTTTAAGGTATCTGGTGTAGCGTGGGTCCTTGGCTACAGTCATCACATTGTCTGCCACCGGTTCTTCCTTAGGCCCCTGAGAGCGTTCCTGCCTTTGTCCAGGAACCTGTAACCAGTAAAGTTTTGCATAATAAAACATACCAATGCCAGTCGATATTCAGACAGTTTCCTTAATCACACAGATCTTTAATCAAGTAATGAAACTAAACTTTAAACTAAAAACTGATCACTAATCACATAACATTTAACTAATCGCTAAATACGTGCCACTACACAACAATTTTAACCACTAATCATATAACATTGAACCCAAAAACTAAACGTCAATAACTAAACATTAAATTAATCACTGAACAAATCATCAGATTAAACGGATCACTAATCACTATTTACATTTACGGCCCCAAAAATCTAAAGACTCAAATGGTGGAACAGAAATCTCCAGAACAGGTTTGTAGACGGTCCACCTGGACCCTTAAGCACACATTACTGGGTTCTGTGCATATTTAGTTGCAGGTAGTCTGTAGTCCAGTGTGATGGGCTCTGCGTATCCTTTTGTACAGGGCTGGCTGCTGTAATATAAGTGTTATTTAAAAATGTCGCTGATCTTTTGGATGTTTTAAAGACTTTTTTTGTAACAGCAGTCAGACAATATATTTGTTTCCAGGCATTTGAAAATCCTTTATAAGCGAGCGTGCCATTCTAAAGTGTGTGTGACGATGATGAAGATGATGATGAAGAACTGTCTGGTGTCTGACCTACCTGAGAAGGGGGAGAAGAAGCAGTTGAGACAACAGGAGTGCTGGACCCAGCTGCTGGACCGTTGGTCTCTGCAGCAGGTCTCTGACTTGCGCCATCCACCGTGACGTCCTCCAGGCCAGGGATCGAGGACAGCTTTAGGAAAAGGACCACATATTGAATGTGAACACTGTGAGCTTAAAAAATTATTCAGTTCTGCAGGATCCATTTCTCAGCCTTCATATGTTCAAGGTAAAAAAAAAAGGAAGAAAGAAAGAACCTGTCTCTAGACTACTTTTGCAAAATGAGCTTTTAAGCAATAAAAATAACTGCTGGAGAAACAGGGAAATAACTCTGCACCAGTGGACCAACTGCCTTCGAACCCTAGGACAGCTCATATTTTATTCCTTATTAAATTTTCTCCAATTAAAATTCATAACTATACAAAATATAAACCACGAATAAGGAAGGCATATATATTTATATATATCCATGTAGACAAATGAATGCATTGTGTCATGAAAGAAAAGTCTGATGCTGAGCTGAAACATTACAGCATGAAATACTTACTGCAAATCATCCTTGAGAAGAAGTCTTACCTTTGTTTCCAAGATGCTGAGAGTCGTCTCGATTTGCTGAATCCGTAAGGAAATGGTGGACAGCTTCTACATGGCACAGAAATAAGTATTATTACAACACTAAACACTGGGGCATTTGTGGTTAGCTGGAAAGCTACAGAACACCTAAACCTCCATGAGACGCTGATACTTATATCAGCTATATCACTACATACTGTAGCACATAAAGATCACTTTATAAACACCTTTCAATATCAGTATCTGCTGATATAATTGCACCAAACACTGAATTTAATTCACTATAACATATACAAATTAGTTGATTACACCAAACGAGATCAGTTGCTGTGATAAGCCCTGCTGTAAGGGTTCCTCTGCTTTAAATGTATACCAAAGAGTTAAAAACATTCGCTAAAGTAATTCAAATATCGACACGACATACTAAATTTTTAATTGGGTGGATTGTCATTTTTAATCTATTACGTTCTTAAAGTAACCTTCCCAACACTGCATGATTATTAGCAGTGTCAAGGCTGTAACTTGGCTATTAATGATTCTTCTCTCACTGCCCTTCAGATATAGACTACATTTGCTATGCGAAAAAAACAGGCATTTTAAACCATTTCTAATTTTAATTAAGAATTGTGACTGCATGACCGCCATTACAGTACTGCATTATTGGGAGAGACAAATAGCAACGCCTTTTTAAAATTCAGTTGGCTAAAAATATTTTATTTTAAAATGAATTTTTTTAAGCTGTATGTAAACGTCAGGGCTTTTATTTAACAGACATAAATAAATAAATAATTAAATCAATATTCAACTTTATTGTCATCGTGCAAGGTACATTTACAGAGCCAATAAAATGCAGTGTTTTTCGCATATCCCATCTTAGTAAGTTGGGGTCAGAGGGGTCAGCTATGACAGGGTCAGCTAAGGACCCAACAGTGGTTGGCTTGTCGGTGGTGGGGCTTGAACCCAGGTGTTTCTGGTCTTCAGATCAGCAACTCAGCACCTTAACCATTTGAGCCACTGACATGTTAGTGACTGCATTTTTTTCATTAATTTTTTTTATATGTCATTCTTAGCTCCCTTTATTTATATTGATGTAGAAAAGTTTGCTGTGAGAGAGTAAAATGCAGTCGGGGTCAGCAAACCCGTCAATAAACAATATCAGAAGCTGACCTAAATTTACAACCGAAATTCTAATATTTGTTACGTAAAACTGTATTAATTTATTAATTTTCTCCTCAGTTATTCTCTTATTTTTTTCTCCTGCTGCAATGTTTCCAGTATGTGTATGTTAGATTTTTTGTCCAATCAGATTTCAGTTTCTATGTGCTGCCATGTTAATCTAATCTGCCAAAGCCTTCAGAATCAGTAGTGCTGGTCTATTTAATGTAAACCGTATTAGCAGTGGCAGATTGCTAATTGGTTAAAGACTGTTTTTTCAACCTATCAGATTTTTAAATTCGACTTTTATAACCAGCCATCTATCTGACCCACGATGACGTCAGCATTTTTCTGTCCTCTGATTGGTTGAGCAGAGTAAATTCTTACAGCCTAGCACAGACTAGCAAAACACAACTGTACAGTTGAATTATAATTATTAAGCACACAATGGCTAATGGAGGAGAAACTGACTTGGTCTCGGACATACTTAAAAATACGTTTTTCAAGGAGGACTTTTCTGAGCTTGGCTAACCCTGAAGATATGTAGCTTGTCTCAGCCTGGGGAAGTCTTTATTCGCTATTTCCGGACCAGTTCCGATGGCCAGTAACACTGACTTACAGCCTTTAAATGTGAACTTTTTCTCATTTTGTCACTTTACAACCACAAACTTAAATGTATTTTGTTGAGATTTTAGGTGTTAGACCAACACAAAGTAACACATAATTGTAAAGTGCAACGAAAATGATATACGCTTTTCAAAATTTTTTAACAAATAAAAATCTGAAAAGTGTGGCGTGCATTTGTATTCACCCTCTCTGTACTCTGATACCCCTAAATAAAAACCAGTGCAATCAATTGCCTTCAGAAGTCACCTAATTAGGTAATAGAGTCCACCTGTGTGTAATTTAGTCTCAGTATAAATACACTTGTTCTGTGAAGGCCTCAGTGGCTTTGTTGGAGAACACTAGTGAACAAACAGCATCATGAAGACCAAGAAACTTAACAGACAGGTCAGGAATACAGTTGTGGAGAAGTTTAAAGCAAGGTTGGGTTATAAAAATATCCCAAGCTTTGAACATCTTAAGGAGGACTGGGGATGCTTTTCTTCAGTACGGACAGGAAAGCTGGTCAAAGTTGATGGGGAGATGGACTGAGCTAAATACATAAAGACATACCCCAAAAGACTTGCAGCTGTAATTGCAATGAAAGGTGGCTCTCCAAATTGACACAAAGGGGCTGAATACAAATGCACACCACACTTTTCAGATTTTTATTTGCTTAAACTTTTGAAAATCATGTATTACTTTTGTTCCACATCACAATTATGTGCTACTTTGTGTTGGTCTGTTACATAAAATCTAAAAAAAAAAATACATTTAAGTTTGTGGTTGTAGTGACAAAATGTAAAAAAAGTTCAAGGGGTATGAATACTTTTTAAAGATACTGTATATATTTTATTATTAATTTATTAATTTTTTATTAATTATATTAATATTAAGATAAATATTGATACTGAACTGCTCCAGATGATGTACATGGTACAGATGTGGTTGTAGTGTAGAGGTTTGGAGTTGTCTTAACAGGGTGTCTCTCTGTCTGTAATTCTATGCTGTGTTATATTGCGTTTTTGTATAATATTAATGGTTTCTATAATCACAACGCAATAGTGGTGGTATTAAGAGGTGTATCAGTCGGGTAAATCCACACTGAAGGCCAAGGTACCAAATGCACCGCCGCTACTGGTAAAATGACATTATTGATAGTGTTATAAATGTTTATTTAGATCAGTCCTGTTATTGTTTTTAGGTCAAAACGGAATTAAAACAATAAATAAATATCGGTTCTCAGTCACGGAAACGGTATCGGTAGATCTCTAATATCGTACCAGTTCCTACCTAATCATCTGTTCTAACGTCTCCAAACACTGACACCTACATTAGCATTAGCAGTCTGGCGTTAACATTAGCAGGCTAGCGTTAGCGTTAGCATTAGCATAAGGATGTTCTACCTCCTCACACACGGTGGAGAAGCGGTTGAGAAAGCGGACCGTGTGGACGATGAACTGGTTCAGAAACGCGACGATTCTTCTCTGCTGAATGGCAGGAACCTGTGAGAATAAAGCGGGTTTATATAACGCTGTACTATAAACAGTAACGTTACACAAGCAGCTGAAAACCAGCTAGACTCCATAAACTGACCTTAGTGAGGTCTACACCTGAACCCACAATCGGTAATCCGTCTTCATCCATGATACTGACCCCAAAAACAAACAGCCAGGTTTCTGTTATAGGATAAATAAAACACACTTCAGTGTTCAGTTATCGTTATGGACTTCTTCCCGTGACATGTGACGCTCCTAGTGACCACGCCCACTCCCGGAAGTTAAAAACATCCTCAGAATTTTAATGGAGTTGGTCTTTTTTTTTTTTTTTAATATTCTTAATTTTATGCCTTAAAAAAAGCTGAAAAAGCCTCTAATTGACTTGAAACAAATCTCGATTAACTGTGCTTATTCTAAGTTATACACATGTATTCTATACCATAAGTAAATCAATTATTTGTACTGTTTTGTTAAAGTGCATAGCTTATTGTTGTACATTGCTCAAAAACGATGATGCCTAATTGTTGCTTAAAGATTTGTTGACTATTTTAATAGTAATATAATTATTGTCTCCAAAATATTCCCCTTAACATGCATGCAATCCTGACAATCCGTCCGATTTTCCCCCTAACTTTTTTACCACAAACTCTTAAGCTTACAATCATACCGATTTGGAGCATTCTACTATTTCTTCACTGCAACTAAGAGACTTAAACACTGTTACAACGTGATAACGTCCCTGATCTCCATAAGAATATAATGTGTTCTGGTTGGAGTCGAAGAACTGGAGTGTCCTATAGAGAATCCTGACTCTGACTCAACCCCACTGAACACCTTTAGGATCAACACTGACTGGACCCCAGACCTCCTCACCCAACATTAGTGTCTGATCTCATTAATACTATTACACTAATACTAAATCCCCACAGTTACACCCCACAAACTAGAAGAAAGTCTACACGTTTGGAGGTTAGCATAACAACAAACGTGAGAATATAAACCTAGAATGTTCAGCAAGCAAATGCAAGGATGATGCGAATGTCTGAGGAAAACATCATTTTGGCAATGAGATGAGTTTTATTTCAGAAGGTGCAGTGAAAATTCATGTCAGAAAAACAGCTTAAGCACTTTCACAATGTCATTGACATCAATTTGCACAGTCATCAATTCATGATTATTTACATATGAAATTACAAATTAGGCTATATAAAAGTATTTACAGAATAGAAATACTATTTAAAAACTATTTTAATAAAAAAATCATTATTGTACAACATTCATTACCCGAGAATTGCCAATAAATGTAAAAGGGCGAAAGACGATGCGTCTCTGAGACAAAGCTGCGAGGAAAAAAAAATAGTTCTGATAAAAATGTAAAGAAAATTAGAAAAAAGGCTGGAGATATATTTATCTCCTCAGTGTGTAAGGGAAAACCCCGATTACATTAGTCAGTCCTCCAGAGTGAAGTCAAAGGGCTGGAATTCAGTGCGAAACTGTTTGGTCAGCGTTTCCTCTTCCTCTCTGCTGTTTTTACACTCTCTCCAATCAGAGCGGGTCGGCATGTTCAGAACAGCCTCGCTTGCCAGGACCTCCCTGTACACACAAATCCACATTAATGTGCATAGTTAAAACATGCATTTAAATCACTTCAATCCTAAGCAGACTGTTTACCTGCCAAACTGTAGAGGAAAGTTCTTCCTTATGCGGTAGAACAGCTTTTCCCCCGTATCCAACTCCACATAGAAATACGGCGTCCCTGGTGGAGCAATCTTAGGCAACAATAGAAAGAAAATATAGGCTGCACCTGAAATCACTTACTTCCATATTATTCAGAATGCGAAAACTAATGTGAATAGTATGTCCGAATTCATATGAAAATGAAATGAATGAGAATGAAAAAAAGTGGATAAAATGTTTCAGGATGATCTACTACTATTTCCGCTAGAATTCTAATATATGCATACGATGGACACTTTACCATGGGCTCATGGGCTCACGGAAGAGAAGACTTGACATATAGAAATATGGTGGAAAGCAGTGATGTAGCGCTTTTTTTAAAGTAGCTTTAAGTATGGCAGGAAAAAAAATTGTTCCTCGTGGCTAAACTGTGCTTGCTTACTAACTGTTTACTATAACTACAAACCCAATTCTCTGCCATTCGCCGGTGCCCGGCTAAAACTCTATAGGTCAAAAAAAGAAGCCATATCTAAACATGATCCAGAAGCGCAGGCGTTTTCTCTGGATCCGGGTACTGAAATGGCCAGCCTGCAGTCCAGATCTTTCACTTATAGAAAACATTTGGCGCATCATAAAGAGGAAGATGCGACAAAGAAGACCTAAGACAGTTGAACAAACTAGAAGCCTGTATTAGACAAGAATGGGACAACATTTCTATTCCTAAACTTGAGCAACTTGTCTCCTCAGTCCCCAGACGTTTGCAGACTGTTATAAAAAGAAGAGGGGATTCCACACAGTGGTAAAGAACTTTTTTGAGATGTGTTGATGCCATGAAATTTAAAATCAACTTATTTTTCCCTTAAAATGATACATTTTCTCAGTTTAAACATTTGATGTCTTGAACATCTTCGATGTTGTAGTCTGAATAAAATATTGAAATTTGAAACTCCCACTTCATTGCATTCTGTTTTTATTCACAACTTTTTTGGAATCGGGTTTGTACAAACTAGTGCAGTGGTGGCTCATGGTTAAGGTGTTGGACTACCAACCCAAAGATCGTGGGTTTGATTTCCAGCTCTACCAAGCCACCACTGCTGGGCCCCTAAGCAAGGCTGTTAACCCTCAATTGCTCAATTGTATAAATGAGATAAATGCAAGTCGCTCTGGATAGGGTCATCTGCCAAATGCTATAAATGTAAACGTCAAATTTGTGTTCCTGTGATGTCATGACAGATTTAGTACATCCAAATTTCATTCATACCTTTAAACTGCAAGTACATGCTGTGTATAGTATGATTAAGTAGAATAAAGTAACTCAAATGTAGTATTTAGTACCTACTCAAGAAGTATGTTAACTAAACTCAGTAGGTCAGTAATGTAACACATGCACTCTGTGTGAAAGTGGTGTGAGTGGACTGGTGGCTTATTATTTGAATAAATAACTGGGGTGCTACAGTTTTATCACGTGCTGCTCCGTGTTACCTGTTTGAGGTCAGTGTGTTCTGGAATCTCCATCAACTCCATCTGCTGCTCCTGAGCCTGCACCATAAATGCCTCTTTAATGTCTTCTGTACTGCACGTCTCCATGGGAACAGGCACCACCTGCCAACCAGGATGGACACACACACACACACACACACACACACACACACAGACACAAACACACAGACACACACAGACACACACCCACAGACACACACACACACACACACACACACACACACACACGTTACAGGTTGCATCAACCTTTGGTTCACTACTTTTCGTATATTTCTTGTACAGGTGTAAGGATATGCTGCAGTGAGGTAGTTGCTGATTTAAGGACAGGAACGCTAACAATGTTCTACACAATATTATAAAACATTACAGCGTTATGCATTATTCCCTCATCACATACGAAAGAAAAACCAAGATAATGCAACACATTATTTATAAAACTTATTTTATAGACGTGTTCAGATTATTGTCTGGTCATCATTGGGAATGTGTCCCTCAGACTGAGTGATCGTCAGGACAGACAGTATTTATCTGCTCAGACTTAAACTGATGAAGATGTCAGTGAGTCTGAAGACCAGCAGAAAACCGGAGGCTCTGGGATCTCAGTCCTACTTTGGGTGGATTATCACAGGCTCACGTGATTTTATTTACGTGGTGCTGTTGGACCGACCCCAGGGCTTTACGGGGCTGGCCATACGGTCAGCTGCCACGACACACACACACAAACTGACTTTATAACACAAAGCTCTAATAGGAGCTGAATACCAAAAAAATAGTTCTTTAAACAAATAATAATTTTAACGAGGTTAGTAAATATTTATCGGACATTAAATTGTTGTTACTACTGTTTGTTCCAATGCTGTGCACTTTCACTTCCTTCGCAAATCATTCGAAATAATTTAATTATTGGCTTGCAGAAATAGAGGTAAAGGAAAGGTTTTTTATAAATTATAAAGGAATGTCAGCAGTCAAAACAGGGTATTTTTTATAAGCTCGCCATTTCCTATCAACCCTTTGAAGTTCAATTGGCTTACATCATATAGCCATTGACCTTACACCAAACATGGCGAACACTGGACATAATAATATTTAATATTATTTATACATATTTACTCCTTAAAAAAGCAGTGGTTATAATGTATTTATTGCACCACTCATTCGCATAAAAGATATGGTAAAACACCCATTGCTCCCTTTAAAGAAGCACAACTTGCTACAGCAGAGACAATCATTTTTTACCTAGAGAGCTTCCTGCATACACATGAAAAGCTGTAAATCTAGCACATCCTCATTAGCAAGAGATACAGGATCAATGGCATTAATTAATAAGCATGAATTGTGATTAAAATAAAAAACAGTTTGAGTAATAATTTTAGTGATGCATGCTTGTGGTGTTGGTAGTGAGTATGTCAGAGTGAGAGCGGAGGAGCCACAGCACCTGGAGCTGAAGATGCTGGCTGCGGTAATTCCTCTCGAACAGGATGCAGCGTCGGCCTCGGCTCTTGTAGAGATTCCTGACGGCACTTTTGTATTTCTGCAATTCGTCTATTGCCTCTGAGGGGAGCTCTACCACAGACTGGTAATGTCCGATAGGCAGGAGAAGCACGTGGTCAGGAGTCAGGCCACCTTTAGCCAGCGCCATGTAACACTGAGAAAAAAAAATATGCATGTTTGTGGTCACAGTGTTACGCTGCTCTTTGTCTCAAACAGTCGGGTGTGTACGATGTGGAACTCACGTGTGTCCCAATGCTAATGACTAGGTGCTTCTCCACCTCGGGACTGGCTAAACAGAACCAGCACGGTCCAGTTGGCTGAGCTGAGGTGAGCAAGATAAAGAGAAAAAAACTGATTTACATTATTTAAATCATTCAGCCCAATAGAATGGTCTCATAAATGCTTTATTTAGTAAGATAACTTTAAAATAACTTTAGCAAACAGTGATGGCATTTCCATTGACGTCGAGTGATGTCATTCCTAAATACACACTCAATAATATATCTCAGATCTTGGGACTTAAACTTACAACCTTTTGATCAGTCCAATACCATAATCACAGAGCGAACATTTGCGACTGGTTAAAAAAAACAAAAAGTCATACTAACAGTTGGCATGTGATGAGAAGAAAGGACTCACGGTGTTTACGGGGCTGTTTGTGTTGAAAGGATCCGTCCACTTCAGACAGCCTCTTTCTCCCTGAGCCCTGATGTTGCTGGTGTCGATGATGCTGCGGCTTCTTCTCTCCCAAATCGAAGAAGAACTGAGATGCTGGCTCCTCCTGATCGACACAAGGGTTCATATTTAAGCAGTACTCTTAATATCCAATTCCCACAGTAGGAGTATTATACTTCTAACACTGTTTCCCTAAAATACTATAGGGGCAAAAAACACCCTACTGACCAGATCAGGAAAGGGACCTTCTTTTAGGGAAGATTTAACCATTTTTTACACAAACACACACACATTCAAACACACCTCTCCGGCACCGGCAGATGGAAGCAGTTTCTCCTCTCTGCCGTCCTTCATCACTCTCCTGTACGGGTTCTCAGTGACGTCCTCAGGCTGTTTGACCAAAGCGACTGGCTCCATGCTTTTCATCGGGACAATATTGAACGCATACAAGTACTACAAAAAAAAAAGAACATTTCTTTGTCCCACACCAGTTCCAGTACAAATTTTGGCCACATTTACACCTGCATGTACTGAGTGATCCAATTCCGACTTTTGCTCCAATGTGGGTCAGGTTATTCTATGTCAACCGAATCAAATATCGTTGAATAAGCATCAGAGGTGCATGACATCACATATTAAGCAAATTTCAACTTCGTCACTGCGTCCATTGATTATCGCACCATTTTCTTCCTTTTCCGGTACGTCTACCTTGGGCTGTTTGGGTGTATATTGTAAAAGCGGATATCAGATAAGGGATAGTTTTGAAAGATGATGTAGGCGGATCGTCAAAATAACAGGGTATAGTCACAAAATCGGAACTGTGCATCAAGATCTGCAGTGTAAATGCAGCATTTAGTGCTCTGACAGAACCCAGTCTACCTTCTTCTTGGCAGGGTTGTTAACGGTAGCCAGTGCGATGAATCTACTGACATGCTGTGCATTTTCCTGGAGGACCATATGGTTCCTGTGCAGGTTAATAATAATAAAATTAAATACATCACATACAAAACACTGAAAAAGAAGTCATTAGTCGTCCACACCTGTACGGCAGTCGCTCGTAGTAAACTCCTTCCATTCCAGCAAAGTGGTAGCGAGGTTTCAGCTTTTCAGCCAGATTTCCAATGGAGGAAACACCACAAAACTTAGTGTTAATGTCCTAAAAAAAAAAAGGAGACAATTATTGTGGGAATAAAGTGAATATAGCACACGAAAACCGCAGACGGAGATGATGTAATGTCTGAAGTCGAAAAGACTTGCCGGATTGTTCCCATACTGCCACACTCCTCGAGGCCACTGTGAGGTCAGGAGGATGTCGACCCCTTTAAACTTCGAGTTTGACACCAGGGGAGTGATGAGGGAGACGAGATCTTTGGCAGTGAAGCAGTGAGCGGGCGCCGGCTCCTGCTGAGCCTCTTTACCGCTGACGTACGCCACCTGTAGGCCTGATGCACCTGTGAAAACTCCTCTTCTCCCTAAAACCAACACAGGAAAATCACTCATTAGTCCGGCGTACAAAAGTAAAACATTATAATACAGCTTTAACTACTTTTACACAACATATTTCCCCTCTGATCATTAAGGGAAACAGAATCTTGGGTTATGTTGCAAAAGCTTTCACACTGCTTATATTTTACCTGGGGTTAATGCTGAATCCTGGCCTTTGTATTTACACTTCACATTCCTAAACCCTGCATTAAAATGATTCCTACTGGCATATTTTTGACGTCAACAAACATGACTGGATAAGTTCAGCACACGACCGCTTTATAACAGCTTGTTTCGTACTCGTTTCGGTAAACCGTAAATAAAAAAATATATATTTAAAAAAACTTAAGTACACTAAATAGGCCAAAATAATTTTCCAATATGCATCAAAATATTTTTAAATATATGTGCACACCTATTTATTCAATTGAGAATTTCAATATTAAATTTAATGCGCCATACTTTTATTTTATAACCCAAGAATCAACCCCCCCCCCAAGTTTTGCTGCCTTTTTCTTTTTACAACTTACTGAAGTTTTTATTAAAATTATTCATAATTCTCACCCAGTTCTCAAGTTATAAACTTTAATTAAAAAGTGCAAATTTTTTGAAGCTGATGTTGATGAAAAATATCAATACATATTGATATATATAATCGATATAACAATATATACAGAATAATCAATATAGTGATTTATATAATAGAATAACTGAACGTTATTTAAAGGACTATCTTAAACTTCCTGAAAATCCCAGTGCATTCTGTTATGCTTTCTATTTTGTCTAGGTTATGATGGTGTGACAGGTTGCTTATTTTTGTACCCAGGCTATTTGTGGTTGTAAGATTTTCTGTGATTCTTTGAAGCAAAAATGTAAATGTAAGTTGTTATTTATACAATAAGAAAAAAGCTGTTTACAGAGCAGGTCTTATGGTTTTAATATCATATGGCTTGTCTGTATTACTGTTGATCAAAACAACACAAACACCATCACATTTCCAAAATTAACAACTCTTCTGTTTTTTAACTGTCCGTCATGTCCTCACTGAGATCAACACTGTACAGATGATTAACAAACAATAAAACACGAATATTATTACTATAAGTTGGACCCCCCCCCCAAGTTTACCTAGATAGATGAT
Organism: Bagarius yarrelli; assembly: GCA_005784505.1. Lineage (NCBI taxonomy): Eukaryota > Metazoa > Chordata > Actinopteri > Siluriformes > Sisoridae > Bagarius > Bagarius yarrelli. Next base: position 14,986,236 of record VCAZ01000001.1, on the reverse strand, counting down.
ATTATCTGCCAGTTCACATCCATCCGAGCTGGGGAAATATTTCAGCGTCTCCTGACTCGCAGCTCCCAGAATGTAGGTGTGAATAGGAGCTGAAGTGTAAAGAATGCAAGAGAAAAATTCTAAATACAAAAGGTCTTCAGGCTCAGTGACATTTGAAGCCTCCGTGCTGCTGAGATGTGAACACCTTTCTTAGCTCCAGACTTGTACGCCACCCATTCAGCTTCAGCCTCCTGAGACGTCCCGAAAAAATCTCCGACACACAAAAGCAGCTGGAAGAGAAACACAATGGAGTCATTCGCTGTTTTGCTCTACAAAAAAAACAAAACAAAAAAAACGAACAGGTACAAAATTAAAGTCTATACGAGACTAAAGTAATATCGAGAATAACGTTAAAATGATGGGAATAAAGTTAAAGAAATAGAAGATTAAAGTTATAATGATGTCATAAAAAAGTAATATATTTTAAGAATAATGTTCAAATGATGGGGATAAAGTTGTAAAAATACAAGATTAAAGTAGTATTTTGAGAATAACGTTAAAATAATGAGAATAAAGTCGTAGAATACGAGTTTATAGTCATAATATTTTAGGAATAATTTTAAATTAGGATAAAGTCATGAAAATATGAGATTAAAGATTAAAGACGTTTTGAGAATAATGTTTAAATGATATGAAAAAAATCAGAGAAATCAGAAATTAAAATAACTGAGAATAACGTTAAAATTATGAAGATAAACTCTGAACTGAGATTAACGTCGCATTATTTTGAAAATAATGTTGAAATGATGAGGATAAAATCGTAGAAAGAAAATTAAATGCATCATATTTTGAGAATAACGTTTAAATTAGGAGGATAAAGTCGTAGAAATACGAGATAAAGGCAAATGATAGGAAAAAAATCAGAGAAATCAGAAATTAAAATAATATTTTGAGAATAACTAAATTGATGAGGATAAAGTTGTAGAAATACGAGTTTATGGTCGTAATATTTTGAGAATAACGTTCAAATTAGGAGGATAAAATCTGAACTCTGCGATTAAAATAATATTTTGAAAATACCATTAAAATGATGAGGATAAAGTCACAGAAAAAAAAAGGTTAAATGCATAATATCTTGAGGATAGTGTTTAAATTAGGAGGATGAAGCAATAAAAATGAGATTAAAGTCGTGATATTTAAGAATAATGTTTAAAGGATGAGGATAAAGTCGTGATATTTAAGAATAATGTTTAAAGGATGAGGATGCGGGAAATGGATTTGGGATATTGTTTGGGTGTTTAACAATAAAGAAATTCTTTGTCTTTTAGCGCAACCGAACTGATTATTGTCATAACGCTAAACTTAATCCTAAACCTAAAGTAAAAGTTAACTGAACTCCTCCTGATAATCAAGCCATTAATCCAGGAGTGAGTCGATTCGCTGGCGGCTCGGGGGACTGAGGAGTTTAGCGCTAATTCACCTCAACACATAAGCAGCAGCTTGATGAACTAGTTCAGGTGTGTTTGATTCAGTAGCCACTGAAATAATCTGTTATTGTTTTTTAACTAAACGTGGCACTAACAAGCCGTCCTGGTTCCCCTGTGCTGTGCAAATGGAGTTTCTACAGAGACTGAAATACAAACTTACATCAAACTCTCCGCTCTTTTTCTGGATTGTATTCACCCGGTTAAACAAAGCGCTGATTCTGCCTTCGACATCACCGCAAGCGAGACTTCAACATACAGAAGGAAGAATAAAACATTAAATCTTTAATTAAACCAAGTAAAAACATAGAACAACACGTGGCTTTACTCCAGAACTCGTGCCTAGTGTTTCACTATCCGCGGCTTTACAAACGTTCTTATATGTAAAAATAAAAGAAACAAATGGAAACGGTTCTATAAATTAACCTCAAACTTACACCCTTAAAGGCTTTTCCTCCATCCCGTCGAAATAAAAACAACCTTGATTCTAATATCCTGCGACTTGTTTATTATTCGTTTTAAAAAAGCACTAGCGTGCGCTCACATATTAAATCCGTGCGGAAACAGTGGATCGAGGAGTTGTTGTCCGGAATTTCATCGTCGGGATTTAACTGCATTGGTACACATTTTATTTATTTATTTTTTTTTAAAAGAGTGAATCTAAACACTGTCAATACTGCCATTTTACTCCTACACAATAATACAACTCATATCTCTACATCTACATAAAGCGGTCTAAAGTAACATTAATTCAAAAAGTGCAGTCATTGAAATAAAAGGCTGATGTTAGGATTGTTTATATATATTTTTTATAAATATATCCTTGTAGGGAAATAAATAGTTCCTTCTGTGTTGATCAGACTGAAACTACAGAACATTTTTTATGATTGGAAATTTACTCCTGCCTTTAGGGATGATTTGTTATTGGTTATTTTTTTAATGTAATAAATGAAAATGTATTCTTTAGTATATTTTTGAAATGTGTTAGAATAATAAATTAGCAATTAACAATTATTACTGTTATGGTTTGTTTTACATTAAGATTTCTGAAAACCTTTTTCCATCATTGTGATGAATTTCACAGCACACTTTGTTATTACATTTGTAATTTAAAAGACAATCTAAAAATATCTGGAAAAATTGTTCCTAATGTTATGATGCCAGTCGGGTGTCAGATGTGTAGAAAAATGTAAATTTGTAATGTCTTTAAAAGACAGACCGGCGCTCAATCAATCATATGTCACTTGTTTAAAAAAGATTAGAATAAACTGAAAAGTCTGTACCATGAAGTTCAATTCATTTGTAATATCCGGTGTTTAACAGGTTCTCATGAGTTCTTATTGTCACCATTGTAAACAAGACGGCTTCATTCACCCACAAGAATATTAAATCACGACATCTTCGTTTTCACACGGACGTCTTCCGGAAATCCGGTAGGATCCCAAAAAAAAACAAAAAACATTTTAAATACTAAAAGTGTTTTCATTTTTTTTAAAAAACAGATATTTAGCCAACACGTTGTGTCCATGACGTCTACATCTGATACCACGACATTTTCTATTTAAAAACGCGCGCGAGCACACACGTTTTCCGGATACTTGACAGAATCCAACCAATCACATGACCACTTCAAAATGTCTGAAGCGTTTCCAGCTTTGTGTGTGTTAGACGTTCAGCCAACAGTTCAAGGTTGTGGCGTCTGAATTAGAGACTGAACCGGTTTTTATTCACGAAATATATATATATATATATATTTGCTGTAAAAATGGCGGACGAGTGTCTGGAAAGTCTTTTTGTCCCCCGGAAACCGACTGAAAACATGTGTAGACTCTGCTCAGAAAATTTCAAACCATCTAAAACTAACAAACACCGATTATTCCGCGGTATCGACAGTATAGCCAAAGCTGAGTTCACTGTGGTGCTCGAGAGGTTTGTAGGGAAACTTCAGGAAAGGAGTTCAGCGATTTGCACCTCCTGCCGAAGAGTTCTAACCAGGTACGACAGCGTTTCTAAAGAGGTCACGCGACTGAAGTCGCAAATTGATGACTTGTGCCGCAAAACCAGAGAGATACGAGGGGAACCATCAAGTCCTACACGTGATCTGCCACCTGATGACGCAAACCTTACGTCATCACCAGTTCTGATGAAGGTTTACAATAGAGAAGCTGCTGTCCTGAATCTGACCAGGCGTGCCAGGAAACCTTTCAGGACCCTCATGAATAATATTTACAGACGACGTCACAGAGTCTTGGCCAAGAATATGATGAAGATTCCTGGTCAGTCCCAGCTGATTATTGATGAGGTTCTGAAAAACGTTGAGAAGGAATGCAGATTTTTAATAAGCAAGAAATTTCAGTCGGCATCGCAAGCCTCTGTGCAGCCGCACCTGGCACCTGAGTTCAAATGCGAAAAGGTTCTGGATGAATGGAGAACCGTGGCACCGACGTTTCTTCAGTTCTTAAAGTGTGTAAGCGCAGCAACCAGCTTCATAAAGCACAGAACTAAAGGAGCCAAAGTCGACGCAGGAGAATCCTGGAGTCGAAAGAAGCCAGAGGTCACGATGGCTGGTCTGATACTCCTTAAAGCCAGGTCCAAGCTAAGGTTATCGAGGAGATATCAGAGAATAGGTGGGGCTAAGCGGAGACGTATCGAGCGGATCAGTAGAGTCAGTGGGAGTCAATCAGCCACACGGAAGAAGATGACGGAGATCGCTGAGACGTGGGATGATGGATTTCTGGAATGGAGGAAAGTGTGCGAGTGCCCGTGCCTGGATGACTTGTCCTGGATTCATGAACCAGCATACAGCTCGTGCTTCTATTCTGATCATACTTACAACTGTCAAGAAGGACAAGTGGAGACGGTGATCGTCGACACCAGCGGGGATGAAATTGAAGAAGTTCGTATGATGCTTCTGATGCACCATATTGGTCATTTATTCACCTTGATTTGATTTCAATTTTTTAAAACAAACCAAAAATAAATGTTCAAAGGTTTTGGGCCGCAAAAAAAAATCAGTAAAATGTGTTTTTTGTTTTTCTCCTTTTCCAAAGTGCTCAACAAACGCTTCCACGGCAGAAAATGATCCAGAACGACTAAAAGAAGATGTTGATGCAACGTAATAGAAGAAAGTTCCCCCTGTGATGTCACATGCTATTTTCCCACATTTCAATCAAATCCAAACAGTTAAATAGATTCAAATGCAAGCACTAATAAAAATAATTTAGCACTCTGATCCCCAATTGTGGGGAAGGAGGGGGGTGAAATCAATGGCAAATGCAGAAAGAGTGCAAAAGAAAGACAGTGTACTGTGTACACACTTTACAGCTCGTGTTGATTTTAGCCACCTCACCAGCACACGCACATAAGGGTGTTCACCTGTTTCCACAAAGTCTGAAGCACACAGTCATCTAGAATGTCTTTGTATGATTTGTCATTCAAGACTCAAACACTTCCAGCATGACAATGTCCCTGTACACAAAAACCCTGATCTCCATGAAGACATGGTGTGTACTGGTTGGAGTAGAAGGACTGGAATATCCTGTACAGAACCCTGACTCTGACTCAACCCCACTAAACACTGACTGAACCCCCAGACCTCCTCACCCAACATTAGTGTCTGATCTCATTAATACTATTGTAGCTGAATGAGCACTAATCCACACAGTCATAATAATCAGCGTTAAATAAATGTAAAGTTTAAATGCAAGTCTCTATTTTTTTGCCAGTTATAAACTCGGTCAGAAAAAACCATTATTAAAAGCACGATGTAGTTAGGTAGAGTTCCAGCGTCCCCTGCTGGTTCATTTCAACTTTCATCTGTATCCCATCGAGCACGCCATCCATCAGGCACATAGCACCTATTTCTTGTTTTTATTTTTTATTTTTAAATTAGCATTAATTAAAATATTTTTATTAACAGACGTTTTACATAAATTGGGAAATCAGAAAAACCTCAATAAAAACGTCACGCAGTTTCTACACTTTCGAAACCTCTTTAACAATGTTTAGTTATTTTGCTCCAGTTGAAGAAACATCATATTTGCGTTCTAACTGTTGTGTCTTAAACTATATGTTTTATTGTATGTATTTGTAAACGTGTTAAAAACAAATAGTAAAATAAATTGAAAAAGAAAGATTTTGAAAATAACGTATAGTGACGTAACCTATCAGCTGACCAAACAGGAAGTTGCTGAAAGGCTACACGGCGGGTTGCGGCGTAATTAGTGTTTTTGGAATTACGGCGTCACTGAGCATTACCTCAAACGGACACGTTGCCGAGGCAAAGTATGATTAAATAACAAAGTTATTTAAATATAATAAAGTGTATTAATAGGTTGTTAATCAACATGAGACGAAGCAGCTCATTTTGCAGGCTTCTGTATTTAGTTACAGAACTAAATGATAGTGCACGTGCGGATTTGGGCTGCATCAGCTCTGATTCCCTGATGGTCTAAACATTACCATATATAGACTTTGAAGGTGGGGGTTCTAGCAGCAAAACCCTGAGTAGAAATGTAAACTGTAAAACCATCACACGTGGACGCGCCAAAACATTTTAAAAAAAAACCGCAAGCATGTCGTCTCCCGAGCAGCTCATCGAGATCGTAATGGACAACAGATCGTATAATGTGAGCAAAAGCAAGCTGATCGAGAAAAGCGACTACTTCCGGGCTCTGTACAGCTCAGGCATGCGGGAGGCTGGAGAAGATTCAGTGCAACTGCAAGGACTGAGTGTCTCAGGCCTCGAGCTCGTCCTGGAGTTCATCAACACCTCTAAAGTTCAAGTGGTCAACGAAACCTTAGAGGATCTAATAGAGACAGCGTCTTTCCTGCAAGTGACCCCCATCCTAAAGCTGCTTCTGTCTGAAATCCGCCTGGAGAACTGCGTAGAGGTCTTCAACCTCTCAGAGGTGTACGGCACACACGAGCTGCGCACGGCATGCCTCAAGTTTATGAGCTGTCACTACCATCCCATGCTGCGCAGACCCGAGTTCCACACGCTGCCTGCTGAATCACGGGATCAGATCAGGGAGATGCGGATGAGTGGCACAGCCACGCTGGTGGCGGTCGGGGACTTTGTGGGCACCTGCCTAGACCTCGCAGATCAAGATGAGCCCTGGTCCATGCTGCGCTACGGGGAGCGAGAGCAGCGCTGGAAACCGCTCGCCAACAACCTCCCTCCAGATATGGTGCATGTCAGGGGATACGGTTCAGCCGTGCTCGACAACTACCTGTTCATCGTAGGTGGCTACAGGATGGCGAGTCAGGAGATTGCTGCAGCACATTGTTACAATCCGTGTCGAAACGAATGGACTCATATAGCTTCTTTAAACCAGAAAAGGTATTAAATTACTGTATAAACAGGAAATCACACGCATTGTTGAGTGCTGTTTTTACCTGTGCGTCTTGTGCTTGTGTTCAGGGCTAACTTCAAGCTGGTGGCAGTAAGCGGGAAGCTGTATGCGGTGGGAGGACATGGTTTAAGTACAGTGGAGTGTTATGGTCCTGAACAGGATTGGTGGGCCTGTGTTTCCTCCATGCCTAATCCTTTGACTGAGTTCTCTGCATGCGAATGCCAGGGTATGATCTATGTCATGGGCGGATACACTGCCAGAGGTGTGTCTATACAGACCCGACACCACACACACACACATGCATTCCGGCATACAGCAGCTCAGTTTCATATATATATATATATATATATATATATATATATATATATATATATATATATATATATATATATATATATATATATATAAGCAATAAAATTGCTTATCATTGCTTTTTGAAAAATATTGAAGTATTTGTAAACTCATGCTTATGTTAAGTATAATTGTATATATAACACTTTTTTTAATAACCGAAAAACATTTTTTCCTCTGGCAGACAGAAACCTAAGCGTATTGCGCTACTGCCCCACGTCAGATACCTGGTCTGTGTTGCATACGTGCTCGGCACATGTACGAAAGCAGCAGATGCTGTCTGTGGAGGACACCATCTACCTTGTGGGCGGCTACACCCGCGAGCTGGAGCAAGCCGAGCAAACAAGGCCCAACGCTGCTGAAGATGTGCTGACGGTGCAGTCGTATAACGTGCACACAGCTGAGTGGCTGCAGCTGCGTGCGAGTGTATCCAAGTCAGGCCTAAACTTAACATGTGCGTTGCATAACGACGGTATCTACATCATGAGCCGCGATGTCGGCCCTCGCACCAGCCTCGAGCACCGTGTCTTCCTCAAGTACAACGTGTTCAGCGATGCCTGGGAGACCTTCAGACGCTTCCCGGCACTTGGCCATAATGTGCTGCTTTGCTCCCTGTACTTGCCCAACATTCATTAAGGCAGAAGGGTTGATCAAGTGTCATGTCCAAAGAACCCAAGACTCTTTACACATTTTAGCTAGTAAACCAAATTGACTATGTTTTGCTCAAATCATATTGAGTCAGTAATTTAGATTCAGTAACAGTTTAGGAGTATCTCAGCACTCTGATTGCTTTGAGAGAATGTAGCTGAACTGCAGATGAATGACTTTATCAAGATGTTGATGAATATGCACAAAGCACTTACTTCTGGAGCAAAACGTTTATGTACAGCTTACCAGCACACGACAAATCTTCCACAAAGTCGTCTGAAGCACACAGTTGTCTATAATGTTTTTGTATGTCATATCATTCCATTATTCCTTTACTGTAACTTAAAGACTCAAACACTATTCCAGAATGACAATGATCTTGACCTCATAAAGACATGATGTGTTCTGGTTGAAGTGGAAGAACTGGAGTGTCCTGCACAGAATCCTGACTCTGACTCAACCCCACTGAACACCGACTGAACCCCAGACCTCCTCACCCAACATTAGTGTCTGATTTCATTAATACTATTGTAGCTGAATAAACACTAATCCACACAGACACACAACACAATCTAGTGGGAAATAATTCCAGAAGTGTGGAGGTTATTATAAGAGGAAGAGTGAGACTATATTTGGAATAGGATGTTTAAATAACACATGGAATGGTCAGGTGTTCCAATACTTTAGTTTATATATACGTATATATGTTAACTGCTGATGTGTGTGATGCGACGGTCCATTTACCTTGTTTTGACTTTGTCTTATGATGTAACACTAAGAGTGAGTGCAAAGTCATAAAAAGAAAATTGTTACATAACGCAGCCTTACATTTGCAGATGACTAAAATAAATGTAGACCAAAAAACCTGTAATATTTTCAAGAATAAGAATAATTATGGAAGATAGTTTGAAATTAAGAAAAAGATCAAAGTGATCTGCTCCAGTTTGGAGATCAGCCTCCAAACCCATTTATTTTTGTTTTTGGATGTTCTTTGCTATAAGATGCTTTAAAGAGGTCAATAAAACATGCAGAAACAGTTGGTGTCTATGGTGTTACTTGGTTACGATATGATAACCTGCTTGAGAATACTGTTCTTAAACATCTGTCTTCGTTTATTTCCCTTCATTCATTTCATAGATGAAACTGGCCTGTAGGTTAGTGGGAGCTGAGTTTGTCAGGTAAAAATGTCCAGATTACATTATTTCAGGTGGCATACGCAACCATATTAGCTTTGCACAAATGTGTTTTTGAATCCTAAATATTAAAAGATTAGTTGGATAAACTGCTTTCTGGAGCTCTGCTGAATTAAGGATTTAGCAATACTAAATCAACAATCATTAAAGAAGGCAAGTGGTGGCTTAGTGGTTAAGGTGTTGGACTGATACCAGAAAGACCAGGGTTTGATTTCCAGCACCACCAAGACACCACTGCTGGGCCACTGAGCAAGGCCCTTAGCCCCCAATCGTTCAGTTGTATAAAGAGATTAATGTAAGTCGCTTTGGATGAGGGCATCTGCCAAATGCTGTAAATGTAATAGACACTAGTTCATGTGAGTAGAAGCTGTAGCTCCAGATTATACAGTATTATAGTAAATTATTGTGGATTAATTCATGTATCTGATGCAGATTAGGTTACAGACCTGTGCTATGATAATGTAATACATCGGCAATACTAATACTATTCAAGCTCGAGCCACTATGTGGCACCACATCTTTGTTGTTGAAGGTATATATATATACTGTGTGTATATATATATGTGTGTGTGTGTGTGTGTTAAGTGTGGCTGGGACGCAACATTACAAAGTAGAAAAAAAAGAAAAAAAATTACCTTCACCTGTCAGTCTCTCTAAAACCAGGTACACCGAATTGTACAATTTCTCTCGTGTATCTGTGACTGCAACTATATACAAGATGACCTAAAATGTTTTTAGATTTATATACTAGATTAAGATCTTTCTGTGTGGGTGTGTATTTATCCTCATTGCCATTTTTACATAAAGATTGTGTATATATTTAAATGTGTGTGTTTTTTTTATCTACATGACTTGATTAACAAAAATCAGGTCACGCTGATGCAAAGGTGTGTATGCATGTGTGTGTGTGTGTGTGAGAGAGAGAGAGAGAGAGAGAGAGAGACATAAATTCATTAAGTGTTTGAATTCTTTTAGCATTCAGAGCAAAATGAACCAGCCCTATAGAGAGGAGTCACTCTCTCACAGGAGGAGATTGCTGCTAAGAGATAAAGGAAACATATAACGTAAGATAAAAAGAAGAAATAAGAGACTAGGACGAGGGGGAGGTCAGGGGCGGTAGACTGAGAATGAGAGGTGGGAAAAAGAGAGAGAAAGGGAGAGAGAGAGTGTAGGGAGCAGGAGGAGGAGGAGGATACTCAGCTCTGCAGCGCTACAAGGACACTGAGCTTCTCAGAAAGGGGGAGGAAGAGAAAGAGGAGAGAGACTTGATGTTTAGCTGTATAACACGAGTGCCTACATCACCTTCCAGCAGACACAGCTGACCTGCAGGCTATCAGCACATACACACACACACACACACACACACCTTCTCCTTTATCAGGAGCATCTCTTTTTTTCGGAGGTTTATCACAGGATGACGTTTTTCTATTAGAAACCAACTAAATGCTAGGATTTCGTTAGTGAGGATAAAAAGCATCTATCTGCTGTCCGTATTTCTGTCTTCTGTCTGAATGAGAGTGTGTGCAAGCCTCATTGAGCTTCAGGGTCACACCGTTGTTGGCTAAAAGCGAGCTCTTCCAAAGCACAGTGCAGAGCGACAGGAGCCGGGGCAGACACAAAGGGAAGAGTTTTGAAGAATAAAAGAACTGTTGGGTCAAGAGGCGCCATGAGCGAGTCCAAGAAGCAGGAGGTTGAGCTGAGGGATAAAGCCATCATGCACCAGCAGAGGAGACTGAAGCAGGCCACCCAGTTTACACACAAAGACTCTGCTGACCTCCTGCCACTGGACGGACTCAAGAGGCTGGGAACGTCCAAAGACTTGGTGAGTGACTTTTTTATAGCATTGATATTTGACTTGGTTATGGTGACATGAGAGGGACATATAGAGGTGTTTCAGTCTAACACACACACACACACTCACACACACACAGCACAACCATAAGCATTTTAGAATTTGCAATGTGCCTTAAATATGATCTACAAAGTTTAAAAAAAAAACGTTAGATGCATTATTTCCATCCGTAAACCAGTTTAATGCATTTCCTCAAACCCTGTCCCTCATAGCCTCAAAGAACACTTGTGTGTATCTTCAGATGAAGTGAAAGTGCCTTTGATCTTTCATTGTTAAAGTCATCAGCATTTATTGTAGTTTTAGATTCTTGCATAGACTTTTTTAGAAGTCAGGCTTTATATTTAATGTAATTTTCTTTACACTTTTTGGGGTTAATGCTGAGTTGGAGTTGAGGTTGTATTTTGTCAGCATGGCCATACAGACCATCACCTCCATACCCCTCTCTCGCTCTGTGATCTGTCTCTGTCTGTCTGTCTGTCTCTCTCTCTCTCTCTCTCTCTCTCTCTCTCTCTCAATCTGTATGTGGGACACTGGGTCCTTATAAACAAGGGTGCCGTTAGCAGATTTGAGCCCTATGAAAGAACATGAGGCCCAGTACCACATTCGTTTTACACTGTTAATACTAATAAAACACAATCCTGGGGCCCCTTAAATAGAAACTCCCAACAACCCCCCCTTTACCCTTAGCTGTACCCCGTCTATAAGAATAGGAATATGCGACAGTTTTGACCTTAGGAAACCATTTGACTGTCCCCAAAAGGAATGTCCCCACTTTTTAAATGTTATTTTATTTTATTATTTCACATCTAGCAGAATGAGCTGTCAAGGCATTGTGTGTGCGTGAGTGTGTGTGATTACAGTGTGTATTTATATCACAACAGAAGGATAGATGTTTTTTCTCTTTAATGTAATCTTTTTTTATACACACACACACACACACATCCCAGTACTTACAAACACACATGACTATGCAATTTTATAATTTAATGATCTGTCTCATTTTTTCAAACATTCATTTGTTTATTATTAATAGTTTATTATTATTATTATTATTATTATTATCATTATTATCATTATTATTATAACAGTAATAATATATGAGAGTAATAATTTTTACAGAGTGATTATGCTATATAACGGTAGAAGTATTTGGTATTTAAGACCCAAGCTATGCTGTTATTTTTAAACCGCATACCTGCACACACACACACACACACGAACACACAAACACACATGCAGTATAAATGCAGTAAATTGCTTATGAAGCAGGTAAAGTGTAAAGGCTGATGTATTCCATGCACACAGGCTGCACATGCACTCCGCTTCCATTAACACAGTGCGTCACATAAAGCCGAGTTCTGTTATGTAACAGCCAGATTTGTTGTTCTGCTGTCTCTGCTCAAGGCACTGCACTCACACACACAAACTTCAATTGTGTACATGGCTTACAGTCTCTTTATCCTTCTCTCTGGCATCACCGGTCTGGCGCTCCGAGATACGCTCAGGGATCCCGGGGGAACAGACGTGTTAGGGAGAGAGACAAAAGCCACTCAAAATTTACTAGCACTGATTTCTATTCAAATTGGAATAAATCTGGAACACAAGATCACATGATTAACGATTATGCGCAAGAAACAAACCAAAGGCCATAAAAGCTGTCAAGAACAAGTGAAAACCAAAAGAAGAAAATCTTTTTCTATGATCCAGTGCTTTATAATTGAAGATAATCATAATAGAAGAAGTTATCGATCACTTCCAGTCACCAAGCAGAGCAGGATGATTCTATAATTAAAGATAAGTTGACATTTCAGAAAGTAAAAAACAGTTTTTCCAGATTCCTACTTAAAACTTATTCTATTTTAATAATTCAGATAGGTAGGTACAAAAACTATGTAGGTAGGCAGTAAGTAGCCGAACAGACAGGCAAGTTGTAGATCAATGGTTAAGGAGGTGAAATTTTGACCAGATGGCCATGAGTTCAATTCCCAGGCCCGTTAAGTGGCCACTGCTAGGTTCTTAAGAAGGGCCGTATCCCTTAACTGCTCAGTTATACAATTTGCAAAAAGGCTGTACATGTCTTTAAATTCCTAGAATAATTTCCCTTTTTGTGCCCAACAATCAGATTTGGCCCTTCCAATAGGTAGAATAGAAAATGCTAGGAGTGTTGCCCACCCAAAATCCAAGTATATAATTCCAAATAAATGAATATAATTTTATTATTATTATTGAACATTTTTTACTAGCACTATTTTTAGATCTAATTATTTGAATCTTCCTCTTTCCCTCTCCACTACACATTACCTGATAGGGACAGATGGCAGGTTTCGTCATCAAACTGTGATAAATTATATAAATGATAATAACGTGTTATATTTTTAAAACACATACTATCATATGTCATAATTAAAAGCCATTTGAAAACATACACTTTTCAAGATAGCATTCAATTAGTAAATAGTGCGAAGGTTGCGTTCAATTATGGTTTAATGTGAAGATTGCTAGAGCCATATAGGTTTCTTATGTTTTTATTTAAGATACACCTTAATTGTTCTTTTAATGTATCTCTTTTTATAGTTCTTAATTAAATATGTGCATATGCACATGTGCCTCCTTCTTTTACATGCTCTATTGTCTGTACAGCACTATGGTCATTATTGTTGTTTTTTTCAGTGCTTTGGTAATAAACTTTTATTGATTGATTAATATTTCATTTTTATGCAGTTTGGGGGTTTAGAGTATTTTTTAATAGCATTATTTTCTGTAAAATGCATTTTTAATGGCTGTAATGCAAAATGCAACAGGTAAAATCTTGCCTAGGGCAGCAAATAAGAATATCTAATATCTTTTTCATAGAAGACTTGAACAGTAGAGGAGAGGAGTAGAGACGAGTTAAATAGAGAAACTGAGTTAGGATAAAATGAGACTAAACATTACTGAGCCTCGAGTGTTGGTGTCAGACTGGTTATAATAATCATCATTTAGAACTGACTTCAGTTGTCTGGGAGCTACAGCTGCAGCGGTGAGAGCTTGTGTGAAACAGGAAGAGAACAACTGACAGGATTAGATATCGTTCATATAGACACGATTATCATAGTTCTTATTATGAGACTGAAATAAATCTATTTAACTTTTACAATCTAGACACTTGGTTCTGAATGTTAAGCTTAAAAAAGGTGTTATTTTGTTGACATTTAGTAAATCCAAATAGCTAAATTTCTAGATAAGAAACAAAATGACCTTGCAGAAAAATAAAAATGAAACAAAATGAAATAAAACAAATGTTTAGAAATACATTTTGATATATTCAAGATATTATTTGCTCTGCATGTGTGTATAATTGCATTTTGTAATTTATTTTGGGGGGGCTCATGGTTAAGGTGTTGGATTACCAACCCAAAGGTCGTGGGCTTGATTCCCAGCCCTGGCAAGCCACCACTGCCAGACCCCCGAGCAAGGCCCTCAACCCCCAATTGCTCAGCTGTATAACAAGGAATATTGTACGTCACTCTGGATAATGGCATCTGCCAAAAGCTGCAAATGTAATTGCTCATTTTAATCAATTTTCAGAATGCAAAGTGAACGATCAGAAAAAAATCTAATCATTTAGAAAATCTAAATCAATATTTGATGTGACTTTTGGCCTCAGTTCTTAGAAACATTATTTTGTAGGACTTGAGTCAGATGTATGATTAACCAATTATAACAAGCAGGTACTCATTAAGGTTGAAACACAGTCATAAACTGAAACAGAAACAGCTGTTTCATAAAGCTGTGTGAGGAACAGCTGAAATCTGCTACTAAGATGAGGTTATAGAGGACAGTTTCATGTCACCGGTCATAAACAGTGGGAAGACTGAACACAGCAACAAGACACAAGGTTTAATCGAGGTCTCTCCTATTTTAGTGGTCTAAGAAAACACCTTAAAACATAAAAAATACTTATGACTAAAGACTTTTTTTATAACTAATTGGGCCTTAGAATGCAAGATAGAAACAAAAACACTAGCTCTGAGTGTCTACTGTTATATTAATAACTATATTAATCGACAATGTGGATTGTGTCATGGCAAAAAAACATGGAAATGAAATGAAAAGAATGTGTACGGTATTTTATCTTATATAGGAAAAAACTATCATTTCTTGTCACTTGGAATAGCAACACTTCAATAGTATTACTGATTATTAAGTGTTGATGGAATTGGTTATTGCTGTAATCAGGTGTATTTTAAGTCATCCTCAAGGTTTGCCATGTGCTCAGGGCTGATTTGTTTTGGTAAGGTTGAATTAGTGTGCCACTGGTATCTACTTGATTCAGAACCTTTTTTGTGTGCTGTTCTTGTCATTTTTTTGTCCCTCCCAGTAGAGTTTGAGACTGATGGTATTCTTAGTCTGTGGCCTAGTGAACCAGTACCGATGTGTTCATTAATGGAGACTTTAAGGCACTTTTGTCAGATTCTCTACATAAAGACATCTGCCAAATGCAGGAAATGTAAATGGATCCTGTCAGAAATCCTACAGGGGTCCCTTATTGGTGTTTTCTGCGACGGCCCCGCTTTGAGGGTCCATCTGTAACAGAAAATTATATCAGCCAGAGTGACCCCAGTACTAGTAATTGTTTTTTTCTCTTAATAGTAGATGAGTTGATTATTTAGTTTTGACTGTACAGACAAATAAGCATTACGTTAAGAGATGTATAGATTAAAATATGAGAGATGAGACAAGCCTTTTCTTTAAATTGAACAAAATTAATTAACTTTAAGTAAAATTTAATTAATTCTGAATCAACATTTTTCCTTTCCAACTGTTTAGCCATTTTGTTGTCTCTAATTTTTCTTGCTGGCTGGTGTGCAGTAACACCTGCTCCATCACCATGGAGCACTATGGTGAATGTACTGTTCTGTTGGTGGGGAATATAACAAATAATTAGTCTACCTTAATAACTAACTTAATTTTGATTAAACGGTTAACCTTTATTATTTAATAGAAATATTTGACAATGAATTTATATTTTCCAAATATGTCTCTAGCATTGTGTAGGTTAAAATGTGTGTGTTGGCATAGTTTGAAAATCCCTGTCATACAGCACATGTATTTTTCCTATGAATCTTTTAGGAATGGTATTAAGGTATGATTAGAAATAAAGAGGAACCATCCCACCACGTCCACTGTGGTTGTTAACGTCAACCAGATCTTACTATAGTAAAATCTTACTATGTCATACACAGTATAATATAAAATTATTTTTTTGGCTATCCATGTTATAGGTTAAAATAAGACTAGGTCTAGATTAAAAAAGCAAAAGTGATTCATTCAGGAAATATTAAATACAATGGGAGTGTTTTTGTAAAAAAAATGTGTGGAGAGTGTTATTTCACCTGCAGCTCAGCATGCTTCTAATATGATGACTTACAAAATGTATAATTCCTTTAAGAGAGCAAAGGGATATTTCCAAATTATTTCAAAATAATAAACACACCTTTTAGTCTCTATTCGCACATTTGAACAAGAAGTCAGAGAGAGGAGACCCAACAACACTAAACGAGCAACATAACAGTATGAGGAAGAGAACAGCTGGTTTAGCATGCTGCGTGTCACAGGAAGTCTGCCACTGTGCTGGAGATCAGGAGGGGTAGGAAGGCATTAGCAGGGTCACATGGCTCAGGATGAGCGAGCGAGAGCGAGAGAGATCATTAGCTTTAAATCTGCAGGTTCACAGACTGAGAGATAGAGCACAGAAGCATTTGTCCCAGCTGTACATCATTTGTAAGCCGCCCGAGAATCCTTCTATGGCTATGATCCACTGTCTGAACAACACTGTCTGCTTTGGGAGTTTCTTATTAAATGATAAATGGACAATGTTGATTGATCTGGAAAGAGAGGACGTTTCCTGTGTAACTAACATTTAAACTAAAGTGTCAGTCAGATCTTTCTACTTTGGGATTATTTATGTTACAATAAAAGGCCACAATGCAAAACAAAACGCTTTGGCAAGTAAAAATGGTCGTTTGTTAGAATTATTTAGCTTTTCGAATTATGACATGACCACAAACCAAATCTGCCATCATTAAATTGATTTCTAAGCATGCATTTTTTAAATTATATTTCTTTTTATTTTCTTGCCAAAACAATTCAATCCTTTTATGGTAATAAGAAAATTTTAAAATAAAAACAAGTTCAATATTTTCTAAATAGAAAAATAGCAGTTTCATAATATATAAACACTAAGATAAATTTTACTATATCTAAAATATTTTTACATTTGTATAGTAACAATTTTTTTACTCTGAATTTGTAGTAGTTTTGAACTCAAGGGTGCAGTGAACAATAAACATAAACTACTCTAGACGTGACTTGACTTAGCTTAGCTTGAACTTAAGCACAAACATACAGAAAGCAACAAACATGAACTTGACTACGAAGAATTTAATTTGCCATAAACTCACAACAGCGGTACAAGGACTCAACCGAAATCCTCAGCAAAGACAACGGGAAACACAAGGGCTATTAATACAAAAGACTGACCAATGGGAACACAACACATAGACAAGGGGATCACATGACAAGGGGCACATAAGGAACAAAGATCATGTGACAGAGGACAAGACAGAAAGTAAACAAAACACAGAAACATGAACAACATGAACCCAAAAACATGACATGATATAAACTAAAACAAAAATGACAAAAAGTTGAAGGTCATGATCTCTTTGAACTTACCAGATGTTATTAGAATTATGCTTTTGTGCAATGTACCGAGCAAGCAAGTGCGAAAGCGGTAGCACAACGGTTAAGGTTTTGGACGGCAAGTCGGTAGATCAGGAGTTGAATTTCCAGCACCACCAAGCTGCCACTGTTGGGCTGCTGAGCAAAGCCCTTAACCCTAAAACTGCTAAATTGGATTACAAATGGGATAAATGTAAGTTGCCCTCCAAATAACTTATCCTCACAGGCAGAACAATAGTAAACCACACCGTGTTCGAGACATTTAAGGCTCAGCTCTAATAAAAGCACCAAGGTATTCTTTCATTTCTATTTTAAATATACTGTATGTCGATATTTGTTTATACTTCTTTGTGTTTCTCTTACATTAACATCTACAGCATTTGGCAGACGCCCTTATACAGAGCGACTTACATTTATCGACAACTGAGCAATTGGTGGTTAAAGACTGTCGTGCTGATGTGTCCTTTGTTATTTCAAGTAGCATTGCTGCATCCAAGATCCCAAATTAGATCGTGAGCTTGGGTTACTGTTAGGTTTTACATGTTCTTCCCACGTGTGTGGGGGTTAATGTGTGTCTGGTGTCCTGGAATATCCAGGTATCATCTTATACAGGGTGCCTTCTTACCCTGAATCCAATTCCAACAGCTACTTTATTCAATAGTAACAAATGTAATGTCTTCTGTAATCACCTTTTTCAGCAGATCAGTTTGGATTAAAGCACCCGAGAAATGAATAAATGCACAGGTGAATGTACTAAGCCAAAGTTTGTATTCCCAGCATTTTAAAAACGCAGTGACTTTTGAAACTTCCAAGCACCACAGGAATAACACAGCATGAGTCTTTTTATGTTCTTCCTGCAAAATATTAATTTAGCAGTGTTTACTTTCTATTCAACAAAGTACATTTGGCAGACGCTCTTATCCAGAGCTACTTACATCTATCTTATTTATAAAACTGAGCAATTGGAGGTTAGGGACTTTGCTTAGAGGCCCAACGGTGGTAACTAGGGGATGCTGGAAATCAAACCCACAACCTTCAGGTTAGCAGTCCAACACCCTAATACCCTATAATATGGTCCTTTAAATAATAATATATTATATAATGCAGCATTTAGACATCCAAAATATGCCACAGTTTGTAATGTATACATTTTATATATTTAAAAATAACTATACTTTTTTAAAGCTTTGTTATTGATTTTTTCAAATTTATTAATATTTCTTTGAATACTACTTTTTTTTAAGAGATATACAATATAAAATTAAAATGAATTATACTGACAAAAAAATATAGAACATTTAAAAAGTCTCTATATATATTATTCTAATAAATAAACATTATTTCATTTAGGCTTACAATAACTGCCGGTGTCCAAACCTTTATATAATTATAGACAGATGTCTCAGGTATGCAGTATGTGGTTAATGTCCCTGACCAGGTCCTTCCTGCAAATGGCTGCATGTCATGATGCTTTTGAAGGTCGTTTTATTACGACAGAGGGCAAATTAGATTTCTGTAATGTCTTTTTCTCCGACTTCCCGGATTTGGAACGTATCTCCTGTGGTTTAGTGTCACAAAGACTGACTGATACTGTAAAAGATTTAAAAAGGACTCAGGTGGTTGTGTTTAGTATGAGGTTTTGTGATTGGACTCATGTCATGTCATATCATGTTTAATTTGATCATAGAATAAAGTAAAAAAAAAAGGGAGGTCTGGTCAAAATCAACCAATAATAAAAATTAAGAATACAACAATTAACAGCAAGAAAAATGACATAACAATGACAATACTCTTGAAAATGAATTTACCATAAATGCAATGGGAGCAATGTGACTTTAAAGTGTTTCTGTATGTTGTTTGTTGTTGATAAGTGGGAAGGGGGTTTTTGTATGCAAGGTTATAAATATAAATTTTATATGAAATCTTATAGGGAAACAATGTGTTTCTGCTTTCAAATTAAAGTTAATTCCATACACTTGATGTAATAATTAAAGGTTTAATGTTTTGACGTTCCTCTGTAATGGTAGAGGAATCACATTGATAAAGCTGGAGATTTGGTAGCCAAGTGGTTAAGGTTTTGGAATGACACCTGGAAGATTATAGGTTTGATTCCCAGTATCACCAAGTTACCACTGCTGGGCCTACTGAGCAAGGCCCTTAACTGCCAATTGCTTAGTTGTACAATAAAAAATGAATCTAAGACACTCTGGATAATGTGTATAAATGTTTATTTTAATGCAAGGCATTGAGCCCAGAGAGAAATCTTTCTCTCTCACACTCTCTCTTACATGGTGTTTGCTTCACATTCGTTTACTTCGGTGCCTCATAGATCAAATCATCAAAAGGAGAGAAACTATTTTCTTTTTTGTTAAGAGTGCAAAAAAATGTAGTGGCCAAAAGGCAAGATCATAAAGCATTACACACACTGTCCGGTTAATGATGCTATCAAGACATATTGTTGTAGCTAAACTTTAGGGTCGGACCACATTTATTATGTCCTAGAAAGGCAATGCTTCAATTAGTTAGTATAAGAAAAATGTAAATAACATATAGGTAAGCCTTTGTGACAGGGCTCAGCCCAAATGAACCCTTGTTGAGGTGGGATTTAACTAACATAGTTACGCAATTAGAAATGAAAGGATTACTGAGAAAACCCACAAAAACTGTGTTTAAAATGAAAGCCCTGGAGCTGTAAGGCAGTAACGCTCTGTAGTGTCTTTTCTGTTTTATTGACTCCAGGGACATGGGTAGTGTGGAGCTTTGAGGAAACAGATCGAGCAGCTTGATATAGAGCAGACACTCTTCAGCCTGCACCTGTCACCGCAAACCTAATAATTATATCCCACATGCACATTATCATTAAGCTTTAGTCCATTTACTTCTTTAAATATGTAGCCTTTTCTTCCAAATCTTCCATGTTACAAGTTATGACAAAAGGGATAAAATATATTTATAAAATCATTTGCAATCTGCATTATATACTGCAGGAAAGAGGTAATGATTTAGAAGTAAATAAGCTAAGTTTAATGATAAGTTGCTCCAAGCAGCAAGCTGCACTAACATTAAAGATTGTTAACCAGAAGATTGTGGGTTCGACAAGTTTATCACCGCTGGGCCCATTAGCAAGGCCCGTAACCCCAATTACTCAGCTGTATAAATAAGATGAATGTAAGTCACTTATTTTAAACTAAACATCTTAAGTATGCTTATAGTTTACTTTATATGAATTGTTCAAACATATACTACTGTAAATAAAATGATACTGAGATATAGTATTAAAGTATATTTGTGATTCTCGTGGTATTCATTCTATGGAGATTTGTTTACTACTATTTGCAGCAAGGAACACTCGAAGTAGACTTTGATTAACTACAACAAAAACTAGTTAAACACTAACAGGTAGTAGCGGCTCAAATGGCGCAGTGATGGTGTAACTGGTTAGGATGCTGGTTAAATGAGTGGAGAATTAAAGTTGAAGTCCCACCACTGCCAATCTGTCCCTGTTGGACTCTTAAGAAAAATCCCTAAACTATCCTAGTACCTTAAAGATGACTTACAGAATAGTTTTTAGTCTAGTTCGCAGTACAAATGTAGTCGTACTGCAAAATGTTATATCATAAACCAAAAAGTGGTCAATTTAGTCTGAAAAAGTAAAAAAACAGTTTACTTACAAGTTCACCACTGATCGTAGGTACTTAATACAGAATGATACAGATTTCAGATTTATAGATTTATTCCTTTAACTGACTTTTAGTTTACTTCATAAAATCAACTTTGAGTAGATTTCTGATAAGTGTCATTTTGAAGGGTGTAGTAAGTAGACATGTTTTTTTAAGGTTCATGGACAGGGTTTACAAAATCACTATTGCTAAATTTCTTTTTCATTCATTGTACTCTATAAACAAGCAACCTGTAATAATCCAGAGATTAATATAAGGTCTAAAAAGTGTTCTGTAATTTATTGAGCGTCTGGTGCTGGTATTGGTCTTTACATGTCCCACTTGACCAGCTACCATGTTTTTTTTGGCAGATTAAATTTTATCTTCATCTTAACACCTTTCTATTCATAGAGCTTTATGTTTCACTTTAAGACCATGAATAAATTAGTGAATAACTTTTCTGAAGACATTTCACATTAAAAAAATTAATCATGTTGATTAATAGCCACTTTTCTTTATACCTTTTTTTGTTCTTCTCAAATTATAGTTGTGCTTAAAACATTCATTCATTCGTTCACCTTCTATATTCGCTGATTTCCTCCTGGAGCCTATCCCAGACGCCTCTGAAGGAGGTGTTCACCCTGGAGAGGTCTTCAGTCTATCACAGGGCCACACACACAATCAAATTCACCCCTATGGGCAATTTAGAATCATCAATCAATCTAACATACATGTTTTTGGACTGTGGGAGGAAACTGGAGAACTTGGAGTAAACCCACCTAAGCACGGCAAAAACATACAAACTCCACACAGAAAGGCCCCTGCCCGGGAATCGAACCTGGTCCTTCTTGCAACAGTGCTCACCACTCAGCCACCAAGCTGCCTGCTTAAAACATAATAACTCTTATATATTTAAAGCTAAGGCTTAAATAAAAAGGTGATATCTGAACTTATTTTCCTAAAAAAAAGGCAGTTAGCTGATTTTATGAGAAGGAGAGATATCCGTAGAAGTAGATTAGCATTACTAATTTTCAATTCATTTGACAGCAATAAAATATGTTAAAAAAAAAGGCTGAATTAGAACCTGTGACTTTTCACACTTCTCCTCCTGTCTTTCCTCTGTTCTTTTTACAGCAACCTCATAGCATCGTGCAGCGGCGCCTTCTAGAGGGAAATATCTCTCGGCTGTGCGGAGAGACACGAGACACCCCATCTCGTGTACGTTCCCCTCTCGCTGACAATAAGGTAGGTGCTGAGGCAGAGGACAAGAGTGAAAGCACCATCGATGACTCCACTGAAGAGAGAGAGTCACCGGAGGAGAGTGAGAGAAGTCTGAGATCTGATGAAGAGGAAGAACATAGTGAGCATAGAGATGCTGTTGGAAAGGCAGAGCACAAAGAGGCAGGGTTGGACAGAGGGGAAAAAGGAGAGGAGGAGAGCGAGGGAGTGCCTGCCCTTTCAGCCTTGCAAGTGAAGTGTAAGGTACGAAGCTCAGTCTCTTCAGATTTTTTTCTGTTCTTGTGCAGACAAAGAACACACTCATAGCAACACAACATGGCTTAAGCCCACCGTTTATGACTCATATATTTCCAGCTGCTGACTCATAAAAACATTTAACCACAACTAAGATAATGGCCGTCAATTCAGTGTGTTAGACCACAAAATAGACCCATAAAGCGTCTGATGAGAAATTATAAAGGCCTGTGACAGAGCTGTCCTTTAAAAACACTATAGGGACTAAAGTATCGGAACACCTGTTTATTACACCCATATGTACATCATATCAGATGCAGTCTCACATTTTCTCCTAGAATAACCCACACATCTCTGAAAGTTTTTTTTTTTGTAGATTGTGAAGTGGGACTTGGGATTTGCATTCATCCAGTCACACACACACTTGTACACACACACACAACATAAAACATCACCAAATTCATTACTTTTTTTTTTATCTCTTTAAACTAAAAAACAAATTAACCCCACCATGTTTTTTCTAATTTGTTTTAAATAGGGCACACGAGAGAAAGCGATAGCTAGATAGCTAGATAGAGAGCAAAAGAGAGCTAGAGAGAGAGAGAGAGAGAGAGAGAGAGAGAGAGAGAAACAAAGAAACAAAGAAACAAAGAGAGAGCGAAGGAGGAAAATTGTTTTGTTGGAGTAATAATATAATCAACAGAAATAAAGGATTTGATCCCTGTGGCAAATGCAAGGAAAGTTACTAATTGTAAAAAAGGAGGTTAAAAAATATCTTTTCATGTACTAATTAATTTTAATGTTATTATTTTAAGTAACAAATGTTTACTTTTAATCCAAGATAAAATCATACCTAAAATTACACAAAAAATGTTCTCCTTAAAATTTTTGCATCACATTTTTAACAGTGGTTTTATGATACTAAGAATGATCCTTTCACACTGAGGACAGCTGAGACACTCGGCTCATAAAAACATCTCAAAAAGCATAAGAGTCACTGAGCTTGCAGGTTATGACACTTTTATTTGTGGAGGACTTTTATGGCTGGGCTTTGTCACAAAGCAGCTTTACAGAAACCTAAACAATAAAGTGTAACATTTAATTGATATTTATAACTAATATGACCCCAGAAATACATAAATGCCAAATGCTGATGAAATGTGGTTTGTGCTGAAAACATTTAGAAGGTGGAAAAAGTAAAAAAAAAATGCACGGGTTCTGTACAGACAATTTGGTGTGGAAATCACTGGGGTGGAAACTGAAATACTGAAATACTTAAATACATGCTTGTTAGGTGGGTAGTTTTGTAACAACGTTTTACCAAAGTGATAAAAACAGCTTTAATGTGGTAGGAAACATAAGATATGTCAGCAGGGGTGTAGGAACGTACGACCACTCGCTTTACACAGCAGGAAACAATACTGCAGGGTGCAACATCACTTTCAGACACCAGAACATTAGCTAGAACATCACAATAAAAGAATCGTAGTGGTGCTTCTTCAAAAAAATGTTGGAACAAATCAGTTACAAAATACAAAGATTAATGAGATAGATTAAGTATAAAGTGCACTTATGCACAGTGATGTAAATAACAGCGTTATAAATAAATAGGATTATTTTTTTGAGTAACAAGAGACCAAATAAATTACAGTTTTAACACAGTTACATAAAACATGAAACACTGTTTATTTCATATGTATCTTTGTTCTATTGTCATTAACTCTGCTTATAATTTGTATATCATATTTTACACAGGTGCCACTTCCTTATAAAATAGCCACAATCATTCTAAATAACGATTTTTTTTTTTCCAAATAGAATTATTTAACTCATCTGGTCCATTTTTTCATATTGCAATATATATCGGGAAAAAATTTATATATCGCAATGTCTATTTTCCTCCAATATTGCACAGCCCTAGTTTAGAGGTTTATCCCTCAACTTGTTCCCTGATCTTGACTCCAGGCTCCTACTGACTCTGTGTAGAATTCTACAGTAGATGGTTAGTTAGTTCAGTGCTGTATGCCAATGGGAAAAAATGACCGGCTTCTAATTTTTATTGTCTCACATTTTCATCTTTTTTTCCAGAATGATCTATATTGAAGACTGATCTAAGATCTGAGACTGCCACTATTTGTAGAGAAATTTTGTATATTGTTATGTGCATATTTTCTTTGAGAAACCACTGCCCTATATCTGTTTACAATATTTCAGTGCAAAAAACAACAACACCTGTACTGTTTAAAAATTTAGTACACACACATATTATAGTGTATAGATACAAGCAAACCAGAGCCATGAGACGTCTAAAGATACCAGCATCCAGCCCCTACAAGAGTTACAAGCAAATTAGCCTTTGAAAAACAATTCATGTCTAGAGTTACGAGCAAAATTGGTGTGTAGTAATGCGAGCAAAACCAGCACCGTTGTGATACCAGCAAATCAATGTGTAAAAAATGTAAGGGAATTAAAGCCGAAAGTTTGTGCAAAGTGTAACTTGAGATACAATCGATATTTAAAGGAACAAGCAAATCAATGTTTAGATATACAGTACAATTAAGGTCTAAAGATGCAAACAAATCAGCATCTACAAATGCAGATATTCAGAGCAAACCAACAGAAATTGTCTTATGTCTGTTAAATATTGACAATATTGAAGGAGACTCCACTAAGGTAGTCTCTAAACCAACACCACACACCCTCACTGCTGACAGTCTGTATGTTAGGAGTCCAGCATAGTGGCCATATGTCACAAGTGCATCTTAAATCCTATTCCCACTGCTTGTTTATTTTACATTGGCAAGTAAAAATAATCCCCTAGAAAACCCTTCCAGTTGATTAAAAGAATCCAGACAATACTGCTGACATGACATACTGCATCAGGAAGTAACTGCTCAGCCAATTGGTTAAATTATAGTTTGCTGATCACGCTGATTCCACCAATGTCTAATCCGTTCTGCTGGATAGTCACAGCAGCTCAACACATAACTACTGAATCATCATTTAGAAAGCAGGGTGAGTGTTAAATATTTGTAGATCTAATGGAACGTTATGCAGTAGGAACAAAGTACAGAAATAAAACACATCTGCAATAAGAGTCACGTTGATCACAATGACTTTAATAATATACATGCAAAAAAACTGATTATCTTAGATTAATAATCTATGCCTGAAGTAAGATGTTCTCATTCAAGTTGGTTTACACGTTAATAACTTAACGTTATTGCCAAGCTTATGACAGGTTAAACAGAGGTTAAAGGTTAAAAGAGTGTTTTTATAATTTAAATAATTTACTATTGTAATTGTAGTTTTATATATAGTTTTTTTATGTTTTATATATTATTTTTTATGACCCATACATCGTGTAAATTTGCCATCATCAAAATAAATTAATAAAATTGATAAAAACTTCTTTTTTAACATTTTTAATTTTTTTTAGCGAAATGTAGATAATGATACAAGACAATACAGAAAAGAAGATTTTATCATTTTATGAAAGGAAGTTATCATTTTTATTTGCAAAATCCTCTGGTTCTCTGAATGGTAAATAACCAAAAAAATATTTTTTTTAATAATACGTGTAATTACGTAATAATGTTCAGTAATCTCAGGTTCTATCTAATGGAATGTTGTTTTTGCAGCATAAATAGATTTAAAACTGTTTAAATCTTCTCTATAAAAAATAAACCCTGTGTTTTTTTGTACAGTGTTAATGATTAGTAGCTGTCGTTTGTGTGTGTGCTGCAGTGTAGCGATGCTGAGGTTAAAGTATCCATTAACACAGGCTGTCAGTACAACCACATCTCCAGTACATGCTACAGAAGACTAGGGTGAGTCAGAAACACTGCAACAATTAACATAATAAACATTAAGAAACCTTACATTTAGTAACACTGTGTGTGTGCGTGTATGTGTGTGTGTAGACTAAAACCCAGACCCAGGATTAAACCTGTCAGTGAATCCATGCCTAATGCCATGACATCGCTGCAGATCCAGCTTGGTAGTGAAAACGTGCAGTGTACTGCTCAGGTCATAGGTAACTATTATTATTATTATTATTATTATTATTATTACTGTATGATTAGTATCAATGATAACACATTTCAGCAACAGTACCTGAATAATCCTGCACTAATACCTAATATTTGCATGATGTGAATGAATGATGAGTTGCATGGTTCCTAACTATGATTTAATATACTAATGAATTTATGCCTGAATAAATAAAAACCATCTGAAATACACATAGCTTAATGGTTAAGGTGTTTGCCTACTGAGCAGAAGCTTATTCTCTTTAAATCAATTAGATAAACCTTGCTCTGGTATGTATCATTTCTATTTATTAACTTAATCTGCTGCATGCTGCTACAATCACAAACACTACTGGATGGATATATTGTAGGTTCAAGTCCCAGCATCACCCAGCTGCCCTTAACCCCTTAAAATGTAAATCGCTCTGCATAAGGGTGTCTGCTAAATGCAGTAAATGTAATTGTTTAATCTAAATGTGTTTTGTATAATTCTCCATCCATTCTTCTACCAGTCTCAGTGTAGTACTAGCTCAGGCCCCGGGGCGCTCCTATTTTACCCACATACAAGATTGAACATTTATAAAAATGGTAGGTTTCATTCATATTCTTTCTCATAGAGCAGATATAATGGATTTTTAACCTGCATTTATAACAAACTACCTAAGACTATGATGCTTGTCATTATATTGTGCCTTATATCTTATTAAATCATATTTAAGTCAGAATTATTTTAAATTTTATTGCAGGATTATTCAGGTATATTATATATCGGGCTGTTGTTGTTAATAGTATTGTTATTATTAATAATGTTTTTGTTGTTTTCTTGTTCATTAGATTACATGCTGTACACTAATTTCATTCTGTTTATGATAATTGAACTGTCAGGTTGTATAACCATTGTTGTGTCTCGCACTGCTCTATGCAGACACTGTCTGCTGCTTCCATTTCTATTGCCTCAGAAAAAGAAAAAAGCCGAGACAAAAGAACATAATCTAATCTAATCGAACAGTATGTGCATTCTGGCTTGTTGAGATTCATTTCAGATTCCATCCCCTGTGTTTAATCTTATAAAGCGTTTCACTTGTCTCTGAAGCCTTCCCACTAGATTGTGTTGTGTGTCTGTGTGGATTAGTGTTTATTTAGCTACAATAGTATTAATGAGATCAGACACTAATGTTGGGTGAGGAGGTCTGGGGTTCAGTCGGTGTTCTAGTTCATCCTAAAGGTGTTCAGTGGAGTTGAGTCAGAGTCAGGATTCTGTACAGGACACTCCAGTTCTTCTACTCCAGAACACACTGTGTCTTTATGGATAGACAGGGGTGCACATACATCTAAATATATATACATTATTAGTTCTCTATAAATAGACTGACTAAAGACCAGGTTCCTTAACTCATTTGTGAACCCCTGCAGAGGATGTGCATGGATCTAGCTGTTTCTCACCCTTTTTCATGCTGTGTTCACAGACGATGAGGCGTTTGAGTTGTGTCTCGGCCTACAGACTCTGCTGGAGCTCAAAGTAAGTCTTTATCTCCTTGTTTTTTTTTCACTATAAGCAGGATGCAGATTAATTGGTGTTTTTAAACAGGACACAATTAACAGATAGCATCTACATTTTGTGTGTCTGGAAAATGAGGTAATGGAAAAACCTCAGCTTAGATCTTGACTCCTGACGTCTGGAAAAAACAGCAGTAGGGTTTGAATGGATGTGTATTTTTTTCAGATTCAGACCTCGGTGCTGCTCAGAATGTAAAAGGAAGCTTATAGAATACTGATCGCAATAGAGGGACATTATGCGATTTCACTTTTTGTATCTGTGCCTGAATGAATCAGTTGGGAATTTCTTTTCATTTTTTAACTTGGTTGCCAAGTGCTAGATTTATATCCAGAAATAGGCTTGCGTTAAAAAAAAAAAACTGGGAGAGACAATACATTAAAAACTGTCACTCATTTCTGATGAGAACATGTTATGCTTCAACAGACTGAAGGAGCTGGTTTGCAAATATGAACCTGTGTTAATTTGTAAACACGTCAACACTATTTTTCATATTAGCCAATAAATTCATATTTATTCCCAACTGAGCTAGCTTGCCAGTAATGGTGGCAAGAAAAAACTATCTGAGATGATATAGAAAGACACCTTGAGAGGTTGTCATTAAGATCATTAAGATCCTCATCTGGGTGACAACAGGGTCTGTGTGTTTAACCCCAGAATGTGTTAATAGTTCAGAGTAGTTTAAATTAGTTTAAAATAGTAGCTATAACTACAAATGGCATGTCCAGACACACTAAATATATAAACATTAATAGAGGATTGAACCTGATACTTTTAAAAAGAAGGTAGATAATATTTCTAAAAGTTTTTGAGTATTTAACTTTTAATAAATTATGAACAAATGCAGCCCTTTTTAATGGTCAATTTAAAATTTAAAGACCCATTCCCCAGCAATGCCACTAATTCTACACCCAGCTTGATTCCTTTACTAATAATATATGACTCCATCTTGGAAAAGAGCTGTCAGTGTTTATCGAGTCTGTGTTTCTTGTTGATGGGTTTTTTGAAGCTAGTGATTTTTATGGGTCAGAGGAATTGTTTGACTGTTGGCTATACTGGTGTCTTAATTTCAGGTAAAGATTTATATAGATTCAGACCTTTAAAGGAGCCAGTTCGGATTGGATTCGGCTCCATAAATATTTTGGACATTGAAAGAGTAGATTATATTAAAGAGTTTGTGCTGCACCTGTAATGAACTCAGATGTTGAGCTAATTTCTAAACTGCTTAAGACACAACTCCAATTTGACTGTCACGTCGAAAGGACATCATTAATAACAACATGCTCCAGTGTTTATGGTGTTAATATCGAGTCATAATTACACTCTCCGGTGTCACCCAAATACTATTTTTTCCTATAAAAGTACAAACCTTGTTACAGTTGTCTATAAAGGTATAAATAAAATTACATATATAGTACATTTCAAGTATAATATTATTCTCTAATTTTTTTTCTTACATTATTCTTATGTTCCATGAAGCTGCTTTGAGACAAAGTTAATTTGTTAATAATGCTATACAAATAAAATAAAATTTAAAACATGGGAGGGGGGGCATTCAAACACAAAAGGGTTCTGGGTCAGGGTTGTATTTTACCAATAAAAATCACAGATATTTTTATTTGAGCACTAATGCTAAGCTGAACTGCAAAACTTACTGTACTGTAGGAAATTAATAAATAAAAGTTCTGCTCTTGGATCTCCACAGTGCTGCGTTGACCTGAACCGCAGAGTTCTCCATCTGTACAAAACAGGCGAGGAGCTGCCCTTCCTGGAGACACCAAACAGTATCCAGTGTCATCAACGTTACAACAACAAAAACCTGTGACGTTTGACCTCGCCTTCTATCAAGCCCCACTAAACACTGTATGAGTTGGAATTTGGACCACAACCATCACTATCTTCCTTTCTCTGTCTAAGCCCCCTTTCACACCCTTTTCAGTTGAGTCACGTGTCGATTAGAGCTGAATCGTTGTTTTGATAAAATAAATGAAATTTACACATTGAGAGATCATACTAGGGAACATTAGGACAGTCCAGTCACAGCAGTGAATAAAACCTTTAATTAAAAAATGAATCATTGTGAGATATAGCTGTCAGTTATTTAATGCTTTTCCATTTTTAATTATATCTAAATAAATAACCAGTTTTGTAAATACGTACAGACGTGCCTTGCCTCGCCATCAAGTTACGGAATATGGCAAGGCAAAGCAAAACATTAGGTCATGTGTCTAAACTCAATTGTAGCACAATTCATTTTAAATTAAAAAAACTTTTTTAAGTAAAACACTTTTTAAAGAGAAAATATCTTCATTATGTCTCATATTTTCTGCTGTCATAATAGAATAAACCAAATATGAGATACAATTTCTTTCTTTTTTCAATAAATCTTTTTCAATTGTTCTGTCATTGAATTTGCAGATTTTAAGCATCTGATAGTTTTACTTGGTTCATTAAAATAAAAACCAAGAAATATTTTCACTGGTAAACTATTTTTTAAATATGATCCAGAGCACTAACCCCATCCTGATTCCGGTTAACTGATCAAAGACTCAAACATTCCAGACTTTTGCCAAATTTTGAACTTTACAGTCATTTAAAAAAATAATCCCTGTTTTTCCTGCTATAAACTGTGTGTGGGCGGGGTGGGGGGGGGCTGTAATTCTGTGGCTGATTGTATTCTTTCTAACAGATTGTATTTAATCCATTAGATAGAAATACATTAAAAGCTGATCTAAAATAGAATCTTTTTTTTTTTTTGATAAGTAAAACCCTGAGGATTTTTCTTTACTGCTTCACTTCTTTTCTGTCCCTCATTAATTCGAGCTTGTTCTAGCTCGGCTCCTCTAAATGCCATTACTGATCGACTGTGCCTAATACCACCATTTCTGAGATATTGAATTTTACACTGAAATTCAAGCGCTGCCAAACTGTCGAGCACTTACTGCTGATCTTTATTAAAATCTGTGAGTAAGTGAGAGAAGCGTTCAATCTGTTAAGAATTCTGGCCATCTTTGCTGTGACAGATATCAGATCAAAGATTCGTCCTGTTGTGATTACACTCTGCCTCTCTGTCTGTCTCTGGGCTTTAAAAGTATATTTGTATACTTTAAATGAAGGTGTATTGGGAAAAAAAAGATTATTTTTGGTGTGTTTTGTCTAATAAAAATGTATTCTACCTATGAGATCATCTTATAATTTACCATGCTGACGTCTGCCATGATTTATAAAGATAACTCCTTAAATGCTGTTGAAAAATGTAAGAAATCCTAGTTTTCTGGTCAGTTAATGGCAGCCATATTGATATTGATGTCTTATAAAAAACTTGTTATAGTTATTTATTTAAAATCATAATTTTTATTGCTCTATAGATGATAGGACAAACTGATGCAAACACACACACTATATATTTATCTAAAATAAGGGCATATTAGAGGCCCTGTGGAAACCAGGCAGAAATTAGTATAAACTGCACCAAATGTACAAATGGTAGACTATATGTCCATAGAAACTGTGTCTGATGTTATAATAATCTCCACGCTTCACTGCAGGTTTTCCACTAGATTGTGTTGTGTGCAGATGTGTAGTAAAGATTTACTTTTACATTGTTACATTTACTTGAGTAAATTTTTGGGGGGTGATTTTTACTAGAGTATATTTAGATATGTGTACTTTTTTCGTTACTCAAGAACATACTTCGATACATTTTTTGGCTTTTAAATGTTTTTCTCATATAATTAGATGAATTTTTTGCAAGTCTCACAAGACTTTGGAGAGGCTGCTTCGCGAGATGCTGCTAAGAACCTCCTGCTTTAGATTAGAGCGCTTTGAATTGGAATATGAAACAGAGGAAGACGTGTGTTATCGGAGGCAGATCAGCTGTGGCCTCAAGTTCAGTGTATGTTTTCACTTCAATATGCCAAGAAGAATAGTTTTATAATGCGATGCATGCTGTGTGCACCAGAACAAACTAATATCACAGCATACAATAATAATTCCAGCTTCAACCTGAAAAACACATAGCGGTAAGTGTTAAAATGGACGTATATTTGAACTCTATTAATAATAATTCTATATCTATGGCCACTTAGATCTTGTAAAACCACATAATAGACACTGTCCGAATATTTTCCTTATATGCGCACTTGTGCAGACAATGACAAATAACCTTGACACAAACAAGTCTATCACAGGACTGAGATAAACTTTACTTTACTTTAACCTGGTTTATATAAGCAGAACAGAATATTTCTATAAATACTGGTACTTTTACTTGAGTACAGATTTTGGATACTCATTTACAGATTTGTTCCAGTGTCACGTTTTTTTCCAGGATATAATTATGGCTCCAGTGACCCCTTTTTATGTCTTCCCTTCAGACAAATTCCATTGTCGATACACATGCCATCAATGCCAGTCCAAAAGCTTTAAAAACAAATGAATATAAAGATAAAGTAAATAAATAAAATAAAATAGCACAAGCTTTCAAATTTCATGACAATATAAATTATAAAGATAATAATAGATTAGATTAGATTAGATTAGATTAGATTAGATTAGATTAGATTAGATTAGATTAGGTGTAGATCAAAATTAATATTCTTTTTTGTAAGAGTTTAGATGTGTCTAGAAATCTTTGGAAATCCAGAATATATGCTCCATCTAAATTTTTTACATTCTCAAAGAGATTTACTTACTTTTTTTTCAGCTAAAGAAAGCCAAACAGTTTAAATTGCACAACTGTTTTTGTCAACCCACAATGCATTGCGGTGCCTCTGGTGCTTTGTTCTGACTCACTGCACATGCCACTTCCTATTCTTATTCCAGTGCCACTGCTTAAAGTTATTACTAGTACTACTGCTACACTGATGACTGTAAATCTTATTCTGTGACCTCCAAATAGGGAAAATAGCAAAAGGAACAGCTCTCAACACACAACTCTTCCTCGGTACATCAGGAAGGTTTTATCAAACCTAAGTTTGATACAGTTTGTGTGGAACCCAAATCAACAACCTGATTTTTCTTGCAGTGAGCTTCTCCAGGAAACTGGATTTCTCTACATATGAAAGAAGCCTGGAATCGAAATCAGCTTTATTTTTTTAAATGTACATTGGGTTAACATGTACAAGAAATCTGTCTGATGGAGCTTAATGACAGTAACATACAACTGAAGTAATAACATACAATAAGACAATAAACACAGTTACTGTGTATAGTTACAGTACAATGTGCAAATGTGGCTAAAACAAAAAGCAGAGTTTAAAATACGGTGTAATATAGAAAACTGTGTGTGTGCTAATCTATCACATAATTGTTCAGTTATGTGCTAATCTATCACATAAATGAACTTTTTTTAGAGTATATGCAGTATAATCCACACAAAAACATCTCAAGAATATTAAAGTCATTGGAATTTTTCTGTTTCTTTGTCTAATGTCCTTAAACATGTGTTGTAGGTCTTTAATTAAATTCAATCAGAAGGGGATCAGTTTTAATCAGCTGTTGTGGAGTACAGTTCACATCTCTTGTTCCAGAGCCATCATCAAGTTAAAAAAAATATAAGACAGGGTTACTTAGTTAAGATGCCTAAAAGAATATCTGTTATTTTAGGGCAACTTGAGAAGCTCATCATACCATTTCTATTTGACATTTGATGTTGCCAAAGAACAGATCCAGAAGGACCGCTTGTACTAATGTTACAGGCATCAAAATGATTTCTGGCCTGGCTGTGGTTGCTGTGAGAGTATCCTGGCCTTTTTTGAAATATCAGCTGCATTCCGAGGTCCAACTTTAATTGTGGTGCGTGGACCACCTGATGTTCTTGTTTGAAACTTTTCTTTTCTGCCTTCCAGTGTGGCACTGTTTGATATACACACACACCCTGATTTAAGAGCATCCATTATTTTCTGGTGTAAATTCTGGTGTTGCCAGTAGTAACACTTGTTTTAAAGCTCAAATTGTGCCCTGGGGTCTGTCTAAGGTCACAGAGTGGACATTCTGGTGTTTCTGCCATGCCTTAGTTGGATGGGCTTTAAAAAACATTATATACTGACTATGTTCATTCATTTATTTATCTTCTATACCCATTATTCTCTAATTCAGGGTCATGGGGATCTGCTGAAAGGAAGAAAGGCAGGAGGGGTACACTCTGGACAGGTCGCCAGTCCACACACACACACTTACACTCACTCCTTTGGGCAACTTAGACCAATCAACCTAACATACATGCTTTTGGACTGTAGGAGGAAACTGGAGTACCTGGAGTAAACCCACGCAAGCACAGGGAGAATATGCAACTCCACACGGAAATGCCTCCACCAAACGAACCCGGGTCTTCTTGCTGTGAGGCAACAGTGCTAACCACTCAGCCACCGTGTTGTCCACTGACCTTTTTAAAATAGAAAATTATTAACAAAATAGATAAGAACAAAACATCAGAACATTAAGTTCAGAATGTGTAACTGTTCAGGATGCAGGTTGAATACATATGCAAAGCACCGTACACACAGCATGCTAAATGACAGTGGAAAATCCCAGCAGGACTATAACAGGAGTGAGGCAGCAGGTCTTCTTCCTGTCCATAATGAGCTCTGGGATAAATATACAGATCTGAGCTTCCAAAGATGTGGTTTTAGAACTACTGCTGTGTTTTATGAAATGCTTTAACAACCAATCAACAAACACTGACACGCTTCGGAATATCAGATTTAATAGTAGACCTCATGTCCATAATTCATAATCTGTCGTTGAGTAGGTAATGAGCTGACACAGCAGTGGGGTGCACCACCCATGGGGAAAGTCTTCCCACTAGATTGTGTTGTGTGACTGTATGGATGTGAGTTAATTCAGCTACAATAGTATTAATGAGATTAGATACTAATGTTGGGTGAGGAGGTCTGTGGTTCAGTCAGTGTTCCAATTAGGCTGAGTCGAAGTCAAAGTTCTGTGCAGAACACTCCTTATGATTAAGGAAAAAGTGGCTGGAGAATTAAAATAAAATATTCCGGTTCTGATCTTCTGAAACCTTTAATGTTTTGAATTCCGCAGATTTAGATTTGGAGGTTTAAAATTCTAATAAAATGAAACTTTGCATGTATTAGTGTTATTTAATGTTTCTACGTAACTGTCCTTTATTATGATGTCCACTATACTTTGAAGCCCACCAGTCCCTTTTTCAGTAATACACCCACAGTGCACGATGCTACCACTTTCATGCTTCACAGTTTATACATAGCAGTGATCGTTAGACTGATGATTAAAAATATTGTGGGTTCACATTCCAGCACCACCAAGCTACAGCTGCTGGACCCTGGAATAAAGCTTCTAATCCTTAACTGCTTGGTTAAATTAAAATAAGTTGTAAAAGATAAATGTAAGTTGCTCTGGAAATTTGGACAAAAGGTCTGGTCTCGGGGTGAGGGGTTCAAAGAAGGTTAAAATGCTCCAGGGTATTATGCAGTTGTGCAACAGTTTAAAAGAGTGCATATCTGTATGGAGTTAAGTGCCCTCACTGCATAACCTATACTGAATTTATATTTACATAACACACACACACACACACACAAAAAGAGAGAGAGAGTAGCGTAACAGACTGAACAGTCTCTGGAGAGCTCAGCTTCATGCTGTCAGTTGCCATAGTTCCCAGTTCTGCTGAAGAGCAAGGATTACTTCTTTGTGGCTCACTAAATGCTGGAGTGTGAGTGAAGTAACACAGTCTCAGAAGATACACACTCCAGGATCTGAGAAAGCAAACATGCACACTGCAGACTTCAGCAACCAATAAATAATCCCCTTTGAGGGTAAAGTGAATTCTATGGATCCCCCAGTCCACATATTTCATTATTATTTTTATTTTATTTTATTTTAGTTCTAACTAAAAACACAATGCCATAAGCTCATCTACGAATACGCAATATAACATGGCATGGATTTACAGACAGAGAGACATTTCACCTATTGAAGGTAAAAACCATTTTTATTAAAGCAAGAAACCACAACTAAGCCAGCATTACCAGTCATCAGACCTGGTCTAGAAGTGGTGAACAAACTCTTTTCCTGGCTAAGACAAGCTAGTTATCTTCAGGGTTAGCTAAGCTCTCCTCTCGATGTGTAACTTTTCTGGAAAAATCCACCTTGAAAATGAATTTTTAAATTTTTAAGTTTGTCCAAGACAAAGTTTCTTTCTTCTCCTCAGTCAGCCATTGTGGGTGTAAAATTTCTAATTAAATTGTACAGACG
This sequence comes from Bagarius yarrelli, assembly GCA_005784505.1. Taxonomy (NCBI): domain Eukaryota; kingdom Metazoa; phylum Chordata; class Actinopteri; order Siluriformes; family Sisoridae; genus Bagarius; species Bagarius yarrelli. The sequence goes on along the minus strand of VCAZ01000001.1, from coordinate 14,949,699 downwards.
TGGTAGACGAACTGGGCTGTAACAGTTTTACTCTGATCAACCAATCAGAAGATGGAAAAATGTGGTTATTATTTGTTATATCATTGTTATTATTATTATCCTCATCTTCTAGCTTCTCCTGCTCACCATTATCATAATAATTAACATAATAATCAACAATATCCTGATTTTCATCACCCTCATCATGATTATATTCATGATTATCCAAATTTTCCTCCTTTTTAGCATTACATCATCATCACTCTTCTCCTTCTCTTTATTATCTACATCAACATTTTATCTTTTGTTCCTTCTCCTCGTTTCATCAACATCCTGCTCCTTCTTCTCTCTCTTTTGGCGTTACTTTTTCCAACTGTCTTTATCATCAACATCATCTCCTCTTGTATTCCGCTTTCTTTTTTTCGCCCTTCCCTTCTCATCATTCCTGTATCAGGCCTGTTACAGGCTGGTCATTTCCCAGGGTCAGGCACTGAACTGTTCTATATTAAACACAGACTCACTTTATACTGCCTGATATGGGGGCAAAAGCACACAGGGCAAAAAGTTCAACTTTAGAGAAGTCATCAAATTCACAGCAAAGCTTTAAGCTGAGCCAATTTGACCCACTGGGAAAAAGTGTGGAGGTTAGACCCATCTGCGTCAAATGTCATTGCTATAATTACTTGAATAAACCTTTACTTACACAACTTGCGTATGCCGGTTTATTTTGTTGCACTCTTCCCAATAGTTTGCCAAAAAAATGTCTGCATATTTTGGGAAATATCCTTAAGTGAAGTCTGCTGGGACCCACATTAAGGGCACGAGTAGGCTGGGCAAAGAAGCTTATCAGCGAATTGGGACACCATACGCACTTACATTTACATTTGCAGTATTTGGCAGACGCCCTTATCCAAAGCGACTTACAGTATTCCTTGTTATACAACTGAGCAATTGGGGGTTAAGGGCCTTGCTCAGGGGCCCAATGGTGGTGGCTTGGTCGAGCTGGGAATTGAACCCACAACCTTCAGGTTGGTACTCCAACACCTTAACCATGAGCCACCACTTTCCCCCAAGAGCCTGCACTTGCACCCCCAGCAGAAACACGCAAAAGAACAGGAACACGTTCCAATCCTAATCAAGCACACCTATACAAGCTAATCAAGTTCTTGCTAACTATACATAATATATACTTACAGGCAGGTCTGTTGAGGCAAGTTGAAGCTAAACCCTGCAGGACACCGAGTCTGGTGACCCCTACTTTAGAGGTTTGTGCAGTTGTGTAACCAACACACAATTCCAAGGAGTGTAAATCTTTTAGAGGACTAACATCCATATTTCTCTGTTTTTGTAATTTATTTGACACAATTGCTACCACAGCCACTAAAACTAACAGTATTTAGTTCTACGGTTTTATAAATGTATCTAATAATAATTTGCGGCACACATGGCCAATTGAATAGAATATTCTGAGCATACAGGACACAATCACAGTTAAAGAAAAGCAGACTCAATGGACTGAAAGAAATGAATTCTCAGAATGGTTTATCTTTGTTATACATCACATGATAAGTGGGACAGATATGACATCCAGTCTCTGAGAACCCGCTGAGGCATGTGTCCTGCCTGACCATTCCTAGTCAAACAGGAAGCAGCTCGAGCAGGAATGCTGTGTTCCTCTGTGCTGTACGTATATGGACAAACGTTGGTCAGTCTGCTCTTGTTTTTTTCTGTCATGGAAAACTTTCAGCTTTAGGCTGAAACAACTTTAAACAGCAATAATAAAATACCATCCATGTACTAGAGTGAGTACAATGGAACCTCAGCTGGTTCTGATAGAAGCCTCAGAGACTGATCAATTGACCAGGTTTAGATAGGGACGGTTTTACTCTCTGAGTCAGGGTGAGATCTGATTCCATCCCATGGAAATCATTGTGGAGTAAAAGGACACAGCTCAAGAAAGTGTTTTCCTTTTAAAACTGAATAATGCTTAAAGCAGACTTTAATCAACTAAATAATGGACTGGTAGAACATATTAGTACACTAACAAGTAGTAGTAGCAGGTAATAGGCAATGTTTTAGCTGGTTATTTGGCCATTATTTTACAAACTTAGCATGCTTTAAAAAATGACTTGCGATCTTATTATACGTAATAAGATGGAAACTAATTATTACACTATTATAGTTAATATTTAATAGTAAGAAAGGAACGCTATCAAATGTAGGAAAATAAAAGTGAATTTCTGTAATTAAAAATTAATTTGAGTAAGACTAAACTGCAAGGTAACCCTACTGTTAAAAGTAATTTTTTTCCCAAACTCCACTCAAATAAATGTAAAAAACTAAATATAATACTTTACTGCCTCACTTGCATTACAGAGCTGTCTATGTTAAATCAAGTCTTTTATGCCAAAATAATTCAGTTTGCCTCAAAGTAAACAGTGTTTTTGAAGAATAGAACTAGAATCTTTAAATTGACTTAGGCCCAATTCTATTTTATACACCTACCCCTATTGTATAAACCTGAATAATCATTTTAACCAACCGATCATAAGCATCTGATGTCATCAGTGTGTCCGACCAAACATGCCACGTTACATTTATAAATCTTCCCCTTGGACAAACTGAGTAAATGCTGAAAAATAGCTTTACTGGAACAACTTACTGAAAATTATGCTTCCTGTATTAACAATTGGATCACAGCATCAAATTGGACAAACTATATTAATGATTTCTGATAGTCCAGGGACAGCATTAGTTAATTTAGACTGCATTGATTATGATGGCCCAAAATAAACATGAATGAATCGCTAATAAACAATTGAACTTAAAGTGTTCTGAAACGGTGAGCCTGTTTGAACTGCAACAGAGCAACATTCTTACTTTAAAACAGGGTTTACATTCATTTAAGTAAATCACAATCTTTTGACATTTACCAATTAAAAGCCATATTTTTTCTAATCATAAATTTAAAAAAGGGAATATATGAATTTACTGTTTCTAAATTTATTCCTAAATGCATAGATGTTTTATGCAATTGTCCAGTATAACATGGTATATTACATATTTCATTCAAGTATTCCATGTTTATGTAATAAATACATTTATACTATTACATTTTGATTTATGCATGTATATATCATGATACATGCGATAAAAAGCTAATTTTCTGCCACTAGACTTTTATTTCTGACAGGATATCCTGTTAAGTCATTATATATAAAATATATAAATATATTTGGATCATCATGCAGCAGTGTAACGATAGCGAACTTCTTCTTTAAAAAGTCTTTGAGCATGATGATAAAATATAAACACAGCAGTGAATGTAATAAAAATTATTGATTGTTGTTAAATGCCTAATGCTGAAAAAAATACTTGGTTTCCTTGCTCGCTTGGGCAGCCATGGTTGTGTATCCTTTCTCATACCCCTATGTTCGAAGTGTGGTCCTGAAAAATTTAGTTTGAAGGGGTATCTGGCCGTTCCCCCCACTCTAGACCTTCAACCAAAAGAGAATCGGGACACCACTACTCCTTCATGTAAACGTGCAAAACAGAGGGGTAGGGGAGGGGGTAGAAATGGTATCAGTAGTGGGCCTAACAGAATGGTTTTCAGTCTAGTGCAAATGTAGTTGACAATAAAGTTCATCATTATAAACTAAAGTGTTCAATTTAGTCTAAAAAAGTATTAAAATAATACAGTTACAAGTTCACGTTTAGTACATTGACCTTTGTTACTAAATACAGAAGACCTTAGATTTATACTTTAACTGACCTTCAATTTACTTTATAAAATCAACCATTAGTACCACTGAAAAAAAGATAAAACACTTATTATGAGATTGATCTCAGTAACAGTTTATTTACAATAAAGCATTTCACGTTCTGTGTTTTCTTCTCATTCTGAATGTCTGTACAGGACGTCTTCCATGAGCTTCCGAACGGCTTCTGCATCACTCGGGTCTGTTGAACACAGAAATACAGTTACACAAGTTGGGACATACAGTGTGCACATGGACCGTTTTGCTTTGTTCAATGTTTTAATTATGCCAATTTGCAGAAGCTGTGTTAAGTAACTGAATAAATTAAAGCTTAAGGTTCATCACTCAAAGATCACTGATTTCCTCTTCAAACAAACCCCAAATAAAAGATAAAGCTCAAACATGCACACTTATATTTATTATTTAAATGTTATTCCTGTAATTCTAGAGTTAATTCCTACAGTAGATGTTAGGTCACTGGATAAATTTGTTAGGTCTACTCTGGCTCACAGGATGAATTTGCTATCCATGTTCTGAATTATAATCATCTTGTGGACAATAATTAAAATCAAAGATAAAAAACACAAAAATGTAAAATAAAGCAATAAACCCAGAGGATTTATTAGCAAACTGAACATGTTACGCTTTTTCAAACTAATGTGCTAATGTAGGTGACGTCTTATCAGTTAAATTTAATAGTTTTTTTTAAATTTTATGTTGTGGTTAAAGTGTTGAGCGGGAAGGTTGTAAGTTCAATTCCAGGACCACCAAGCTAGTCAAGTCAAGATTTGAAAAAAAGTTTGCTGTCATTTCAACGATATATGACTGGCGCAGTACACGGCGAAACACAGAGCTACAAACGATAAACTACTCAAGTAAACTGGTAGATTTACACAGACTACACATCTGGGCCCCTGTGTGTACAGGTGTGATGAGCTAATAAGGTCAAAGAATGTGGATTTTTCTTCATCTACTTGGGCTGGGTAATATGGCAAAAATGTTATCTTAATTTTTATTGCTGCCAGCTTTAAAAAAACTATTTCAACAATGTCTAAAACCACAAAAATTAGAGGCTTCATTTACGATTTAAAGTATAATTTTATTAGCAAAAAAGCGATTTAACATTTAGACCTAAAAAAATTAAAACAACTTATTAAAATAAACACAGCACAATTGCACTGCCTGTGCTAAAGGCAGGCATTTGGTATAATTAATAAATACTTTGATTTCGTAAAAAGCGTCTAAGCCCACTTTGCCTTATCCAGTTCAACTGCTCGACTGGTATCACCATCCCTCAGGTCAGCCTGCCTCAAGACATTTTTCTGTTCTGGCATTGAGGTGGTGGAATGAACTTCCAATTAATAGTGGAACAGTCCATTCACTGTCTTCATCCGATGAGTAAACAGCTATCCTTTTCTTTAATTCACAGCATTTTTTATATTCAGTAAGAATAGAATTATGTCTCTCTTTTTTCAACTATTTATAATCAGTGTTGATTTATTCATTTATGAAGATTCAACACACTTTTGTACATTACTCTGAATGAGGGCATCAGCCAAAAACTGTAAATATAAACGAAAAAAATGTAAATGAAAGAAATGTCTGCATGTCATAGAACTAATTAAACATAAAAAAAAAAAGACTGGACTTCAAGAACTAGATGAACGCAAACACTGCCATTAGTAATAGGGGGGTCTCCGCAACACCAAGCCTCTAATTTTGGGTCCCTGAGCAAAGCCCTCAACCCTCAACTGCTCAGTTGGATAGAAAAAAGACGCTATGAGTAAAGGTGTCTGTTCTTGTGCTTGTATTGCTCTTGGTCTGAAATCTTATCCCTGACCTCCCTACTTAAAAAACAGCACACACACATAGTAAACAGCCGTGTTTATAGCTCATCAGGGGGATAATTGTACACTAAAGTGCACATGTGGTATGGCCATTTGCTATTTGTTGACACACAAACATACTTTTCTTACCCACTCCCAGCTTGTGCAGCAGCTGTGTGTATTCTGGCCTCTGCTCCAGAACTCTCCTGAGGCTGGTGGGTTCCATGCATTCCAGCTCGACGCTCCAGTACACATAGATCTTGTGACTGAAGCTCACATACACTAGACAGGGGATGTTCCTGCCCTGCTTGCATGCGTACAGTCCTGCAACAAGTACATCAGGGCATGTCATGTGGGTCATGTCTAGGTGTGTAGCGCTGCAACATACACTTAGTTGAACAGTCGATTATTCAGCAATCATAAGAAAGATTAATCGAATAACCATGGAGGGAAAAATCCTATCCAATAAATAACTTTAGATCAATTTCATTGATTTAGACTGTCAGCTAATCACATGCTCAGTGGATAGGTTTAAACCTAAAAAAGGACCCAATATATAAATATATTAAAATACAGTATATGGCCAAAAGATGGAACCTCAGACATCCTCACCCAACACTAGCATTTGATCTTATTAATACTATTGTAGGTGAATGAACACAAAGTCACACAGTCACACAACACAATCTACTGGACAACCTACACAGAAGTGTGCAGGCTATTAAAGGGGGAAGAGTAAAACTACATCTGGAATAAAGAATGGATATGTTGATTAGGCATCCTAATATTTTTGGCCTTAAGGTATTTCTACCTTCTGTAAATTTTCACTAAATTTTTAGGCTCCTGCTGTATGTTACACATACAGTTTCCCTTTCCCTATATGTGTATTACTGTTAAGACATGCTTTATGTGTCATTTGGTGAACTTTATAAACAATATTTTTTTTTTTTAAATGACATAACTGCTCTGCAAGGTACTCTTATCCTTGCCTGAATACTCAGGATAACAAAATAAACGGCTTAGGGAAACTAAAAGATTTTTTATGATTTTTTTTAAAGATCCTAGACTGCCGACTAGTGGTGGGTCATGTAATCACTATTACAGATCGATTTCATCAGCTTGTGATAAAAAAAACAAGATTACCGGCACAGAACGCGTTGACATTCTCATCAAACTGAAAGCGAACAACTGTGCGATTGTGATCAATGATGTATGTCTGGCCATCCCAGGCACACGCCACTACCTCTTCTCTGCCATCCCCCTGGATACACAACCACAGACACATCACACAGTGCAGCTCACTTACTAAACTGTTTGTATGTGTTATGTATGTCGTGTGTGCAGAAATGTCTGATAATCTGATAAAACACAAACCTACTTACTGTAACGTCTAGTTTCTGCAGAGCGAAGAGCTGGTGATCCACTTGCATAGACCACAGGAGCTGCTCAGAGCTATCCATCAGCTTTAGGGTCCCTGCACCAGGAAAACAGATTATTACTTTTTTTTGGGGGGGGGACACCAAGTAGGCTAGACTGGGAAATATATATATATAGATGACTGCTGTGTATCTGTTCTAATTAGTTTTGTTGATGACACCTAGAATTAATCTCAGCTTTTAATGCAGCATCCACAAACTATTGGTATAACGTCTGATGCATATAATTATTTTATATATTTTCGGTTTCTCTGACTGGTTGGATTTAATTTCTACCGGATTTCAGAGAGACGCGAGTGTCCTAATTTTTGCCAACAAACACGGTAATGCCCGCTTTGTCAAAAGAGCGTCTAGGAAATAATTATGTTTAATAGTTTAATATTTAAATAAATTAAAATTCTCAGTACAAAGTTCAGACCTGTCTTTAAAATTGACAACACTTTTCTATTTAAACATGCTATTGTTGCATGTCGGTCTGTTTTTGTTGGGAGTTTACATGTTCCTGCCCCTGAACATGACAATAATTATAATAAACTGTTATTGGGTGCTTTACATGTCTTTGCTAAGAAAAGCTCCTATGGGGTTCTGCTGTCAGTCTAAAGACCTGTCCACATGAGATGGTGCTCAGCCTTAAATTCAAACACATCTCTCCTAGTTTTATGTTTTTTTTCAGATTAATAAAAGCATATTTAAGCTAATGCATAAGTCAAAGATTTAATTAAGTCTAGTTAGTCTAGGAGTCATCACCAAATACTCAACAAATGCCTATATTTAGAAACAGTAGATGCTTTAGTGTAAATTAGATTTGCATGGAATTAAATATTAACATTTTAAAATGCAGGTTGACTTTACGGCTTAAGATGTTTACCGTCTAAAGTGCAGAGAGCAAATAAACCTCCTTTGGAGTCGTCGTCCTTTGACCCTAAAAAAAAAAAAAAAAAAAAAAAAAAAAAAAAACAACAAAAAACACAATGCATCAGCCAAATTCAGCTTTTGTAACCATTCAGGATTTGTAAATCACATTTTATTTCACATTCTGAAATTTACCACAGTTCTTAACTTTACAATGTGATTGGCTGATTAGATGATACCTTTTGAAAAAGAAAGCAAGAAGGAGACAGAAGGTGTGTGTGTTCATGCAGTACCCCTACTGATGCTGCCTATCAAATGAGTCGACACGTTCTTGTTATGAATGCGACCGCTGGTCAGGCGAAGATGGACGTCTCTGGATGGTCCTTCTCTATAGCGGAAAAAAAAAACGGGTACATGTGATGGCTCATGGTTAAGGTGTTGGACTACCAACCCGAAGATTGTGGGTTCGTTTCCCAGCTCCACCAAGCCACCAGTGCTGGGCCCCTGAGCAAGGACCTTTTTGCTCAGTTGTATAACAAGGAATATTGTAAGTTGCTCTGGATAAGGGCGTCTGCCGAATGCTGCAAATGTATGTGATCTTTTTTTCTTTAACAGATTAGTAAACTGACATTTAAATTAAAAAGTCTTGAAGGTTTCTGAATTCTAATATCATTACATAATAAATATTTTCCATTACTGATATACAAATATCACTGTTGTCGTTAATACAGCAGAATATTTCCCATCCACAGGGGGACGGCCTGCTGAAGACATTTACCCTGTTGAAGCGTTAACATGGCTCTCTCCAGGTGCTACAGTGTCATCTTGTGTCCAGGTACAGAGCAGGATTGCGTAACCACAGCCGGGCTGCGAAACCATGAGCTCAGGCTTGCCATCTGGAGCCGGGTTCACTGATAAACTGTCCACCTGGAGGGAGAAAAAAAGTAAAGTGAGTAAGAAACTAGACCAGCTTTTATTCTGTAATATAAAGCATTTAGAATACTATTATATATATTTATTTATGTATACTTATTATACATACTTCTGTCTGGGCAGGACTAGAACACCAAACTGTGTGTGACTGTATAAATAAAACAAGCTACGAATAAATGTTGTATACTAAAATTTATCCCTTCCTTTTTTACAATAATGTTGTACTTTTGGCAGAAACACAGCCACCCTTTTACCAGCTTTACTTTTGGTTCTTTTTTTTTATTATGGCAAGTGTACAAATGTAACTGAATACAAATGATTTCAGGCATCGTTTAACAACCAACACACACCATCACAAGCTTTCTTACAAAGAGAGAACAGAAAGTGATGCTGGAGATATTTACACTCAGCACTCTCACAATCAGCACCGGTGCCCCTCAGGGATGTGTGTTGTCCCCTTTGCCTTCTTTAATATACAGAGCTGACTGCATTTCTAAAGTTTATACATTTCTTACTATCTCTATTCTGTGCTATTCGTAACTACCTAAACTAGTTATATGCATTTTATGTTTGGATTGATCCGAGTCTTGTATTAGTCTTGTTTAGTACTTTAGTATGCAAATAAAATCGACTCCAATAAATCAGGAGCCTCAACCATTGAAGCGCCACTGCCATGTTTTTATACACTCCAAACTAAACTGCTTAAGTGTGTGTGTGTGTGTGTGTGTATGTACCTGCCCCTCCAGGAGCCACTTCTTCAACAGAATCAGCTGACCCGCAGCCAGGTCTGTGCAATCAGACGGCTCCTCCCAGCGGAAAGCTCGCACCACACGGTCAGTGTAGCCCACAACCAGCTCACTGCGGCCATCGCCGTCTTACACACACACAAAGACACATTACTTCCTAAAATACCTTTTATCTATCTTTATATCATAAACGTATTGCCATCTGTGAATACATCCTGCAATATTAGGTGCAAATGTGCAATATTCTAATACATGTTTATTCTCAATCATTATTTTATTTCATATTTTATTGTATAGGAGTTATTATGTGTACAACCCTATATGTCGTGTTTATTTCTCTTACTACTGATTCTACAGAGATTCTTTTCCTAAATTTAGGGTTTGAGTCCTTATCATGCGAGATGATATTTGCCAGCTGTATAAAAAGACATCCATGATTAGCTTTACCTTAATTAGAGCCTCAGTCCAGCTGAAGAGTAAAAGCAGCACTGAAGCTGACCATGCATGAGAAGCAGTGTGCAATTATTTAAACAGAATATTGGTGTTTGGGAGGAGGCTCAGTTACGGATATGTTAAAGTGCGCAGTGAAGTCGGACAGAAACTGAGTAAGAAGATTACGATAAAGATTGAGTGTTGCTGCTGTCAGACATTAGCTAAACGGTAGTAGACGTTTTTTACAACTTTTAACCTGACTGTGAGCATGAAAATCTCCTGAAATCTCTCGAGAATTAAAAAATAAATAGGGTATTTTTTGAAATGATTTTAAAATTATTTGTTTAATGAAACAGTTATATGAATATTTTAATGCCATATGAGTGAGCTGTTAGCCCGGTGTTTGTGTTTTCTGCCATACCCCACTATTGCGGTAGTAAAGGGTGACGAAATCTGCTCCAACGAAATGATAATAAATAAACTTGGCTTCAATTTTAACTGTTAAAAATTATACACCTTTATTCTATTGGATCGTATTTAACAAACATAACATCAAATAACAGCATTAACACACCGTTAATCCAAGACCAAGATATACCTCATCAAATTTTTTCTTTTGGTTGATTAGCACCACTGCCTCTCTTGGTTTTCTTTGCAAGTATAACTTTTGTACCACATACCACCTCTCCACATTAAAGCTTCTGTTCTGCATTAATTAACATTTAAATGTCAAGTCGATATCAGAGATCACTATGGTACCGTGTGATATTTTCTTTACAGTCTGACGTTGTTTTGAGTAAGGCTTACTTTTAAATTTATCATTGTTTAGTTTTGAGTGTATGGTCAATAAATTAGGAGAGAACAAATTTCACATTTCCACGCTTTAGAAAATGCTGTGCTACTTTAACCTATGAGGATTCTTTACTGTGCATTTGATCTAAAAATTTCTGCGACTTTAATATTATTTTAATAATAATTCATTTTTTAATTTTTGTGACATTTTTGGTGATAAACACTCCCACACTCCCATCTTACCACCATCCCTCTGCCTCATGACACTGCCAATAATTCCAAAGATGGCTATCAGGTGTGAGTGAGGGTGAATGGGGTAAATTACACCTCTGTGCCAAATAAGCTGCTATTGTTCTACTCACCAATGTCGCTGATGAGCATGACCTTGGTGTTGGCAGGGATGTGCTGGGTAAAACATGGCTTCTGGTCTTCCCCAAACAGTAACTCGGCCTGGCTGGAGGATTCAGCCTTGGCTGAAGCAGAGGAGATATCAAACAGGTGGAACCAGCCTTCTGCCCCGACAGCCACCACTAGGTTCTGATACAGAAACACGGCAGTCAAATCCAGGGCTCGGAGATACAAAGACGAAGAAAATACATATAAGTGAGAATGAGTTCTTGTAGTGTATCTCACCTTGCCTTTGTTGCAGAGATCTCCAACTCCCACACAGGTGAGCTAACAACAAAACACAGTTATACGCCAGTAAAACAGATTCAATCGTAATTTTACTGTAAATGAGAGTAAAATTAATTATAATCCCACTTACCATGCCAACACAGGTCCTTGTGATCCAGGGCTTGGAGTCGTCATTCTTATAGATGTGCAGCTTCCCACTTGTGTCACCGACAACAAGTTCGTTCAACTAAATAAAAAAATAAAGTGATTTTATTTTACATTTTATTTACCCAATTCAGCTTGGGAAGAAAACCCTTGAAGCAAAACACTCTGGATGTCTAACATACATGCAAATTAGGGTTAGACAGTTACTGCTTTTTTACAGAGACCGCTGCTGGAGCCGGTGCCGAGGCTGGCGCTTAGCCAAGGCCAGCAATCGTTCTGAACTCATGCTCATGCTTTGGTCCACCACATGTAACCGGAATCTTGTATTTTTTTGTAATGTTTTTTTAACTTGTTACTTGCTAAGCTTGATCTGTGAATCTGTTTATTCTCACTGGTTCTCATCACTGGTATCACCTCATATATGTGCTTTTTCACACTACTTTCTAGTTAAATAACCAATTACTGATTACTATTGTTATAACGGTCAATCACTGATCACTACTGTTATTAATAACCAATCACTGATCACTAATGTTCTTAATAACAAATAACAGGTCACTATTGTTTTAATAGCCAATCACTGATCAACAATATTCTTAATAACTGACCAATAATCACTATTATTGTAATAACCAATCATTAATCACAAATGTTTTAATAACCACTATCGATTTTACTAACCAATCACTGATCACTATTGTTCTTAACCAATCACAGATCAACACTATTTTTAAAACTCAATCACAGATCAATAATATTTTTAGTGAACCCTATTGTTTATAATCACCAATCACAGATCACTACTGTTTTCAACAACCAATCACTGTAAAGAAAAGTTTCTCATTCCAACATATACCTTTATTTCTATAGAAATAAAGAAAAGCTTAATTTATTACTTTTTATTCGGATAACGTTAGAATATTCCTACAATAATGCATCTATGACGTCACACCGGGAAACAGGGAATAAGAAAATGGGGTGAACTTACAGAGTCATTATCGGCGTCTCCGAGACAGACAGCATGAGGAAACAGTGAGCCTGAAAAGTCCAGACACACACGCTGAACTAAGCTCAGTGAGCGCATGGCCTCTCCGCACACTGATGTGCAGTGTGTGTGTGTTTGGGAAAAGCTACTTTGAACTGTACTACATTTTACTCTGCCCTTTAATAAAGAAGAAGACTTCTCTCCTCCACATTCAGCTCATTTCCGACACAAACACGACCACGTGACCAAACTAAGCGGAAGTCATTTAAACAGACTTTTTTTGTTTTCAAAATAAAAGCTTCCTTTTAAAAACAAAAGAAAAAAAGAAAACACCATATTTGTAAAGGTCTTTATTTTGTCACATATACTCTACAGCACAGTGAAATTCTTCCCTTCCATATTCCATCTTAAAAGTTAGGGTCAGAGCACAGGGGGCAGCTATGATGCAGCGCCCCTGGAGCAGAAAGGGTTATGGGTCTTGCTTAAGGACCCAAAAGTGGCTGGCGGTGGTGGGGCTTGAACCCAGGTCTTCACATCAGCAACTCAAGCTGGTCTTCATTAGTGATACCAAATATTGAAACAAGGGTTCCCAGCATACATATGTTCTCAGTCCTAAAAACAAATAAAGCAAGATAACGCTCCATGGTTTGTAAAATTTAATTTGTGGATAAAGCTGGCTGATGATTCTGATTTTTAAAAATTGATAAATTATAAAAGATATTGTTTGTGAGGTGAACATAAAATCTAGGGCCCAGGTGAAACAGTGCTGTCATTGCTTTTTAAACGTGGCGTGCAGTTTTTACTTTGGTGTTATTTAAATTGTATTTACATGTATAATTTTTTCCTGATGAGTGTTTTTAATTTTTCATAATTAAAGCAATGTTAAAGTCACGTCTCACTCCATCATGTTTGGTCGAAATATAAACATGACAACAACAATTTAAAGATACAGACCTCAAAATCAGTAATCCAACACCAGGAAAAAGCCAACCAAAAATCGACCACACCAAACCAATAACTATGGAAACATGTTCAACATATAAAGTTATGAGGTATTGACCTAATTAACGAAACTGGTGACTGGAATCAGCATCTGATGTAACAAACTGATAATCAAATCAAATTATGAACCTACTAGATTAAAACAAAGAAAACCTGACACCCCCTCTTTCTCTCTCTCTCTCTCTCTCTCTCTCTCTCTCTCTCTCTCTCTCTCTCTCTCTCTCTCTCAGTTTTTGGACTTTAATATTGACTGTATATGAGCTGAGCTCCAGGTGGCAGTGTGTGTGTGTGCATGGAGCTTTCTTTTCATTTCCAAACATCTGTGGACTCTCATCTATATTACAAAACTGTGTAAAAGTCCAGTCTTAATCCTGACAACTGCCAGGCAAAATGTGTCAAAGTAAAGCGACTTGCTTTTGTAAAGTATTACAGAGTTCCTGGTTACACAAATAACATGAGGTGTTATTTTATACTGTGTATCATTTCTTTCTCGATATATATTTTTTAGCGATAAGTGCAAATGTTGGAAATTAAAGAGATGTTTATAACATAATTCTTCGATTCTTTTCTACTAAAGATATATTTTAAAGACAAATGTACAGTGATGTTAATACAGAAACTATATATATTTTTAATTATTAGAATCCTCCTCAACCAACACGGAACAAACTGCCTATTATAAATAATAATCATCATCATCATTACCATTAAAAGTAATAATGATAATAATAATAACAATTTAATTAATAATAATCGTGATAACAGCAATAGTATGAATTAAAAATACAAAGAGAATACATAAAGATGTTTATGTTTAAACTGTCTCTCTCTCTTTCTGTATGCTGTCTGCTTGCTGTCTGTCTGTCTGTCTGACTGTCTATCTCTCTCTGGAGTGGTCCAATATGTCCTCTGGCTGCTTAGAATTATATTTCTACTTTTCTTCTCTTTGCTTTACCTTAAACTAACAAGGTTTGTTTATGTGCTCATGTTTTTGTTCTCTTTCTTTCTTTTTTTCTTTCTTTCTTTCTTCTTCTCTTAGTCTTTACCCTGGTTAGCGCACTGACAGTTGTTTAATAGCCACCAGCATGTGTCGCTTCTCTTGGGCCCCTTTCTGCGTGTGTTCGTGGCGTGTGTCGGCTGCCGGTCTGACCCCCATATATATGTAAATGAATATAAACAGAATGGTAGCCGTTGCCAAACTCCACCCTGAATCAATCAGCTGTCAGAGTCAGCGTTCAAAGAGGCTTATCCTTGTATATCATACAAAGCAAATTGTCTCTATGTGTGTATGTGCTAGTAGACACGGCAAACATTTCACAATTAATAAGCTCAGACAGTGACAGCAGTGACATTACCGAGAACGCCCTAAAACCAGCCTCGGGGAAAGTAGAATAAAAAAAATAAAGTTTGGTGTACAGGTGAAAAAAGAGAGCACTACAATTAGCAAACGACACACTCACTCACACATACACAGTTATGTCTTGGGGTGATTTTTTTTTTTTTTTTAATATTCAACTATAACACCTTCTATCCCACAGGCTGGGTTAGAAAATATTAAGACTTGAGTGAAAAAGAGACAGGACTTTACCCTCGGGTCATAACCCATCTGTTCCATCTCTGTCTGCTGACAGTTTCAGAAGGTCAGAGGTCACAGACAGTTATCCGTTTATCTGTGAAGCGCCAAAATGCAATGGGAGACTTGTTGAAATGCATCTACACAACTGTGTGTACACACATGCATGCTTCTATGTGTGTTTGTCTGTCACAATAAAAGTATCCTCTCACACACTGCATGACCAGGTGTGTGTTTGGGTACTGTACTGTATGAACTCTATATGACTCACATCTTCTGAGTCATGTGATTAAAACAGAGATTATATGAGATAATTAATAAGTGAAAAGTTTAAGGAGGGCTTATTTAGGCGGGTAGGGTGTTGTAAGAGGTTTGTTGCCTGCAGCAAATCCACATAGAGGCCTCAAAGGGCAAAGCCACTGTGGGCCCTAAACGGATTAATTGCCCATGCCCCACACTGCCCAGAGAAAATGTACACTTGCTAACAGTGAGCCCACATGATGGACATGTTTGCTAGGTATCTGCCTTCTTCATCTCATCTCCATCTCAGTGCGTCAAATATCATGGTGGCGCGCAACAGAGAGTAATCTAGGTAATGAAGCCCTGACAGGATTACTGATACACACACATATACATAGCTTTATGTTCGGTCACACCCAACACATTTTGTTGATTAATACACACAGCCTGCATGCTAAAGATAGATAGATAGAGAGAGAGAGAGACAGAGAGGTACAACAGACAAACTGATTTGCACATCTACACAGTATATACACATCTGTTCAGGATATGTGTTATGTCTATCAAGAAAGAGGACATAGAGTTAAAGAGTGCCACCAGAGAATACATCAATGTCCTTCTTTAAAAAAAACAGACACAAAGTAGTGCAGTGTGTTTGTATTTTAAAGCCTTTTACTGTTGAAGAAAATGTCTCCATGTTGACAACCTGGAGATGAAAAAGATTACTGTGAATAAACCTTAAAGATGGAAGCTCAGTTAGTTAAAGATTGTTTGTTTAATTGAGCAAGGCACCTTAACCTTCAACTGCTCAGCCGAATAAATGAGAGATAAACGTGGCTTGATCACTTCTTGATAGACTAGAATAATTTCCTGGTTACACATTAAGCACTTATATATATATATATATATATATATATATAGATATATACTATATATATATATATATATAGTTAATCATTTAAAATCTCCAGTGTCACCTTGTAAATCTGGTTCCTCTCTAGGGTTTGTCCTCATATCGACTCCACATCGAGGTTCCACACCACTATCACCTCTAGCTTGTTCTGTAGAGATAAATGTTCAATATTAGAGCTTTTTTTTTATATCTTGGCTTAATGTATGTCTGTAAAGCTGTCTTTTTAACTCAAACATTAACTAAGTTTAGTTTCTACTTTCACAAAATCTGTGGTTTTTTTAAACATCAAATCTCAAAGTTTAGAGAAATACATGGCCATGTCTTTAAAATTGTTCGACAAAATTTTTTTTTCTTCGAAAAATATTGTACAAAGATTATTATAATTGCGACTATTATTATTACTCAGGTTCTGTTTTCTGATTTAAACTGGCTCTACACAGATGATTGTGTTGGGCTGAAGTGTTCAAGAACATGTTCAGGCAGGCACAGGCGTGGGCCCTCAGCTCCATGTAAACAATAGTGCAGTCGGGGTGGATCAGTGTGACAGGCTATTATATACTGACATTTTTCTCTTTGCCACAGATTTGTGACCAAATGAGTCTTGTTAGGCTGCCTGACAACTGACCTGCTATTGGCTGCTGCTGGGAGCCAATAACAAGGTGCTGATTAAGTTCTAGAGAAAGAAAAAAAAGCTCACTGTTGTTAACTGGAGAGAGAGAGAGAGAGAGAGAGAGAGAGAGAGAGAGAGAGAGAGAGAGGAAGTAGGACAAAGACGCACAGACATCAAGAGAAAGTACGACAAAAAAAAAAGAAAAGAAAGAAATTTAGAGATTAAAAAAGGGGTAACGTGAGAGATAAAAGCTCAAGAACAGGGTTCGACAACTAAAATCAAGTGACTACAGAAATATACTAGAAGTTCACAAAGAAATAACATTTAAAACACTTTTCAAAAATGATAAATAGAAAATATAATGAAAATAAAAACACAATAAATTAAATTAAAAGTAAGCAAAATTACATACATAACATACATACAAATACAATACTGTGTGTGTCTGTGTGTGTGTTTTCTGTACTTAAAGACATGGTCGCCAACTGTTCCCAGATGCTTGTGGGCTGCTCTCTCTTTCCCTCTCTCTGTGCCCCCCATTAGGTGGGGCAGTTTTTCAGGGGCTGAGAAGAAATTTAAATTAGGGATGATTTGGTTATATTTTGTTTATAAATTTTTGTTTAGAAAGAGATGATTTTAGTGCAAACAGTGAGTCTCTATTAAGTCAAAATGTGTTTTAGTTCAGTTACCATGTGTGTTCAGTTAATCTGCTACTTTGTACAGTCCATTTTAGAGTCAGATAACACTTTTTGGAAATACTTTTTGGAGTTTGGTTTGGAGTTTTCCAGTAGCTCAAATAATTCACTTTCTTTGGGTAATCGGAGTTGCAAATTTCCTCTATTAGTATGTGTTGGTGTGTGTTGGTGAGACTGTAGCCCAGTAACAGCAGTAAATCAAGAACAGTTGAATAGGGGGAGTCTTGCTGAAGTGTGGGTCACTCTTTTTTTGCTAGAATTTGCTTACACTTAGTAACAGACATTGACCTTTTTGCTGAATTTTGCATGCAGTATCTCATCTGTCCTATTTGTTAAATTGTTGTTGTGCAATGGGCTGGTTGGTGTTGCACAGCATCGAAGCTCTGTGTGCTTTTTCTCTCAGTTCACTCACTGCCAGGTTATAGTTTTCGGATGAACTCCGTTTTGGTTTGTGTACTTTTTTTAATAAGCTCAATTTTATGTGGTTCTAATCTAAATGTGTATTGTGCATCTTGAGAGTAGGCTCTTTTTTGAGAGATGATGATTTTAGTCTTGTTTAGGCACCCAGGTCTGACAGTGCTGCTGCAGAAGGTCCAGGTTCTGCTGTGTACAGGACCCGGTCATTTGTCACATGTTTAAACTTGTACATTGACAAAAACAGTTAATTAGTAACGCAGATAGGGGTTAGGGTTAGCGCATGAAAACTGAACTGTAGTTTTAGAACATAAGATCTAAAGAAGATTTTTTTTAAATGTTAATTTCCTTTTGCATTGTGGTCTAAAGTCCTATTTGCACAGGATTAGTATCATCTGATGACCTCTGGTCATTTGTAATCACTGCAGATTTGGGTATTCTGTGTATTCTGTGTGTGAAGGCTGTGTTGAAGTGTTTTTGGTGAATATCTCTATACAACATACAACAATACAATTTGATGAAAAAGAAATCTAAATGGCACTCGAAGAGCAAAAACAAAAAGACTGATTAGATGGAGATCTTATCTATTATACCTATAACACATTTCCAATGAATAGCCTATCCAATTTGACATCATATCCTGGAGATAAGTTAGTAAACTTAAATAAAATCACAGGTTTTCCTTATCCTGAGCATATACAACACACAAAAGTCAGATATACCACACAAAAGTCCCCAGATAATAGCAAATCCCTGCGAATAGTACTTTAGTGTGCAGTGTGCAGTGTCTAATGTATTTAAAACATCTCTCTTTCTCTCTCTCTCTCTATCTCTCCCTCTATGTCTCTCTTTCTCTCTCTCTCCCAATTTCTTGCTGTCTTTCTCTCTTGCTCCCTCTTTTTCTCTCTCTCACTCTCTTTCTGTCTGTCCTTCTTTCTCTTTCTCTCTCTCACTCTGCATGGTGCCTATAATAGATTTGAACTCAGTGTCCTCACAATGTTCTGTCCAGTGGGTTTACTGCTAATTACAGGATATTCTGCGTTTACATAGACACAGACACACAAACACACACACACACACACACATTTTACAGAGCATGCCACAATTACCAAAATGGTGCAGATAGTTCACATTTTTTCCTTTATGTTATTATAAAAATTCTTTCTTTTTTTCCATATCCTGCCCAGCTTCTGTTAGATTGGACACTGGTGGACGTTGTGGCTGTTTTGCTGCACTTTTCTCTCTGCAGCTTTTAAAGTGAATAAAATTGTATTACTTTTTAAAAGAAATTAAGATTCATTTATGTTTATTTAATAAAACATTTTTACAGTTTAAACTTCTTTACAAAATAATATATGTGTAAATCTTTCTTTCTCCCTCGCTCTCTCTCTCTCTCTCTCTCGCTCTCTCTCTCTCTCTCTCTCTCTCTCTCTCTCTCTCTCTCTCTCTCTCTCTCTCTCTCTCTCTCTCTCTCTCTCTCTCTCTCTCTCTCGCTATCTCTCTTTCTTTGGAATCGTACAAATTTCTACATGACAACTGATTTGCTAACAATGTTTCTTTGTTGTTGTCACAGCCCAGTTTAATTTCTTTAATTAGTAACTCCGCATACCAATCAACCTGAAATAATAATTATATCTGTCTTGTTTACAGGAAATGAAAACTGTTAAATCAGCAGCATTATAAACCCCTTCCAATCCCTGTCTAAGAGGAAGGAATGCGAGCAACAACAGCTTTTCAAGTTGTTTCTCAACCCTTTATGCCCGTCTACACAGATTTATGTGAAACAGTTTAAGTCTTTTATGTTTGGAGGACATGAGCGCTACAGCTGAATTTTATTGATTTTTACTTGTTTTTTTATAGTGTGTTTGGGATGATCAAAGATGAGCGACATCCTATTGGCAGAACAAAAGTGTGAACACACACACGCTGATTCAATAAAGAGTTACACATAAAATATGAGGCTAAGGAAACCTTTACATAGTTTATTCAGGACAAACTAAACAGCAGTCAGAATTGAGTGGAAAATTAGCAAAACCATATATCAACAAATGCCTAGTCACCATACAGCTCTGTCTTGACTTTAATTAGTAAACACTGCTAACACAGACTAGTCTCTACTCTTGAGGGAGCCTGGACTGTCTCCAGGATTAGACTGTGCTTACTGAGTCTGTACTTTGCCAAGGTGTGTCTCAGTTTTGGGTCAGTTACTGTGTTCAGATTATCTGCCACACTGTCCTGTCTGTTTAGGCTCAGATAACACTCCATTTAACTCTGCAGTTTGGTTTAATTTTCCCAATTACTCCAAAAAAATCTACTTTCATTAATTTTGTCAGTGGATTACTTCTATTTGGATTTTTTTCTGATACTAGGTCTGTGTTGGGATAGTGTGTGTGTTAGTTTGTGTGTTAGTCTGTGTGTGTTGGTGTGAATGTAGAGCAGACCGGTTAGATGAGGGGACTGGTGTTTTTGATCATCTTTTTTTAATGAAAGGCGTGTTGGTCGCTCTCTTTTAGATGTCTCTCTGTCTGTCTCTCACTGTCTGTCTCTCCCTTTCTCTCTCTCTTTCTCTCTCTCTCATTTCTTTTTTATCAAAGATTACTGTAGATTTACAGTACCTGAATAATCCTTCACTAACATCAGAATTATTACTGACGTCAGTATTAATTAATCCTAATCCTAATCATAATCTAACTATGATCATTATCTACTTTTATCTGCTCATTAGCCATGGACATAATTCCGATGAATTCATGTTTAAATAAATAATAACCTTAGTTGTAAGTAGACCTTAGTACTTGTTTGTTAGTTAGTGTATTAATTAATATGGAGGAGTGAACCACATCAGATCTGCCCTACAAATAAGGATAGAAATGAGACCTACATCGTTTTTAATTGCTTTGATAATCTTCTTATGCAGCCCTGTCCACAAAGATCACCAGACTAGTTTTATAATTTACACTGATCCTCCCTAGTAATTGTGGGGAAAAACACACTAATAAAAAAGCACAAATTATTTCTAATTATTAGTACTTCGTGCTGTGGGAGAATGGGGCTTGGGAGTCTGCACCTTTACACACACACACACACACCAAAGTGAACAATTAGAAATAATGCGGGTTTATTCATACTCTTTCCTATAGAGCAGACATGATTCAGTTAACTTGTATGTTTTAACACATTAACTGATAACATGTACTAATGCACTTAAAGAGCATGTTTTTTTCTTGCATGAATTCATTAGTCTTATATCGTCAAGTCATGTCAAAAGTATGCATATGCCACAACGGAGCTTCTAGTGATCCAGACCCAATCTCCACTCCGGACCTGTTAGACCCTTCCGTATGACCTGCCTCCAGAGTGACTGGGGACGTTTCCACTCTGCCAGAAAAACGTTCCAGCTGTTCTCCGAGGACTTATGATTTAAGTTGCTTACACACACAGTGTAACTACATAATTCCTACTACCTGTTTTTTTTACCCAAATGAGGATGGGTTCTCTGTTGAGTCTGTTCCTCTCAAGGTTTCTTCCTATTTTGTCTCTGGGGGTTTTGCTTTGCCACCGTCGCCCCTGGCTTGCTCATCAGGGACAAACTGATTTCTGATTCATTGTCATCTTATAAACTGTTTGATTGTGAAAAGCTGCTTTGTGACAATCACCACTGTAAAAAGCGCTATACAAATAAAATTGAATTGAATTGAATTGAAAAGTAGAATAGTGTGTCAACACCAGGACAAATGTAAGCACGCCCTAAAACACTCAGTTCAGTTTAACTAGTAAGTGTCTCCAACTAAGCAAGCTTTGGGAGACACCAGACTCCGTTGGGGGGCAGTTCTACTCTGACCAAACTGACCAACAGGCTGTTCCAAGCTGCAGTAAAGTTAAAATGTGTAGAGGACTTATCTGCTTCCTGTGGTCCTGTCCAGATGGCTTTCTAGGAGACCAGGTCTTCACTGATGATCTGTCTCTGGAGCTCATCTTCTGAACCGCTGAGCAAGGACCTTAATAAACCTCTTACTGCTCTGGGGGAGTTGTATCATGACTGTTATTGTGCTCTGACTCCAGCTGGAAAATCAGATAATAAATCCTACTTATATGTTTTTTTTTTATAAATTCCTGTTAGATTATAAAATTATATAAAATCTGTCTCTTTATATCTCTTTTTATTACACCCTGCTTTACTAATATAAGGCATATAATAGTACAATATTATTCTTAAAGCATGTTTTAATACATGTTAAAATATTTTTTTCTCACTGGAATTTTTTTTTCTGTCCCTTTCCTAACAAATTGGCAAATGCTATGTGACTATGCTGAACTAGCATGACCCTGACCCTTTAGTGCTTACTAAAGCGGTTGCTGATTTGAATACACAGAATTGTGCTTCTTCGGTAGAAAGCACATAGCTGGAAGCCATGCAGGGTGTTTGTTAACAAAACAAGATGTGGTGAAGCAGCTACGGGTGAACTCGAGAGCGAAATGGAAAGACGACGAAAGTGAACAGGCTTTAAAGGAAAGAATAAAAACAGGAGACGCAGAACCCAAATGCTCGGAATAGCACACAAGGTTTTCCTGAAACAGCCCAGGACTTTTATTGCTTTCCCCACAGGAGGCCGTGCCATTCGCACCTCCAAAATGTTTCTTCCACAGCAGGGGTTAGAAAGTGGACAGTGTCTTTTACAGTTTGCTGAATTATCCATTTGCTCTTTATGACCTTCGGGCAGGTGATGGGACCTTATCAGCATCTGTGGCATTCTCAGCTTCCTCAGACCTGCACATGGCAGCACTGAGAACCAAAATATAGTGTGTGTTCACAATGTCTGGACCCATGAATGAAAAAAAAAACGCTGTATAGTTACATTATTACTAAAAATCTATAAATCCTCTCCGAACTTTCCGCTGCCCTGTATCTTACTCTCTCATTGGCTGTAGGCCATTGCAAAGGTATTTTTCAGCTGGAACCCATTTCATAGTGCAGGTTTTTAATTTGTTTGTTCTGATAAATTGCGGTTTAAGCACAAACACTTATTGATGAAGATTACATGTTTCCTCACTATGTTGTTGTAAAAGTCAAAGAGAAGACCTGATTTTTATATATATGTAGTCCAAGCAAAGTGTTCCCATCAATCAATATATATGTAGTCCAAGCAAAGTGTTCCCATCAATCAATATTATTTAAACCAGTTTTAATGGATGTCTGTCTGTTCCCCCAATTTTTCAAGATTTTCCACCTACATCAGCTCAGCTCCATTACCTGATGTAGGTGTCACTGGTGTTGTTTATTAACCCAGTGGTATACCTTTCTTACCTATTCAAGGACAAGTATATGTTTAAGTAATTGAAACACACATCCAGATACACTCCCATGACTCATGTCTATCCTCTTTCTTTATCACTCCATGAAAATCCACATGCCTCAGGCCCAGCTGCACCCTTCGAGCGCCTTTTTTTTGTTTTCATGCCTGCTCTCAGCATTAGCATAAGACTCCCAAAGAACATCGATTTTTTGGATAGTACATTTTTTACAAAGCTGTCCTAAGGCTTAACCCTCTGTCTTTCTCTCATTCTTCAATGGTCTTTTGAAAAAGGGATGAATGAAGTTTGCGGTGGGGGGTGGAGATAAAATGATTAAACCAGGTTGGAGCGGCACATCATTCTGAAGAGAATGAATCTCCATTCAGGACCTAAACGGAACTGGTATCGAAACCCAACCAGTCAATAAAAAATCCACAAAACTCTAGGTTTTAACAGAACAGTCAGGCGACTAAAGAAAATGTTTTTCCTCAGATGTGGCACAGATCAGGTTTTGACTCATGACAGTGTAAACTGGGGGGGAAGAAAAACATATTTTCAGATCGGATTCAGGCCTCATTGGAATGTGATAATAAATCGAATATGAATCAGATTCGTGCAATAACGTGTGCAGTGTAAGCAGGCAGATCGAATTTTCATCTGTTAATGCGAGTCAAAAGTCACTCAAGCGACAATGGCGCATGACATCAACTCAGGTGGACACCAACAGCAATATAGAATAACTTACAACAACTGTGTATTTTAATATTTATTAATTTTGTTCACTGTTACAAATGTTCAAGACCCAGAACAGAGGCAGAGGCAGGTTCTGTTTAAATATGACGCAAAAGCAACATATTGATAATCATTTCATTTTCGTCCATTGTGTTCATTAATTATCACGCCGTTTTAACTTCTTTTTCTGGTCGGTACGTTCACATTGGGTTGTTTTACCGTGTATAGTGTAAAGGCAGATATTGGATACGGGTTAGTTTTAAAAGATATTGTAAGCAGGTCATCCAAAAAAATCGGATAAAGTCACCAAATTAAAATTGGGCATTCAGACCTGCAGTGTAAATGCAGCCTTACTGAATCAGAATATTCGTGATAATCAGAATAACACAAAGCAAATGTTCCTGTAACATTATTATACAAAATAACCAAACAGGAACCATGTGCTAACTTTACATAATGTACACACACACTGACATGCCAGTTTCTACACACACATTCTTACCTTAGACTCAGACACACTCAGGGCACTGCAGTGCGGAAATAGAATTCTCACCCACACACACACACTCTTTGTTTTTCTTTCTCAGGTTTTCTGAGGCAGTGTTTTAGCAGTAGTTTTCTGCTTTCTTCGAACTGTGTTTGTCCACATTTCAGCCTGAAGCCAAAACAGAAAACAGAGCTGCGGAGCATGTGTATGATCGTTCAGCTGTGTATTCTGTAATAGTTTTAAGTTTTTGTAAGCAATCCCACATTTGCTGATCCATTGTGTAAAAGACTGTGTAAAGAATACAAAGGGGACATGTAAATAAAAATAAAATTATCAGAATATTGACAATATTGAAAAAAGTTTCTAGTACATCATTACCTGGTTAACCAAAAAAATAGCCAAATAGGAGCCGTGTGCCAACTTTCCATGTTTGCTGGGGTACATATGTCATGTTTGCACACTCACATGCATTTTCTCCAACACATACACTCATCCATTTTAACACACCCGTTACATAGTAAACTTTTACGCAAACGTAACACTGTAAAAAACTGTTGCTTAAGTCTTCATACTGAAGGTGGCTCTTTGGTGGTGCTGGGAATCAAACCCATAAACTTTTGACCAGCAGTACAACAACCTAACCACATTCAAAAGAGGTTTGTTTCACTACCAAGATGCCAGAATAGAGCCTTAAATAAATGCCCTTTTTTACCCTGAGAGAAACGGTGAATCTACTTTACATAAATGGGTGTTTGTGAGGACAGATAAATCCATTATATAAGCAGGTACTGGTAATGCGAGCAGCTACAGGAAGCTACAGAAAACAAGTAGAGGCAGTGCAGCAATGGGGGTGGTATGGAAAACATACGAATCTTAAAAACAAGTCATGCAGCTGCATTCTGGGTCAGTTCTACAGATTCCATAACATCATCTCTCTTGACAATGTAAGTGCACCAACAGTGCAATAATGCACTATACGATTCGCCTTTTCTTCATAACTTTGTGCTAATAAGATCCAGGTAATGATGGGGGTAATTTATTGCTGTTAACCTCTATGCCACTACCTTTTAATTGTTTTTTTTTCCTGGTCTAAAGGTGTTAATTACACCACCCATGGCGATGAAAGAACTAGAGCTACATTAGCCACTATAGAGTATCTACTCCTCCAGCAGCGCGAGACAAGCCGTAGCACAGGATTTTAACACATAAAACTTTGTTAATTGTTATAATAGCGTTTAAGCTTACAAGCCCTTGTGATTTGGCAAGGCTTCACGTACAATTGTTCATTTTGTTTTAAGCCCACACTTTGCATTGAAAGGTTTCATACACAATTTAAATTGTTGTTGATAAATGATGGACATGAATCCTAACAATTTGACTTTACTCACACACACACACACACACATTCACACACTCACACACGCACGCACACATGCACAAACATTGTTGATTAGACAAATAGTCCCAGATGTCAGAGTTAGTGTGGCTTTTAATTAGACTTAATTGCTTTAACTTCTGTATGTTATAGGAACACACACCCATACACACAAAGAGAAGGAGAGAACGGGAAGGGTGGAGATGAAAAAATAAACAAGGCTACCATTCATTAGGTGCAACCGCTAAAGAATTATAAAGGGGAAATCGACTGTGTAAGCAAATATGAGCACCGTAAATTCAACAAAATAAAAATGTACCCTTGCTTTGTTTCTGTGTTTTTAATACTTTCCTGCTAAAGTATTATGAGTTACGTATGTAGGAAAGAATTCTGTTTTATAGTTTTTGTCTTATTTTTCTCACCCCTAAAGCAGCTAATGAGCTATGTATAACATTTTCTTTAGTTTTAATTGCTTTGTCAGAAGTTGGCCTTTTATTGCTCAAGAAGCCATTACAGGAGAAGCCAGATGCACAGTAAAGTATAGATAGCACTAAAGTATACATATCACATCTATATGCGTATTTTGAACATTCTATTCCAGATGTAATTTTACTCTTCCTCCTATAATAACCTCCACACTTAATGGAAAGTCTCTCCACTAGATTGTGTTGTGTGTCTGTGTGGATTAATGTTTTTTTAGCTACAATAGTATTAATGAGATCAGACACTAATGTTGGGTGAGGAGGTCTGGGGTTCAGTCGGTGTTCCAGTTCATCCTAAAGGTGTTCAGACACTTCATTTCTTCCACTCTAACCAGAACACATCTTGTCTTCATGGAGATCAGTGTTTTTTTGGAGTTTGTGTATAAGAAAAGTGTAAATAGAGATACTGTTAATATTATGCTGAATTCATTCTTAACATTTTGAAGTTATAAAAATCTGACGTTAATAAATTCAGTACTCATCAAATATATAGACTGAGATTCCTTTATATTTTTAAATAGCCCTAATTAAAAGTCTTCACTGGGGCTTATGCGGCACGGAATTATGCCGAAATTACCTCTGTACAGCTTAAAAAAGCCGAAACCTTTTCCTTATGAGTGGAAACTATCATAGATTGTGTGAGATGATAGAACAATGAAGTAGCTTGATGCTGCATTTAATTTAAGGCCATCACTGGTTATTTTAAACATCTGACTAAAGATGGCTGCTGTCGAATGCAGTTCTTACTATGATCAGTAAACAGAGGCGCTTCTTACTATTAAATGAATTACTATAACAGCTGATTATCTTTAAAAGACAATATACAAATATGAAGTAGTCCAGATTATTTTTCAACTCTGTAGCTTGAACTAATATTGTTCTATTTTTTTTTTATAAAAATGTGTGTATGTGTGTGTGTCCTCTTACCTGCTGCTGTCCTTGCCCATCAGTATGGGGTGTGACTGGGCAGGAAATCATCATATTGCCCCTCTGCTGGAGCTTAGTAGGCTGCTTCCACCTCATCCTGAGCCTTGGCCCTCACCCACACCCAAACACAGGTAAGAATACTAGTATTACAAGCTCAGACATAACCATGCAAAGCTCAAGACTTAGACTAATAGTACCTAAAGACATGTCTGTTGTGTAAATATATGTTATAAATATCTGTAATATAATATATCTGTTGTTAAATGTGCTAATGCGAACACTATAAAGGGTAACCAGAGAAAAGGTCGACCCTGTAGGGGCTGTGGAATAATAATAACAATAATAATAATAATAATAATAATAAAACAGGATTTAAGAAAAAAAAATATTTTATACTGTGTGGCTGTACACACGTCATGATGTCAAAAAGCCATATTGTGTGGACAACTCCTAAGGTACTAATTACAAGAAAGACCAAAATAGTAATTATCAGAGTGAAATTATAGGAATAGTGCTCTGTGCGTCAAACATGGATTCTCTTTGAAAAGGTATAAGAATATGAAACAAGTGTCTGTCTGGACCACGATGCTTATCTGGTGTCACCTAGATAAGAAACTGTTCCTCTTAAGGTTTCTTACTGATATCATCTCAGGGAGTTTTTCATGGCGCCAGTCTTGCTGGTTGAGGATGTAAATACATTTCATTTATAATCTGAATTTTTGCATTTTTGTAAGGCAGCATTGAAACTCTGTCTACTGTCTCAAATGTGTGTATTAAATTGAGTTAATTTAAACTGCATTGAGTTACAAAGAGCTGAATTGAGTTGAACTGAGTTAAGTTAAAAAGAGTTGAATTACCTCCGCTTACTATAAGTCTATAAGTTTTTGTCCCACTTTCATGAGGTTTTGGATACAATGTTAAATTTGCAAATCTAAACTATATCTGAAAGCATTGATTCATTTTTTTTATAACTAAAGCTAAAGCTGATGCATAAGAATTGGTAATGCTTTGCTTTACGTTTTCACATACAGTAGGTCTGGTAAGGAGAACAAACACTGTTCCAGCATGACAATTTCCCTGATGTCCAAAAGTCCCTGATCTCCATAAAGACATGGTGTGTTCTGGTTGGAGTGGAAGAACTGGAGTGTCCTGTACAGAATCCTGACTTTGACTCAACTCCACTGTTAATTTGACTGAACACCTTTGTTAATAGACACCTAGACTATTGTAGTTTACTATATATAAAGCACTCAATACTGCTAACAATCAGCAATAGTACAGTAAGATTTGAGATCCTCTATAAAGAAATGGGTTTAGATTAGATCCTGATTTCAGTTAGCTGCTGCACTGTTTCATCAGATGTTACACACTGGTGTGAGGACTGTAGGGGAGTTTCCTCAAGTGCCAATCAGAATTCACTATAGTGTGAAATTCCCCTGAGTTCTAGCAGGCTAGAACGAAAGTACAAGAAAAATAATAAATATCCACGCTGACAATGTGGACTAACAGATTCCTGTTACTTTTGCTCTCAGAAATTTCCACTAACACACACAAACACAAACACACACACACCCCACACTGGGAGCTCTATGATCACTTGATTTAATTGCATTTTACTTGCTTGCATTTTTTTTCCCCCATATTTCCTTTAATCTAATTCACCACATTTGCCTCAAACACACACATCCTATCTTTTGAGTCAGACCCCTGCTGTTATCCCACTCAACACACACTTCCCCCAAAGGTTCAGGACATCCCACTGTGACCGCACACAGACTTAGGATTAACGACTGTTTCTGAATAGAAACATAACACACAGCCTTCTCATATGTATGTGACAAATAAAGAACCTTGGACTCATCAGCTTCCCTTACACAACCTCTACATGATATATTATAACAAAACATAAAAACCAAAAACTCTTTAAAAATATATTGCCACGTATGGGACGGATCATTGCTACATATGACATAGCTTTGCACTTATGAGCTGAACAAATGAGATGTTAAAGCTGTGTAAATGTGTGGCTTATAGGCTAAATTTATAAACACAAAAAAAACTGAAAAAAAAATTGCTGGAATTCTGTAAAAGCCATATAAGGACGAGAGACTACAACTGACTGACTGACTGACTGGCTGGCTGGCTGATAGGTAGGAGACCGAGGGCTTCTATTTCTGGAATAGAGATAGTAATGACCACAAATCTTCCTGAGGCGAAAGAAAAACTGCACGAGAGAGAGAGACAGGGAAAAAGTAGAAGTGAGAGACTAAAAACAAAGACAATAAGCGGGTGAGACAAAGAGAGTGAGAAGGACAAGCAAGACAGAAATCCAAACACTCCTCTAATATCACAGGCAGTGTCCCTATCTGATATTTGACCAGGTAACCTAGTTGCAAGGCTATTGCAAACACACACAAACGCACACACACACAGAGGAAAAGCAAACACATTAGCGCTTAAACACACACACATACACACACACACACACACCCTTTTATGGTTCATGCTGTCTAAAGGTTATGTGCAGTAGGAGAAATGTTTTTTAACGGAGCTCTTGTCATTGTCTTTTAATCCCAAAAACTGCTTTTTCTGATGGACCCTTAATTGTAATGCTTAATCTATTACAGTTTTTATGCTAAGGGAGTAAAAGATAAGATTTACTCACATTGAGATCACTTCTCTCGTGTCTCCCTTATCAAACTGAGCAGTTGGTGAGTGCTCAAGCGCCCAACAGTGATGTTGGGAATTGAAGCCACGTTCTCCCGAAAACCAGTCATCTTAACCACTGTGCTAAAATTTATCAAGGATAATAGTACAAGAAAACAGTTGCCCAAAAGGATCTCCCAGTCTGACTAGCTCTGATGTGTTTTGGTCTAAACTGTGCTGGACTTCTTAACTTCAGATGTTTGCAGTGAGCTGAATGTTTATGGACAAAAAGTTATAATTCTACTCCTTTATAAGCCTGTCTGGTTTATATTACCTTTTAAAGCAACAAAAAGCATAACGTTAAATAGAGAAATAAAAAGAAGAGAGCAATAAAAGATTTATTATTTACATTTACAACATTTGGCAGACGCCCTTATCTAGAGCGGCTTTCATTTATCTCTTTTTACAACTAAGCAATTAGGGTTAAGGGCCTTGCTCAGGGGCCCAGCGGTGGTTACTTGTTGGTGCTGGAAAACAAACTATGATCTTCCAATTAGTAGTCCAATGCCTTTATCACTAAACTACCACGCACCACAACATCTATCACACAACCAGTTGCACACTGTCGAACTTACGTAATTTTCACTTTTTCTTTTCGCTATTCCGCTCCTTATTTTTCCCCTCATGTGTGCCCGTGTTTACAAAAGCAGTGAGAGCAAATGGAAAAAAAGATGTGGAAATTGTTTACCTGCTGAGAGTTATATATATGCTTTAAACACACACACACACACACGTGTGTATGTGTGTGTGAATATGTGCCATCTGGATATCCATTCTCAGCTTTGTCTATACTCACTGTGAAAGAAAGTTTCACTCATTCACTCTTTTGGAAAAAAAGATACCCTCCCCCCTTTAAATCACTATAGTGCCATTGTTCATACACAGGTCCATACACATACACATAGACCTCCCCCATGCTGACTATAACATAAACGGAAGAACTGTGATGGAGATGGAGCGGTGGCGTGTGAGTGCTGTGAGTACTGAGAGTGCGCTGCTTACGACATAGGCTTTCATTTAGAAACCAGAGAAAAACATAATCACCTGCTGCTATGGTAACAATGCACTCTAATGCAGATGAACTCTAATGAATCCCCTGCTTGATGGGTAAACAAGAAGGATTACACACACACACACACACACGCACGCTTTTGTTATTGGCTGCCTACGTGCTGGACACACACTTGTTGCACATCCAGCACGTAGGCAGCCAATAACAAAAGCTAATGAATAAAATGGTGTGGGTGAATCTTTCTCTCTCTTACTCTCCCCCCCCCCCTCTCTCTCTCTCTCTCTCTCTCTCTCTCTCTCTCTCTCTCTCTCTCTCATTAAAAGAATGTAACATGGCCACCTGTTGGAAAAATTGTTGCTTTTCTTGTAAGTGAGGGTTGGGTGTGTGTGTGTGTGTGTTAGTGTGTGTTTTGTATATGCTTGTCATGTGTCTGTGTGGTGTGTTAGGAGTGTGAGCCAAAAAGTCACATAAAAACAGCATACCCACCAAAGGCACCATACACACCCATACACAGGGAATTTCTCTGGAAAAAAAAGAAAGCTGTGGGATTATAACCTTGGCCCTGTCCGAAATCACATACTACATAAATAGGTACTACATTTAAGTAAGTAAGTGCATACTTCCTGATGTTCAAAAAAGTATGGTTATAGGGAGTATGAATGAAATTCAGTATACTTCCACCATTTTGATACTGACACATGACACACAAATTCAAAGCTGTACAAGTTTATTAATTTAAAGTTGAATAATGTTTAACATGAATGATGTTAACTGAGTGCAATTTCATTACAAGTAACACTTAAAGCTACTTAAAGCACTTGAAAGGTGCCATGTCAGCACTTTCTATCACTTGCCCTGGGACTCATGGGATAGCAATTTGACCCTCTTTGGTATCCACAACGTGAATTTAGAAATGCCAGACCATGCATGTAGAGATCCAGAGAGAGAGAGAGAGCGGAGTAGAAATGAAGAGATCAGGCCAGATGCAGTTTTAGAGAGAGAGATCCGAGAGAGCGAGAGAGGAGAGAGAGAGAGAGATGAGAGGAGAGAGAGAGAGAGAGAGAGAGAGAGAGAGAGAGAGAGAGAGAGAGAGAGAGAGAGAGAGAGAGAGAGAGAGAGAGAGAGAGAGAGAGAGAGAGAGAGAGAGAGAGAGAGAGAGAGAGAGAGAGAGAGAGAGAGATGGAAGAAGAAAAGACGAGAGAGAGAGAGAGAGAGAGAGAGAGAGAGAGAGACAGACAGACAGACAGACAGACAGAGACAGAGACAGCAGCTGCAGATCCTGTAAAGCTTTTTCAGTCTTAAATCAGTCAGGGAGTGCCTGAGTGGTGTCACCTCACAGCTCCAGGTCCTCTGCTTTGGTCCTAATTTCAAAGTGGTGTGTTGTATGTTCTACTTTCATACAGATCATACTTCACTGATTAAATTATGCATTGAGATCTTCAAGCAAACAAAAACATACATCACACTGTATCATATTCCACAGTTTTAAAACAACCCAAATGCAAGGGTTAAATATCAGCTTTTATCCTGTGGTTGACTGCTGGATTATCTGGGGTGTATTCATGTCTCACATTCCCAATATTTCTGGAATAGTCTGTAGATTCACAATTACGCTTTTTTATATTTACATTTCTGACATTTGGTAGACGCTTTAAGGGCCCTGCTCTAAAGAAGTTCAGAAGTGACACCTTGTTTGTCCTGGGATTTGAACTTAAATCTTTTTTCCTCACTTTCTTTCTTTAAACTTAAACATTTTCTTTTTTTTCTTCTTTCTACATTTTTAAATGCAAAGAATAAGGAGGTGTGGGAGCTTAGTGGGTTTTCTCCTGAAAACAAATTGATCTATATCCATGCATGATTAGCACCAATAAACTGTGTGATTGCATAGCATCCAATTCAGTGTGTTTCGTGCCTTGTGGCCTAAGTTTCCTGGGGTAGCCACTAGCGCCTCTTGAAACTTATCTAGAACAAAGACTATAAAAATGATATGGATGGATGTAGAGCAGAATGTGGTATAGTATATGGTGTTACTGTTTTCTAACCTCTCCTGCTCCTAGTGCCAAGAATACAAAGATCACATCACATAGTGGGCTACATGGGAGGAGTTCAACTACAGGATTTCATCAGTTTGTGATTACACCCATATGAAAGAAATACTATAGTATTTTAGCTTAGTTTTACTATAAAACATTTAGTAAAACCTACTGTGGTAAATACTGTAGTGTTTTTTTAACCTTACTATAGTAAATTATACCCAGTGACATTCTGTAGGCTTTTAGTCAAGGCTTTCTGTAAACCACCCACACATCTTACACATCCCTGTTCCAGCTAACGCATCCATATGCTAATAATGTACATATTATGCACAGCTGACATTATATGGCACTCAGAGCCTTAATGTTTAAGAGCTGCACTGTTAAGCTGCTAAGACTGTCAAAGCCAGAATTATTCTGTGTCGTATTTTAAAGTGCACACGGCCAACAAAATTGTTTGTTGTGCCTGGTGCTAGTTGTTAGTTTTAGCGTTTAATGTTGCAATCTTTGAAATAGCGCGCACAATATAGTTACACTTTTTTGTCCTTTGTTAGTGAATCCAGTTCGGATGGTAAGTGTTTCATTTTCAATAATTTCTCTTGGTCTGCAAAAGGGTGCCTTGAAAAGGCATTTTTAGTAGATCATCAATTGGTTAAAGGCTGTTTCTTTAACCAATCAGATTTTAAAATCATCTCTCAGCGCCAGCTATCTGGCCCATGATGACATCAGCATTTTTCCGTCCTCTGATTGGTTGATCAGAGTAAAACTGTTACAATCCAGCACAGACTAGCAAAACAATGGCTTAGGGAAAAAGAAAAACTGACTTGGTCTCAGACATACTTAAAAATAAGATTTAAAGGGGAACTTTTCTGGAAAAGTTAGATACCATGAGGAGAGGTCGACTATCCTCGAAGATAACTAGCTTGTCTCAGCCCGGGAAAGAGTTTGCCACTTACAGACCAGTGCCGCCGATCGGTAATGCTGACTTACATCCTTTAAATATATCATATATTTCATTTAATTTTTTATGTTTTTATAATGTTATATTAATATTAAGATAAATATTGATACTGAACTGCTCCAGATGATGTATGTGGTACAGATGTGGTTGTAGTGTAGAGGTTTAGAGTTGGGTTAACAGGGTTTCTTGCTTTAATAAAAATGGTTTTCACCTTCAACACGTGAAATTCCCTCTGTCTGTATTTCCACGCCGTGTTATATTGCATTTTTGTATAATATTGATGGTTTCTATCATTTCAACAGTAATAACGGTGGTATTAAGAGGTGTATCAGTCCGGTAAATCCCCACTGAAGGCCCAGGTACCAAATGCACTGCCCCCCACTGTGTTGAATACATTTTTTATAGTATGGTGTATACACTGACAAAGTGTAAATACTAGAATACATTAAAACTTTAATAAATACTATAATATGATACAGTCTACAAACATATTTACTAGTTTATAAGCACACTGAAGTTAGTCCTATAGTATGTATACTAGATGTAGTAAATACTGTAATATACTACACTTTAATAGAATTTCTACATCCACGTCCTTTACAGTAGTAAATCCTAAAGTATAGTATAGTATTTTCACATGGGCAGAAATGACCACAAAATCATGCCCAAAATTACCCTAGGGTTTCAGACCAAAACCTTCTTCCATTACCATGTATAATTAATTAAACCCCCCCCCAACCCCTAAACATCATTAAATGTATTTCTTCAATGCTAGTTGCTTCCAAGAATAATTATGAGCTTACAGTTTAAAGTTATGAGTTCCAGAAAAAAAAGCTTAAACAACGCAATAAAATAGAGCATTTTAAACTCTGACAAAATTCTTGAGGAGACCGAATAATTAGTAGACCGAACACGTTGGCAGATTTTTCCTCCAGTAGATGGGTTGCTCTTAATAATTGTGACAGAGTGATTGTGCGAGGATGAAATGTAGCACACTGTCTCCTAACTTAAATACAAGCTTTCTGTCATCGTTGATAACATTTTTATTGGGAGTGTCCAGGGTGTGATTTAAAAATAATCCAAAAACAAATCTTCAACAAACCTCCAATTGTGTCGTTAACAAACACCTACACTGTGTGATAGACAATGCTCAGACAATACTGGCAAACAGGGAACTGTGCAGTGGGTGGCAAATGCATCAGAACTTCATGAGTTCAAATCCCAAGATCACCAAACTGCTATTGCTGTGCAAGGCAGGTTGTAACTGCTCAGCTGAACCAATGAAATAAAAATCCTGTAAGTCAAAGAGGAGCTTTTTCTTTCAGGCTACCAGGTCCTTAACCAGACCAAAAAACATCTAAACTAGTAATAAAGACTCAGAATTTTTTTCTTTTTTCAGAATTTTTCTTTGCACACCTTTGCACATTAAGACATTTGCCAGACACCCTTATCCAGAGCAACTTACATTTAGATCTTTTATTTTATACCACTAAGCATTACATTGGGTTAGATCTTTTTTTGTTTACTAACCACTAGAGCATTATGGCCAATTAGGGACCACCCTTGTCAAACCCTGATCTTCCAATTAGCAGTCCACACCCCATTGCATATTGCGCTAGCCCAGAATCCCCACCTTTGCATATCCATTGCCCACCATTCCCCACATGGCATCCACACTTACATTGGACATTTTATTGCCCAGCATCGACATTACATGGACTTTTATTTCACACCAAAACATATGCACATTGTACGTTATAAATATTGCACAACACCTCACAGTTCCCCATATTCTCCTTATTTATGTAAGATTATGTTCTAATACTGCTCATATGCTTTAATATTATATTTAAATCAGTTGGCAGATCCAGATTTTATTTCTTTCTATCGAAGGTAATATTGCGACTGAACGAGAAAATGGTTCTACACAAAATACAGGTTCTTGGTATGTTTGAACAGGAGATGCTTTATTATTCAGACTCACACCGATGTGTTAGTGATCACGGTTTTTGCAGTCAGTTCACGGATATAGTTTACAGCACTGTTGCACTCTTGGTTTACTCTGCAGGCCACAGTGTTAAACATTATCTGCTGTTTATATGCAAAAACCCAGCTAAGGTTTATTGGTGTGTGTTTGAATGTGCGTGTGCACATAGCGAGATCTTGTTATAAGAAATATCAAGAAACAAAGTGGTGGGAGTGTAAGCTGTGGTGTGACTCGAAGGTGTGCAAGCGCCTAGTGTAGTGCGAAGTGTTTAGAATTGTATTGGAGGGTTAAATATCATTGATATGGATAATGTGATAGCGTGTGTGAGTGTGTGTGTGTGTGTGTGTGTGTGTGTGTTTAGGTTTTATCTACTACCTTATAGATAAATAGAGACTTTACAAGACAGGAATATAGCACATTGTTTTTCTCTCACTTTGTCTTTTGATGTGTGTGTGTGTGTGTGTGTGCGCATGTTTCTCAGGCTTGTGGTGTTCTCTTCAGCAGAAAACAGGAAACAGCTGTAGCGCTGACTTCTGTCAGTTCTCAGAAACATTGCAGTTCTTGGCTTACATGTGTGATTGTTCTTGTTTACAAGCAGTGGGCTTTAAATCCACCACGTGTTCGTTCAGGTCAGGGTTTGGTTTTTAACTACCTGTGTTACACAGAAAGGTGTGTTTACTCAGGGTTACGGTTTGCTGTCAATCTTCTGTTACTATAAACATGTTAGTCCAACCCGTTTGTGGGGTTTTTAAATCATCAGCAATGAAGCTGTTTATTTAAGGAGAGAAGCTGTGTGAAATAGCTCGGCTGACGTCTTTATGGCTGTTTTCCTCTCTTACAGTCCCTGTTTTTTGGCTTGCTACAAGCCTCTGGTTTGAAAAGAGAGAGAAGGAGAGAGAGAGAGAGAGAGAGAGAGAGAGAGAGAGAGAGAGAGAGAGAGAGAGAGAGAGAGAGAGAATACGAGAAAGAAAGCATTGTTTTTTATTCTCGGTTTCTATAGAACTACTAAACCCTAGTTCCAAGAAGCTCAGAAAATGTACCACATGTTTTCTGTAACCAATGATGGGCAGCACTGAGGCTTACTGGTTAGCACTGTTGCCTCACAGCAAGAAGGTCCCAGGTTCGTATCCCTAGCAGGGGTTTTTCTCTGGTTTTTCTCCCTGTCCTTGTGTGGGTTTACGCTGATGTTTTCCAGTTTCCTCCCACAGTCTAAAAACAATTAACTTACAATCTTCAGGTTGGTAGTCCAACACCTTAACCATGAGCCACCACTTTCCCCCAATTGCCCATAGGAGTAAGTGTGTGTGTAGTTGTTTATCTGTATGTGGCCCTGTAATGGACTGGTGACCTGACCAAGGTGTCCCCCTGCCTTTTACTCACGACAGCTGGGATAGACTGTATGACACTGATTAGAAAGAAACCCCTCAGCTACCACTTCCAACTTTCTTTGTACATTAACATAAGTGTTATTTTGCTCATGCTTCAGACATTTTTCGAAGATAATTATTCAATAATAAATGATTCAGTGGTTTAAAGTTCAGATTTCATGTTCAGAAAGGTAGGTTAGTTCTTGGTACTATAACCAATGGATAAACAGTATTTTTTAAACATGCTTATCATTTTCTGTAAGTCATTTTTTAAATGTCAGTATTACCAAAAAAAATAAAACTCTTTTGTCCTGAACAAAGAGGACATCCCATGTATTTTGGTTCTTTGTCCTGCTTGTTTTCCAACCATTCCTGTCCGTTCAACTGCTAATTACCCACATCGGGCGTGTTCAGAAAATCAGAAGATGGAAGATACCATTTTAGTTGGTCCTCCCCATTCTGCCCTCACCTCAGATGGTATCTTCCAGCTTTTGATTCCAAACCATGTTATCAGCAGTTAGTAGGAACCTAGAAATGGAACAAAGCACTGATACTGAATAGTTCTTACAAAAACATCAAGTTAATGTTATGTTTCTTAATGCAGTGTTGTTTTTCTTTCATGGTGATTTTATTTATGTGATCTTCCAGTCTCTGTACTGTCATCGATAGGTGTTTCTACTACTGGTTGCTATAGTAACACGACATTTTTCTTAGCTTGTGTTACAACTAACATTTCGAATCTTTTTCCTAGCTGCTAAAATAAAGCATTGTGGACAGACCTTTGGTTTTTGTGTATAAATATAGCGGTGTTTAACTCTGGACAAACCTACATCTAGTCGTCATTGGTTACCAGATGTCACCAGCATCGTGGGACATTCTGTCTTAAAAAACATAAAAAGAATCAGGACATTATAACAACCTGCTGGCTGGAAAATCTTCCTTTAATACACAACTAGCACTCCCATCTCATTTAAACCATTTAATATTAATTACAAAAGCTGTCCACTTTCCCACGACATCCAGGAGGTCACCTGGCTGAGAAAGCTGTGACAGGCTTTACAGGCTTATCCCTCTGTAATCATAAAGGAAAGAAACAGCTGGGATGAGGCGTGTCCTCTGCACTTTGCCCTGGAGCAAAGGAGTGACAAAATTTAAGCGCTCTAAAAATGTAAGTCGGTAAAGTTCCTGCAGTAATCTATGCAAATGCACAAGTGACAGGTCCACAAACCAGAGATGATTATTTTTAATACCTATTTCAGGTGCAGGTTTTTCACTAGGTTGTTATGTGACTGTGTTTATTCAGCTACAATAGTATTAATGAGATCAGACACTAATAATGGGTGGAAGGTCTGGGGTTCAGTCTGTGTTTATTCATCCCAAAGTGTTCTGTGGGGTTAAGTCAGAGTCAGGACACTCCAACCAGAACACATCATGTCTTTATGGAGATCATACCGACATCACCATGCTGGAACAGTGTTTGAGTCTCTTAGTTCAAGTGAAGAAATAACGTCATCCCAGAGAAATTTTGCATTTGGCATTTTCACTGCTTTCATTACTAAGTTGAAGCTTTGGCAGTGTAAATTCCTCAATACTGTGATATACAGTGTGAAAGGAAAAAGCTGTTAGAATGTTTTATATGCAGGTAAGTGCAAGTCATTTTGTGCTGAAAAGAAGAAAAATCATAATTTACTCCTTTTGTCTTATGGTCTTTTATTGCCCTTGTGCAAATCAGGAGGTAAACATGAGCCAGAGGGGATTTAAACAGCAATCTTTGTTTTCTCACTGATGTAAAAGTGCAAGACAAGTCATTATTTAATGTAGCCACCAGTCACTGCTGGGCCCTTAGCCCTCAAATTATCAGATGGATCAAACAAAGACAAATGGGTGCCAAATGTTGTAAATACAAGATGGGTAGTAGCACCGCTCACACGGGTTGCCAGTTTTCCATGGCAAAAGCATCGTTTTACATTTACCCGTCATACAGCACCAAGTGGTTTTACGCCGACCAGATTTTTTAATTTTCTAACGCTTTCTGAAGCTCTGTGTAGAGCAGAGAGTCAATATAAGTAAAGGACACTATTAAAAGATAAGGATGGGGTTACATTTATAGCCAGGTGGCTGTACTGCATGTTCTCTATACGCAAGTGTTGACACCCATTCCCCTTTTGGCAGGACAGAACAGCTGCAGAGCTGCTCGGGTCAATCTGATCTTCCCTTGGTGGTTTTTACGTCTACCGGCTGCTGCTTCCCGAGTGTGGCTCGAGAAGAATAGAGCGCTTTCCGTTCACTGCCCCACGGTGTATTTTTGAGAAAAGGCACAATATAGGGAGGACTTAAAAGGAAAAAAGAAAAGCAGACTGAGACTTGGTGCCAAGATAGGAAATTCTTTTATTACAGAGGGAAAAAACCCTTTTCTTTTCAAAATATAGAAATCTATACAACTTCCTCACAATCAATTTACATGAACTGTACAAATTTACAGCAGTTCATTAAAATATACCCAAGAAAAAAAAGAAAAGAAATAAAAAGTGTACTGATCGTAACGGAGACCACGTTTCAGATCATCTTGGGTTGCAGAGTTTTTTTTTCGGATTTTTTTTTTGTGTTTAAGAAAAGCAAGAAAAAGAGAAAAAAAAATGACAAAGGAGAAATCTATTGGCACAGAGCATGGAAACAATTTACCAAAACGACTTTGGTCCTCACCAACACTCAACACAAATGGCTTTGTGTATGAAAGAGCAAATCTGTGTTAAAACATGAAATACAAAAAGGAACACATTAAAACTACTCAAAATAGAAATTGGCACTTCATATTGTGTAATGTTCTGTCTGTACTATACAACTCCATGAAACGACATATTACAAAGCTGCAGACATGTGAAAGTGACAAACCAATTTGCTGTTAAAAAGATTGACAAAGCAAAAATGACAAAATGAAAGAAAACTTCCTTCCATGTTGCACATCTTAACACATTTTACTGAATGTCTGAGGCCTGAGTTTGGCAATTCATTCACATAGAGACATCGGAGTCACATGACTATCGTTTAACATAGTGCATTTTATGTGCTCTTTTTTTCAGCTTCGCTGAAGCCAATGTGCATTGATGTGATCTGAGCTCGAG
Organism: Bagarius yarrelli; assembly: GCA_005784505.1. Taxonomy (NCBI): domain Eukaryota; kingdom Metazoa; phylum Chordata; class Actinopteri; order Siluriformes; family Sisoridae; genus Bagarius; species Bagarius yarrelli. The sequence continues at coordinate 14,909,250 of VCAZ01000001.1, read as the reverse complement.
AAAGGCTCGGCCTGGCATTGTGCATGTTTAGACGGAGGGGCGCTAGTTTTTAAACGGTTTAAACTAGATTAAGATTAACACTTGATGTTATAGCGTAATCAGGAGGGCGCTATCTGTTTAATCTTGGGAAGAACGAATCAAAGCAGTAGAACAAGGAGGTGCGGTTTATATTCCCGCTTGTTGTTTCATGTTTTTTGCTAACCTGGGGCACATGAATGGTTTAAAAAGAATTTAAAATGCTGAATCTGAAAGGAGCATCGACTAATGGGGAAGAGAAAATGTGAGAATGGTGCATCAACCCTGTGGTTTCTTTTTCTAACTCACTTAACACACTTACAGTAGTTGGGTATCCAATGTAAACAGATCAACCATAAAACCATCAGGAGCACCATAAGCTAAAGTCAGGTTTGTCTTTTGGCGGATGTGGAGTGCACTCAGGGTGCTGGCAAGCATGTGTGCTGGTTAGCCTCTTTGCTCCTGGCTGTTCAGTGAGCACATGGTACAGTGGGGTGGAACTGGGGTATTGGGGGATCATGGAAAGGGATTGTTAGCTGCCCTGGTCTGGTGTGACCCCCCCTGCCTTTCTGCCCCTCACCACATCCACCCAGCCTGAGTAGAAAGAGGATATGTGGCGTTTGTGTGCGTGTGTGACAGCAGGCCCAGCAGTCCTCCGCCCTACATGCGCAGAGGCTTGGCAGAGGCCCTGTGCAGAACCATGAAACGGGGCGAAACACCTGCTCCCACTTCTGCTTCTGAAAGCCACCAGAATAACACTAGCCATGATGGTATGGGGGTGGATCAGGCATAGAAGCAAAAAGATTGTTTCCTAATTTTTTTTTTTAAATCAAGTTTAAAATTACTTTACCAAAAGAGGACCAGGCAAAAAAAAAATCAAAATAAAAAAAATTCCACACAACCCTGTAAAACTCAAATTTTAAAAACGTCCCCAGGACATCACTTCATTAAAAATTTTGAGGGGGCAGACACAACCTCTCCACATTGCAACATGGGTTCAACGCCTCATCCAAGCTGTCTAAAATCAGGGTTGACAACGTAAAGACTTTTGCTATCACACAAGGAGTTCAATTCTTATACAACATGTGTCATAACATTGAATAGCAATGCAAATAGCAGAGCAAACAGCAGGAGGCAATGCTAATGAAACGGAAGAGAAATTAAGAAGGGTGCTGTTAAAACTTTCAGTTGCTCAGAAGCCCAGGAGGAGGTCAAACATTAGCAACTGCAGTAGCCCGGGGGCTAAGATGGATATAGTGCCTCATGGAGAGCCCGGGAAAGGGGAGGGAAAAAAAAACACCCCACAGAAGGCAGTCCCCTCAGCTCCTAGCAGCTGCTGAGACCTGGGCTTCAGAGCAACCAAATTTGGTCTACTATTATTTCAGTGTTGGTGCTGCTGATGGTGGTCATGGTTTAGGTGGTGTAGTTAACTAAAGAGAGCAAAAGTGCAAAGTCACCATTGATAAACACGAGTGAACACCCTCCCCAAAGTCCAGTCTAATACCGGCAGAGGGGCAATACCTCGTGTCTTCATAGCTGCCCCAGGGGCTGTGCCTCTGGTCGATTTAACAAAAAAAAAAACAACCAAAAAACGGGCGCAATTACACCTACAAGGTTTCCATCGCCTGAACATTAAGATACTTCCTCTGACTTTTTTTCCCTTCTCATTCATGGTTTTCCACTTTTTTGCAATATTTAAAAAAAAAAAACAAAAAAAAAAAAAAAAAAACAAAAAAAACAAAACAAACCCCACCACCACAAGGTGTGCCTCCTTTAGCTGGACACGGTCATCATGTAGGGCTTAGCCGGGCTGGTTCGACCGAGCACCATCAGTTCTTCTTTGCAGCTGATGTGACTATCCAGCATAGATGACACCGAGGAGGCAGAGCTGCTGGTTCCAGTGGAAGAGTTGACGCTGGCGGACGCATCAGCGCTGGGGTTAGGCTGCGATTCATAAAGAACACAGATGGAGCCGTCTTCACCAATGCGGTAGGACACTTCAAACGGGTCGACCCAAAGAGTGAGCTCGCTGGGAAGAAGCAGGTAAAGCTGTTGTGTACTGAGACCGATGCGTTGGCCCGCCTGTCCCACCAGTGGGTCCATCTTGTGGTTAATGCGGATACAGCGGTATCCCGAGCCCTTGCACGGCCGATCAGGAAACCAGTGGTGCTTGTATTGCTCTGGTGGGAGGAAAAAAAAAAAAACAAAACAAAAAAAAGTGTTAACCCCAAAAAAAAAAAAAAAAAAAAAAAAAAAAAAAAAAAAAAAACCAACCAACAACACACATTACAGCATATTACCCTACACTAAAAGTGACACCTGCGTTAATAATGCAATACTCCTGAATAGTTAATTCAATAATCCAGAATAATTTGCTGCAACATTATTATTTCTTAATTATTAATTTAAACAAAGCATTTATTTATACAATTTTACAACTTGAGTCCAACTCCATCTGTACAGTACCAGAACTGACTCTTCTGCAGAGAAGTGGCTCTGCAGTGGGACAAGCTTTGCTGGTTAACAGAGTTCAGGTGTTTTGTGCAGGTTGGCGTTTTAGGTAGCACTTTGGTGCTGGAGAAACACCGTTCTGTACGGTGTACTGCATCTGCTATATTTGGTTGTAATTCCAAAGTTTTTTGGTACTTGACGCATGACAAAGCCTTGCAGATGGCCTACGTGACAGGACCATTACATAGCACAATCCCCCTTTGGCCCGTGCGTCACAGTCACAAAGTACTCAATTGATAGAGCTGAACAACAACAAGAGCAAAAGGTTCAAGCCCTGGCAGAGCAGCTGGAGGGGAGGGGCTTTACACCAAGCGTCCCTGCTTAACCAGCTGCTTGCCAAAACCACACACAGAGGGTGGACTCGCTCTGTGAATCGCACATAAACACAAGCACCACCATGTATATACATAAGACCTGGGTGACTGATTTGTCTCTTCACTGCATGGAATAGTATGTTTGACAGATTTTTATCAGGAAAGACTGAGGTGGTTTTTTTTGCCCACCACTCTTATCTAAGGTGGTATCAGGTTTCAGGAGAACAGGAAGCACTAGGACACCTAAAATAGACCAGCCTCCACAGGCTACCTGCAGACCTGTACCAGATAATGCCTGTGGCATGCCAGCAGGAAACCAGGACTCCATTTTCTAAACTAGGAGACAGCTGTAAAGTAGGTACAAAAAAAAAGTCCTAGTGCAGAGTGTAAATAATTTTATTTAAATACACCCTCAAAGGGTTTTTTTCCCCAAAAATAGTAAATATTTGGTTAGGGATATCGAGATGTTAATGGCTGCCCCCTGAGTTCTAACGATTGCTTACACAAATCAGTAAGCTATTTAAAAAGGTTGGATTCATCAGCCTTGGATTTGTTAGTCAAATCTACCCTTTTCTAAATACTCTGGGGCAGAAAGCGAGTGAAGCAGGAGCTGTAATGTCCTCGAGTGAGACTGAAGATCATCTCCTCCCACAGCTGCGGCCATTTTGTCTCTGAACAAGAACAGCTGTTTACAAACACCACTTCAGCTGCCCGACGAATAATGAGCTGGGCAATGTACTAAAACTAGAGCACAGAACTAGTCATCGAATAAAAAGGGCAGTTTAATAAACCCTAACCAGCATTTTAATTCCTTAAAAAGTAAAAATGAAAGAAAAAAAATAAAAAGTGGTAACAGTCGTCGAAAAACTAACAATAGACGACGTTTTTATCTGGAAAACAAGACTATTTTTCTATTTTCTACCTCTAAACACAATGTTTTTTTCTCTTTTTACCCGTTACATATAAATACAATTAAAAAACTATTTTAAAAATGCGGATACACACTGCTTTTATTAAGGCATTACGTAATTTGCGGACTTTTCCGATGGTTTACGGACAACAAAACAACCTCACAGAATATCGACCATTTCGCATTATAACCTACAGAAATTATAAAAATGTGGAAAATTGTAAAATATGAATCTGTGTTGAGTGTTTGTTTTATCGACTCGGTTCTGTCCATGTGGCTCCGCGTGAACACAAAGACTGCCTGTCCCCGAACATAGCACATCAAGCGCAGTTTTTTTTTTTTTTCCCCCCTTTTTCACGCATTTTAAGACGAATAAAAAAAATCAACGTTTTCCTTTTTTTTGTCTCTCACCTGCCATCATATCTTGAAGAATTTGGCTGAATGTCTGAAGTTGTCGGTCGTTCACGAATCCCTTTACGCGCAGGAAGCGGGACAGGAATCCGACGGCGGCGGTTATCTCGGGCTTCATATTTCCGCGTGCGCAGAGGGGATGCATCGAGAAATCGACCAACACGCAGAGTCGCCAAGTCTGTTCGTTGCTCCGTTTTCCGTTGCTTTTTTTTTCTTTTTTCTTTTATGGCCTATGCTGGGCATGTATTTCTCCAGGTAAAATATTGTTAATATTGTTGTTGTTGTTGTTGTTGTTGTTTTCTCCAGGACCCAGGTACTCTTTCACGTCCTGTGGTGACGTCACCGCACAGCACTTCCGCAGACACACAGCGCTCAAGGTGCCGAATAAGGGGTCAGTTCGGGTTTATATACCACGCCAACGCTCCGCCTACAACTCAGTGACAACAGCAACAGCAGCTGACCAATTAAAAACCAGCAACGCCGTGACGTACGCGGGGGAGGAGAGTGATTACGTCACACCTGCAGGAAAAAAACATAGGGCTGAAAGACTGAAAGGGACTGAATAAAAGTGAAACGAGGAAACGAATTTTATTTGCCACTTACACACAACAGTAACCCAAAAGTATTAATATCTTCTTCCCTTCTTTGTCACATAGGTCGAAGCGCTGTTTAATGGCCTTGCTTAAGGGCCCAACAGTCGCAGCTTGGTGAATTCATTAACCATTTGATACACAACACAGATAATTTCCACTGTCTCTGTAAAAAATGGCCATCAATATGTGATATTTCTCTTCTACATAACATACTTAATGTAGTGTGTCAACTTTGGTTGCAGTCTGTCCAAGCTCATTCGTTCATTGTGTGGATGAGATTTGTGTTGTCTCTAACATAAAGACAATTCGGGTATAATAATATATCAGGTAAATTGTAATAGTTGGTAGCCTGTTTTTTTTTACCTAAGAAATAAAAGTTAAATCTTTTGTTTTTAAGCATTACATAAAGTAATGTGTTAGCTATTTATAGGAGCTCAAACCCCAAACAGCTTGAGGTAGATACCATAAAGTGCAATAAGTGTTTAAAAAAAAATTTAAAAAATCAAAAGGTCGAACAATCCGCTTAAAGAATCCTTAATAATCATGTTCTAAATCATTCCATGTTGAGGTTTATCTTTACTTTTTTAAAGAAAGCCACATAAAGACACATGACTTGTCACATCAAGACAGTTTACTGTTTTAACTGTTTTGATTTCTCTAACATGGTAATAGGAAATACCCACTGTGTGGAAGGGGAAATCTTGAGTGCAGCATCACCCTAAATGTCATTTCTCAGTTTTCACTGCTAGTTTCATTTAAAAATCTGTTGAGTGTTCCTTATATATCAACTTGTGTTTTTCATTATTCAAACTGAACTGAATGCGATGATCCTCGAAAATGGACTTTTTGAGAACAATTTTCTGAGATTATAAGAAAAAGAAACCGTAAGAGGAATCAAAATCATAAAAGAAGCCATACTCATCTGGTTAAAAGCCAATTGTGTAGCCAACAAACTCGCCCTATTTTTTAAGGGAAAGATAAATCTCTATCTGGTGGAAATAGATACCATTAAACCCTCTGTTCATACCATTTATCTATTTGGAAAATTGTGACCTTGCTACTCTCTCTTCAGGCCTTCAGACTGAAAGTTTAGGGTTTTTTTCTTTTAGATTTTTTTCCTCACCAAAGCTATCAGCACTTGATGGACACTTCACTCAAAGTCCAATCAGCATGGGTGACACTTTTAATAGTTAATCAGACATTTTGTGCTTGTTCTTGCTTCAAATGGTTGTTTAGGTTATTCTTTTCGACCAATATGGCTAGACTAAGATTAGACTGGCCTTGTGTTTGTTCCTATTTTCCTATAGTAGTTGGAAGCACACAGTCTGGAATGGCTTTGTATGTTGTGACATTACATTAATTTTTTGAACTAAGAGACTCAAACACTGTTTCAGCAAGTCAATGTCTTAAAAACCCCTGATCTTCGTGGAGACATGATGTGTTCTGATTGGAGTAGAAGGACTGGAGTGTCCTGTACAGAATCCTGACCCAGACTCAACCCCACTGAACACCTTTAACACTGACTGAACCCTCTTTAACCAACATTAGTGTCTGATCTCATTAATACTATTAATACTAACAAGCACACACCACAATCTAGTGGAAAGACATTCATTATTAGGGGTGGGGGGGGGAGACTACATCTGGAATAGGTTGAAAAATGTTTCCTAACACATATGGATGTATTCCTTTTCATTTAAAACCTTTAATTTTTTAGTATAACTGTCTATCATATACAAAAGCTCATAGTACATACCAGAAGATTAACTTTTACGTTTTTCTTGTGTGACTGAATAAACAACACCTCACTGGATGGAAAATGAGCAGGAGTAGGCTGATGAGTCAAGCCAACAGTATGTGTAAAAACCTTTTTCTTTCTCATACTCAGAGCATGAAGATACGTGTAGCCTGATGATACAGCCCAAGGCCAGATTTCCATTCAACATTTTTTTAAACCTTAAGTTAGCAATATAATCTGGAATAGGAAACAGATTCATACCACTCTAGAGAATATGTTTAATTTTTTTGTACTTAATGATTTTAAAACATGTTTTCTTCATTCCTATTCCAATTTCCTGGAATTGAACAGAACAACAGAGACATTTACAATGCTCACTTTTAATAAAGCCAAAATAAGGAGACAAAAAAAGCAGAGGAACAGGAACACAAACAGAAAAACTGAGTAGTTAAGGCAGCTACTCTCTAATGGAGTAAATAGTTTAATAGTGATCATTATATCAATGGTATGTCAATGTTAGTATTACACTATATTATATAAATCACTAATTACCAACCAAATACTTATTTTGCTCGTGGATCAATCGGGTTTAATCTATAAACCTTTTCTCGTCCCTTCCATGGGAGGATATTGCTGCTATTACAGACTCCTTCAAGGTGTCCGAGCGCATGTGTAAACAGGCAGGAAGAGGGTGGGGGTAGGGAGTCTCCGCAGGAGACATGTCAACAGCAGCACAACTTCCTGGTGTAGAATACATGAGAGCAAGTTTTAACTGTATGTGTGAACAGTCAATTAATCAATTGTCAGGTTTTAGCTATACTCAAGGTGTGATACTTGTCACCGGGAAGCCCAGTGTTCGTGCCATTTCATGTCTCCTTGTAGGTGTGAGAGTTGGGGAAGGAGTGCGTGGGACATGGACGGCTGGCTGAGAATTGCCACTCACACCCCGTGACACACACTGACACAACACTCTCAGAACGCACACTCACTTATGTTATAAAGAAATGCTTACTTGTTCTGCAAGACAACTCTGTGTCACAACAGCAAATTCTTTACATCCTCAATATATTATATAGTTTAATTTATATTGTATAGCCTGAGCCTAAGCAATTTTTATATAGGTGGGCACATACTAAAAATCTCTACAAACATCATGTTCTCTTGGCGAACCTAAGCAGTTGTTTAGTTTACTTATGCCCCTGGATCTTTTTTGGTCAATTATATGGTTATAAAGTAATATAAAATTTTTCACCACGTCAAGATACTTCAAACAAAAAATAATTAGCATCAGATATTTGGATAGTATTTAACGAAAAAAAAACAACTTTAAAACAAAGCAACTTTGCTTGTGAAAGAGTAAAGGAAACATTACACAATCAACACACATTTTACTGATTCAGCTTAGTTAAGAAAGAAAGTTTTTGTTTAGTTGGTTGGGTTCTTCATGTCGATGTTTTTATTTTGTTAACATTTATAATGAGTAAAAAAAGACACAGCAAGTGTGTGTGTGGGATTTTGTAAGAACCTCAGGACAGTCTTGAAATGATTTTGTACAATTTAGTCATCAATGGAAGTGACTGGAATTCCTCACTGGAACATCAGCTTTTTTTTAAAGCCGTGGATGAAGATTCGAGAATCTTTCACAACAACACAGCACCTATCAGAAATCTACAAGCAGATTCATGTAGATAAGAGGTTGAATTTGCATATTGTATGACGATTAACACCTTAAAACAAACTAATACAAAATAAAAATAAACTAAACTCTAAACATTTTGATCAGCTTAATCACAAATAAGTGTGTACACCCTCACAGCATGGCTCTCAGAGTATGATTTAGTGCTGTAACTGTACTGTTGCACTGCAGGGTGGTTAAACTTTAGTCCGAGGCTCTCACACTATCAGTTCATGTCCCTGAAGTGGAGAGCCTCAGTCCTCACCCGCTCTATAAATAGCTGGCAAATGGAGGTCCACTCAAGCAGGCTAAATGGGGCTGAAGGGGACGTGTTGAGACATGCTGAACTGCTGCTGCATGTGGTTTTTGTTTAAGCAGAAGATTTACTAACATTGCCGACAGCAGTTACAAAAATCACCAACTCTAAACTGCATATTTCTCTGGGAGAACAACATGTCCAGATGTGGAAATACTGTATGCTAACAATTATGTCAGTAAAATAAAATAAAGTTCAAAATAAAGAGAGTAAGGTATCCTATAACAAATATGATTTAATATCATCATTACTTATTTTAATTAATTTCAGTACCTACATGAACACAACAAATCATACAACCCCCCCCCTTCTTACTTTACTTTGGTTCAGTTTGTGAATAATGTAAGCCAATAAAAATGTGTATTCAGAGATTTGATCAGAGATTATAACTAAACAGGGACAACAAATACCTTTATTTCATAATCATACCTGAATGATTCATGGCTATAAATTATTTTTTTCTAATAATAATAACATTAATAATGTAGTAGTTTTTAACAGGTGATCATTTTGATGCACCGATAAATCTATTCAATCCTATAAATTGTAAATATTTAAGTAATTACAACATATTGTTGTATAATAATGAAACTAATTCTCTCCTTTTCCTAAAGCCCCCCCCCCCCCAAAAAAAAATAATTTAAACTATTTAAAAACTATTTAGTGTCCATTGTTGACCAGTGAATTTCTTTGTCTCACCCCACAGTGGTGGTGGTTAATATGAAGCTGGTAATAAAGGTGACATGAAGAGCTTTAGGATTTTGTAGTGTTTTAATTAGTGTCTCTGTTTTTCATCGAGACTACTAGGACAAAATAGAAGTATCTAATTATGACAAATAGACTTTTTGTCGGTTTTTTAAATCAAGTATAAGTACAAAATATAGAAATAGAAATTCATCAGCATATTTGTAGATTTGTCATACTTAAGTATTATATTGTTTATTGTATCTTTCATCAGTACATGAACAATAAACTATAAACACACTTATTATTATTTTTTTTTTAATTAAAATACGAATACTAAAAGTAGAGCTAAATAAACATATTTTTTTCATGTTAATATATATTACATATCATACTAATCACAGTGGTTAAAAGCTAAATATCAACATTATTTAATTTATAACCTTATGCTAATCACTGTTTTGGGAAGGGGAAGCTATAAGACAAAAAGAGAGATTCCAGCAGAGACGTCTATGTATATTACACTTTTCACTTGGTGGGGGCTATGGTGGGGAATGTTGTTACATCATGCAAATTAGCAACTACAAAGTCACAGAATTAACCAGGATTTTGGGGGGTTACACATAAAAGAAAGTTTATTTCTTTTCAGAAAAAAACAATCGTTTGTTAAATTAAGATGTAGTGATAAGATAAAGGAATAAAGCTGAAATAGTGTGTTAGCTGTACCAAATAAGTTTTTATCAGTTTTAAAAAAGAAATGAAAAAAGTATAATCAAAAAAGCAACTGACCAATCAGATGTCCTTAATGTGGCCAAGAATCTTTCAGAACCTTTCATTCAGCATTACATAAAGTCAGATTTTGTTCCTGAGAGACTTTAACACTGTCCTAGCACGAGAGACGGGAACTTATACACACAAGGAGTGAAACACACCGACTTTATTGAAATCTTTCTCACTTTAATTCTCACATAACTCCTCGTGTTTCTTTTTCACTTTAATTCTCACATAACTTCTCGTGTTTCTTTCAGATTAGTGGGTGTGGTCTGTCCCAGAAATGGTTAAGGTTTAAATGTAAAGCTCTGCCCTGGAAACATTGGATAACAAAAACCGAGGGCTGCTGGGGTAAAAACTTACAACCAATCAGAAGAAACAGCAATTTACACAATAACATTTTATTTCGATTCACCAGCCAATCAAGTTATGACGTTCAGTGAAAGCCCGTCCTCTTCGTCAAGCAAAATGCCCAGTTCTACCTCCAGCATTCATCTGGAATTTTTTGGGCTACAAAAGTGAAAGTCAAGCAAAAGAAAATTATGGTCGCAGTTACCGGCACTGCTACACAAGATCTTGGTGCTGATAAACTAAAAAAACACCTTTTCAAGGTGCACTTTTGCAGACAAAAAAAAATAATTGAAAGAAATTCCTACACCCACGTTTTTCCCTCTTTACTATGAGCAGTCTCAGTTTACCCAGCTTACAATTCACTGCAAACAAAGTTCTTCTTCTTTCTCATTAAAACATTTTTGTTGACACTGTAATGAACACAAATCATAGCTACTGTATTTTAAATGGGTAATTCAACACATATCCACATTTAAACATTAATCAGTCAAGTGCTTGCTTCATGTATAAGGATTAATGTTTATTCTTTATTATTACACTTCAGGTTTGAGGCCTGTTATGATGTGGGCCATGCGCATATCAGATGTTAAGTGAACCATTGTAACTGCACTATGTCTCCATTTCACCTGAAATCGAGCGACTCTGGTGTACTGCAACATGGATTAACTAAATCTGCTGACAGATCTGCGCGTCTGTGCTGTTGATATGAGGTCATCATAAATTTGGCAGCAAAAGATGCAATGATATAATGCTTTGGGCTGCAATTATGGTCACAGATAGGGACGGAGAGCGGTGGGGAACAACAGGAAGTTCCTGGTGTAAATGGCTGTGTGGAAGTGAGAGAATGTGTGTGTGTGTATGTGTGTGTGTTGATATCAGTTAAAGGAATGTTAGGGTGTAGATTCTGATTAACAGCTGAAGACTGAGAGTGCAAAAATCCCTGCTGAAACAGGCAGAGGACCAGCTTGGACACGAGGAGCGCCATTTTATCAATCCGACGTCACTGTAGCAAAAAAACCAGAAGGTTTATCATTTTAAAAACAACAGATACATTTTTGACATACCCTATTATCCAGCCCAACTTTCATTTATCTTTATTTTTATGAGTAGTTGAAGTTAAGGGGCCTTGCTCAGTGGCCAAGATCTATAAAAGAGATAAATGTAAGTAACTCTGTATAAGGGCGTCTGCCAAATGCTGTAAATGTACATGTACATGCTCTTTTACCGTCCCTTCTCTTCAAAAAGTGCTCTTCTTACTCTTCTGCTGCATGTCAAAACAGCAGCTGCTGATTTCTCCGGTTTCTGTCTAAGGCTGTTTGTACTTGTGTGTGTGTGGGTGTTGCTAATGAAAGTAATAAAAAAAAAAATGGAGTTGTCTGGTACTCTGTGTTTCTCTCTGTGTGTGTGTGTGTGTGTGTGTGTGTGTGTGTGTGTGTGTGTGTGTGTGTGTGTGTGTGTGTGTTTGTAGGTGTAAAAGCAACACGCAGAGACGCTGAGCAGGCTGTTGGTTGAGTCACCTGTGGGAGACGTCTGGAAAAATCATCCAAGCCAATGGAAGGATGCCAAAGTTTGGTGTTAAGCCGAAAATGTGCCATAGACACACACACACACACCAACGTACGTTTGTTATCTGGAGCAACACCTACGCCATATGGTTGCTTACACCCTTTGTAGTGAAAAGGTCTTCTATAGGAAAGGATATCCATATATAAAGTCACATGATAGTCATGCTAGTGTTTTAGTGATTCGTTAGTTATTTTTGCTGTAATTCTCTTAAAGCAAAATCAGGAGATTTTTTAAAATATAATTAGGGATGGATTTGCAAAAGCACACACTCTACACCACATGCTCAATCGGTTCCTGACATTTTTTATATTATCAATCCATATCCACTTTTCACAGTGGGTTTCATTCATCAGCCCAGCACTATATTGTACTGTATCTGGGAACAAAAAGCCGGCCTCTGCTGAGTGGTGATGCCCTCTGGTTACTGCGCGTCGATGATTAAAACACTGTTTTCTGTATGCTTAAGCTCAGAGCTTTGATTCAGCCGTCACCTGAGGAGCAGCCCTGATTACAGTCTGTTCCGTGTAATTATGCAGACGCGATAATTCCTTTGAAGAAGGAAGTCATGCTTATCAAGAGCTCGGAATGGAGTCGTATCAATCATATAAAAATCATTGTGTGTGTTAAAATACCATTTCACAAAATCAGCTGGTTGCCCTTTAAACCAACCAATACATTTTATTTTGCAGGAAATTTCATAAGAATTGTAAAGAAAAGCAGTCCAACCTGCCTCAGATACACTAAAAGGTAAACATTTTGTGGACACGTTACCAGCACAGCTACATAACTGGTTCTTTCCCAAACTGTCTTTTGTGTCACCGAGTTGTCTAGAATGTATTTATGTGTTGTAGAATTTTATTATCTGTCACTTAGAGACTCAAACATTGTTCCAGCATGATAATGTCTCTGTACACAAAGTCCCTGATCTCCATGAAGACATGGTGTGTACTGGTTGCAGTAGAAGAACTGGAGTGTCCTGTACAGAATCCTGACTCTGACTCAACCCCACTGAACACCTTTGGGCTGAACTGGAACACAGACTGAACCCCAGACCTCCTCACCCAACATTAGTGTCTGATCTCATTAATACTATTGTAGCTGAATGAACACTAATCCACACAGTCACACAACACAATCTAGTGGGAAAACAATTTCAGACACGCAGAGGTTGTTATAGGTGGAAGAATGAGACTATATTTCGAATAATTACCTGTATTAAAAAACACATGGATGTTATGGCGTCCCAATACTTCAGAAAAAGTAGTAGACACTGTATCCCGCTCTGTTTGGCTTTTTAGGGCTTGGGTTGCATGCATTTCAGTCCATGTCATAACACACATACACAACATTATTCCAAAACTGTTTCACTTTTTTCTGAACAATGGTTTTGAAAGCAGGTTATGTTTCACACCAAATAAACAGCTTTATCTGTTGTGGGTGCGGATCAGGTCATGATCGGGCTTGTTTTCCAAAACATTTCTAACACTCTTACATGATCTTCTACATTTAAGTCCCAAATAATATTTATTCTTTCTGAAGTTAATTTAAAAATAATTAAAATACATTCAGTTTATGTAAAGGATGTGTAAGATGTTATGTCAGGCATGGATGCTCTCTTTCTTTCTCTCTCTCTCTCTCTTTCTCTCACACACACACACACACACACACACACACTCGATTAAATGAAATGTTTTAAATTAGTTAAATTAAATTCAATAGTGCTTTATTGCTATGAAAGTGTAAAGCACAGAGCAATATCAGTAATGTACAGGTTTAAGACATGTTTAAACAAAAAAAAGAAAATAAATACATGGAAGGGTGGGAGAAAAGAAAGAAGGAAAGAAGGAAGGAATGGAAGGAATACAGACATTCATGGTGTCATCGCACTTCTGTGAGCGAAATAAGCTTTTTAGCCAGTTATGTTTGTGTGGCAGAGTTTTACATAGATAGGATTGGCTAAAAGAGTAAAAAAACCAAAAGAAATCATATATAAAGTTTACAGGCTACGGTCAATATAAGAAAACAATTGATCATTAAAGATCAGTTTCCTTTGGTCCACGCAAATCAAAAGTCAAAAAATAGCTTGAAATCTGGTTTGTCTCTGTATCTCAGTGTACCGAGCTGAATCAGAGCACCGGATATACAGATGATGTCATTCCTTCAACAAAAGAGCTCAGGTTTCGCCCTTCTCACTGATGTGGATGGTTCAATTTGTGTCTTTCGAAAGGCAGACTGGACGTAACTTAAACCTACAGCCTGAAAGTAAATCCTTAAATAGTTTTCCACACACGCACACACAACACACACACACACACAAACACACACACATTACGCCACTGTTACTAAAAGGTCATACACAGGAATGGTACGCAGGAGATGATGATGTCATCAGCATCGATCGATCTGAGCATTTAATGTAATGTTGCCTTAGAGTGCAGAGTACACACATACACACACACACACACACACACACACACACACACACACACATACACACACACACATATATAGAGTGATGTATAACATATACAGAGTGTTTATTATTTAACTGAAAGCATAAGACAGGTTGGTTTCAGTGCATTAATCTTGGTGGTGAGGGTGAGTTACTGAATTTGTGCTTTTGTGTTGAAAGGCGGAAGGCTAAGAGGTTTGGATTTTGTTATTAAATGTACATTTACACACACACACACACACACACACACACATATAAACCCGTTCTAAAATCTGAACCATTTTATATACTAAATAAAATAATACTGAAATAGTCTGGTCTTATACTGACAAATCTACAGACGAGTATCCGCTCTATACTTATACTTAGTATATATACTTATACTTATACTTGGCTTATACTGACTGGAAAACTCTATTTGTGGTACTCTTTTGATGGAGATTTTTTACAAAATTAAAAAAAAAACAGTACAAAATAAATCTAGTTAAGTTCTTTTACACGTAAAGTAAACTTTCAAGAACTAAAACATTGACTAGTAGAACATAACTTGCACACTAACAGATAGCAGCAGCTTAAATGACGCAGTGGTGGTGCAACTGGTTAAAGAGCTGGTGTGTTGTTGGTAGATTTGGGGTTCAAGTCCCACTATTGGACCCCTGAAAAAAACAATTCTATCTTTCTGCTCCAGTGTTGCTGTATATACAAGGAAAAGAATTAGACTGTGCAGTAATGTGTATGTGACATATAAAGGTTATCACTTTTCTTTACTTTCATGAAGTAGATAGTCTTCTAGTAGGAGAATAAGTTACAGTATCTTAGTATTTTAAGTTACAGAAAAGTTTTCAGTCTAGTTGCAGGACAAATGAAGTCTGCTTAAACATTTACTATTATTAAACTAAAATGTGGTTGATTCAATTAGAAAAAGTAGGAAGGTATCAAAAACTTCCAAGACTCACCAACAGATGGCAGCACAAGATAGCTCTTCATATGAAAATATTTAATTAATTAATTGTAAATTGTATAGCACTTTTAACAGTGGACGTTGTCTTAAAGCAGCTTTGCACGTATAATGCAGGAAGTTACACTTTTTTTGTGATCTAGCAAACCTAAAGCACTTTTTTGTACAACGGATAAAGGAGTCTGCTAAATGATGTTAATATAAATGTAAGGCTGGTGTCACTCTGAATGAAAGATTTCAGTCAGTTTTGCTCCTGTGGGCCGATGGTGATGGATTGCTATGCTATCATCAGTATACTGTCGATAGTGTAAATGCTTTAGGTTGCCTATATTTTTAACACCAATCTACATACTAACATATCCACTCAGACTGACAAGAGAACATTCAACCATCAATTTTTGACATCTGTGTCTAAGTTTTTTGCAAAATCTTTTGATTGTCTTGTTAACCTACATGCCTAGCTTTTGCTAATTCTTTCTAAACTTGCAAATTAGCTTCAAAAGAGTAAAGTTGCCTTGATAATTAAACCTGTCAGCTACGTGCGGTTACACACTTCTGACATTGTGCTAATCTAGGCTGTATTGTGTGCTATCCTAGCTGCCATGTTTGGACTGAAGATGTTGCCATCTGGGACTCGTCTTTGCTGTTGTTGTCACTAATAATCCCATGCCCTGCTGCATGAACGTGGTCTTTCTTTAGATGGGGGAAGGGTGGGCTTTGAAAGGGGGTCACACTCGGCCATAAGGCATGACGAAGCTTTTGAAAATGCGCAGGGTCACAGAGTCCAAGCTGCAGGGTCGAGAACTCTATTGACCAGCAGCGCAGACAAAACAACAATGGCTGTCTGTGAGTGGACTACATCACATTACTGTTCCCACTCATGCCAGTTTTTCTTCACAGACTGACTGCCATACACTGAAAGAGACAGTCACATTGTGAAAACACACACACGCTCATGTGACCCAAATACAAAAGCTGTGGCTAACAAAACAAAACAGGCAAATGGGCACCAATACCGACCTAGCAAACTAATCCTCAGAGACTTTTCTTTGACACTCGACAAATATATTAAATTAAATAATGAGATTAAAAAAAGGAAAGATGATAAATAAAAATTATCTTTCGTTATGAAACTGTGTATTTGTGTAAGGGTGTGTGTATCTGTTAAATCTCTGACTGGATTGTGCAACACACCAGCAGAGATAGTAAGTCAGATATCCTCAGTTCCTTCACTGGTACTAAAAAAACTGCCATTAGAATTTCCTACATTAACAAGAGAACATAAAGAGGAGTAAGATGAAATAAAATACCCAAAGTCAATCCCTGGGATTACAGACTTTTTTTAAAGCGTCAATAATTTCAGGTAGGATATAAACAGTGTTTTAAAGAAATAAGACGTATCAAAATTAGTAAATAAAAGGTCATGTGTTCTGTAATACGCTGCTACATTTATTAAAACACAATCATTTTTCTGTATCAGTAACCCTTTTTTTGGTAAGGTACTGTTTGGGAAGCGTTCATCGTTCCAGCATGTCCAGCAGGTGATGTGTTTGTCTCCACCCTCAGGTGTGTTGTCTTTTTCACATGATCGATATCATCATCTGTGTTTGCATTTTTCTGAAACCAGTTTCTAATGAAAACAAGAAAACAGCCCCAGGCCAAGCTGCTGCTGCTGTAAAAAAAACAAACTGACATCTAATCCCTCACTCATTTACCCTCCCACACACACATGCACACACACACACACACACACACACACACACACAAACATAACTACCACTTCCTCTATCATAGCTGGCTTCCAACGTCTTCAATATTCCATGATTTATCTTTACTCTTTAAAAACGCGTTCAGTCCATATTTCTGTTCTTTCTGTTCCTCTAAACATTTAATAAGTTTTTATAGATATGCAGGCTTATTTTTACATATACATTTAAACACATTCACACCCCAGAAAGGAGCCTAACAATTTACATCAATAAGTTTTACTTTACATGTATTTGCAGATCTAGTCTCACTCTTCCTCCTGGAATAACGTCAACTGTTCTGCACAGTTTTCCCACTAAGTTGTGTTGTGTGACTGTGTGGATTTGTGCCTATTCAGCTACAATAGTATTAATGAGATCAGACACTAATGTTGAATGAGGAGGTCTGGGGTTCCGTCAGTGTTCCAGTTCATCCCACTAAAGTTCTTTTACTCCAACCAGAACACACCATAGTCTTCATGGAGATCAGGGGTTTTGTGTACAGGGACATTGTCATGCTGGAACAGTGTTGAAGTGAAGGAATAATGCTTGGGGAAGACCCTCTTGTGTATGTGGGTCCAGTGGTAAGTTGTTTGCAAAAAGGCTATATTGTGTAACACACATCCCCCATACCATTATGTATTTCGAAGTCAAATAACCTAAAGGAAACCCACAGGAAGACACACAAAGAGACTGTGCACTGTAACTTGAGCTCAGGCTTGAAGCAGGGATTTGTCAGCTGTCTTATTCTTCTCTCACTCCGGGAAATATAATCTATATGACTTCATAACGTCCTTCAACTCTTTGTTTGGCTGAAAGTATCACGGAACAGCTGTTAAATGTGAGTTAGGATGGATACCCTACAAGTCCAGAAAACATACTGTATATTCATTCATTAATTTTCTATACCCGCTCATTCCCTAATTCGGGGTCACTGGGATCTGCTGGAGCCCATCCCAGCTGCCTCTGCAAGGGCGAAGGGCAGGAGGGGTACACCTTGGACAGGTCGCCAGTCCATCACAGGGCCATATACTGTATATTATATATATATGTACTCCTATATATGTACACAGTAATGTATAGGACTGGCTTTAATGATCAAGAGCATGTGGGAATGCTAAAGGTAGTACAATCAGTCTAATATCAGTCAACAGTCAACTCTAACCTCTGGCCAGGAAAGTGAAAACCATTATTCTTAACTGATAATTCCCACTCATGACCAAGTGCTAGTTTTCCCTAGTTTTCAGTTCGATGCCAAATCAAAACGGCGTCACACAACAGCAGCAATAAGCACCAGCGAGCAATTGTTACCCTTAAATGAGGGTACACTGGGTATAACAGTGTTTTTATTTTGTTCCTCAAATTACATCATTCCCAAACAAGACACGCAAAGCATTAGCGAAGTGTGTATGAGTGCTGAAAGAGGGTTCCGTTTTTTGAGATAATGAAATAAGCTTCTTCGATAATATTAAAAAACATCCTAAAATTATGAGATTCAAAAGCTTATGTGACAGATAGCTATTTCAGTCCAAGCTCCAAGTTAAGACTCTCCAACTTTTTTCACTCTTTCTTTGCTGCTTCATGAAAGAGCTGTGGGCAGGAGGTTCGTTTCTCCTGCAACACACAGAGGCTTCTATTCAGACTTGTGTGATTACAGTGACCTGTGACTCGCTCGTTGGCCTTTGGGCTCTAGTGAGGCAGTCTGCACTGATCCGGGTCTCTGGGTCATCGTCATGGCTTCCGAAATGTGAAAGAATTTATCCATCAGATGTAACGAGAGGGGGAGTTTGTGTGGAAATTTTAGACTTGCACCCAGTTGTTAAAAATGAATCTTATGCAAACCTCCGTTCTTTGTGTACTTCTTTAAAATGTGCTGTCGGCATTTCTCACCTTTTTGGTGTGTCTCTGGATGAGAACAAAAGAAATAGTGTATAAGTAAGTGTGTGAATGCATTTGGGATGATTGTGTAACTGTGCATGTTGTTTTACACATCTGAAACAGAAAATAAAAGCTAAAATTACTGTCTTTCGCCCTATATTTATCCTTTGATCTCAAAAAGACATCTCAAATGTCTTTAGTGTGAGGTAAGATCTATTGAATTAGCCTTGTTTTTTCAATCATTTTGGAGGAGATGCTATATATATTGTAGTTAATTAAGGATCTTAAAAATCATAACTAAGAAAAAAACATTCAAAAACCAGGATCCGCATGGTTACGCTATATAGAGTTACAATAATCTTCTTTTCTTGACATATTTATATCAGAAAGATGTTACCAGTGTGTTTACAGCTGCTTGTTGTGCGTCACTGTCGTCCTCTGCAATGACGAGTCTAATCCTGAGTCAGCTTTGCGCACGTGCACACACACGCATACGCACTCTTAATAACACAGGCCAGGCAGACACATCACAAAAAACCCTCTTTTTTTAAGGTTTACGCTGCAAACATTTCATGCAAGAACACACACATATATATACACACCGTGTGAATTCGGTTGATGCTGATTTTTAGATTACAAACACATGAACTAAATTTGCCTGCTTGACATCCTTAGAAAGCAGTCAGCAGATACAGCCGTTTCTTTTTTTATTTATTTACACAATTAATCATGTATTATTAAATGTAAAACACTCAAGTTCAGCTTGTTGAGCAAAACTGATTCGGAAATAAACCGTGGAACAGCGGACAGAATTGCAGGGTTTAATGTTTTGTTTACAGCTTAAACTGAGACTGAAGGAATAATGACCAGAGTGGCTAAACGCACAAACACAGGAAACACTCATTACACCACTGATTACCAGGTTGTGTGATGAGTCCATCTGATTACAGCCTGTAATACCTCTCATTAAAGGTTAAACAACAGAATGCTGCGTCAAGGAGAAGTTTGTGTTGAGAACAAGAAACTCACAATTTCCTGTATCTTTATTGTGTTTAATATGATATTTTCATGTGGAAACAATCTGGAGAGTTTACACACTCCACACACTATTCCACAGCCGGGATACTGAATGATTAACTCAACATGTGTGTTTGTGTGTGTGTGTAAGCGCTAAACAGAAGTTTTGGAACATTACTCAATGTCATAAAAAAGCAGCCATCTCCTGAAACACACTCCGATCAAGCATACACACCCTGCATCGTTTTCATACACACTCATGCACACACACACACACACACCTTCTAAGGGCTGTGACACATTTAGCCACCAACAGGCCACTCACATTACACAAGGCGTCTCAGACACGGGTGTGTGATTTAAAAGTGGCTTTTGGGAGTGTGAGGCTTCAAAATGTCTCTGGCTTTGAGGCAAAAACAAGAACGCTAAAATCTTACAACAGGAACTCTTTCATAGGGGATGTGTGTGTTTGTGTGTGCATGTGTGTGTATGTGTGTGTGCGCAAACATGAAGATGTGCAGGAAAACCACAAAGATTTTTTTTTATTGCGTAAAATTCATTGAGTCACCAACCATGCGGTAGGTTGGTGGCTGGTTAGATACTGAATCTGAGTCAGATTTACAAACACTTATTCAATGAAGTAGCTGAAACTATGATTTAATTGGTCGCTTGTTCATTCATTAACAGTTATGTTTTATCATTTTGATCAGTGTTCTTAAACACATATCTAGGTGAGATACAGATTTTTTTAGCGAATCAGAGAGCACAATTGTTCTGCAGCCTCAGTGCGTTCTTAATTTATGACTTCTCCTCTAATACAAACAGTTAACAACAAAAATATAGCATGTATATATGCTGTATATATGCTGTATATTCTGTATATACTTTATATATAGTCTCCTAGTTTTTTTTTTCTGTGGAGAAGAGCAACAGCAGATCAAGAATAAACCCATGTGCTCACCCTCGCCCTCTTCAGTGAGTCAGAGGTACTGACTGCTTCGGTTTGTGCTTTTTTTTAGCGCAGTATTAATTCAGTTATGAATTTGAGTTATGTTACACACATAAATAAAATACATTCGCTAGACTATGGAAAGTGAGGACATATAATAAAAGTGTCCATAGACATAATATTAGTAACATACATAGAGATGGCAAGGGGCACACACCAGCATGGATTTAATCTGAGGCAATGTATACTGCCTCACATGATGCCACTCTCCACTTTTTTAAACAGGACATATGCAAATTCAGAAATTTCGGCTATAAAAAAGATCAATGTGACCAGAGTCAGACAATTATTTTTAAAGCATAGATCAATGGATAAATATTTATTACCACGATCCTAATCTGACTGAACGTCTTTGTACACTTAAACATTTAGTGGCATATGTGGTTCACAACTCAGTGTGCCAGTGGGACTATACTTCGAACGCTGGTAGGAATGTAAGACAAAGGCAACCCAAGCACATATACACACAGAAACAATTTAAAGCATTTGATCCACTTGAAGAATGTAAGATGAAATCGATACAGTCTCATCACATGTTTATACCATTGATTCAGAATTCCCTCACCCTAAGCCATGATAAAAATGTTCTTCATAGCACATTACTGACCTTCAGCAAACCCAGTTGCCTACCAGAACGCTAAATACTTTTCCTAGCTGTTCAACCTCAAACTGTTTCCGTGCCATAAACTCCAAACAATGCCCCCTTTTATCTGAGGTACCCTCTATATTTAAAGCTTCTCTTAAAACTTTTCCCCCTATTATGTTAGTTGAGCTGACATCCATGAAAATATTTTCATACAGCGTTCTTCCTGTACATCATACACACATATGTCTTCCATCCTCACACACATTAGGAAAGTAAAAGCGGTTTTAAAGTAAACAGTAACCTGCACATGTTCTATAATTACCCACAAGCCCTCCCAGTGAGGTAGCAGCCCAGCCAGGCCTAGCTAATGAAACACATTTCTCTTTATAATCTGTTTCATGCTCCTAGTAGTAGTTTGCAGATGGTTACAAGGCAACGAAATGCAGAATTCGCCCATCTAACCAGAAGTGCAAACTAGCAGTACACCTCTCTAATTTCAGCAAACATTATTGTATATCTTCTCAAATGACAATGCTATAGCTATAAAACTTGGATACATTTTACAGTAGTCAGTGTGCAGCTTGTATAACAGGATAGATGTACTGTCTTCTGAAAAAAACTTAACAGTCATTATTGTCAAAATAGACAATAAAAGTGAGTACACGCTGAAAGAACATGTTAAAACAGTGTCCATAGTGTCAATATTTTGTGTGAGCACCATGGTTATCTAGCACGGCCTTAATTCTCCTGGGCAAGAAATTCACCAGAGTTAAAAATGTTGCTGGGATTCTCTTCCTCTCCTCCATAATGATATCAAATAGCTGATCTTATACCAATCTTGGACACATAGTGCTTCACCACCTTGCACTCAAAGATGCCCCACAGGTGCACAATAGGGTTCAGGTGGGTTCTGGAGACATACTTGGCCACTTTATCACCTTCAGCTTTTTAGCAAAGCAGTTATCATCTTGGTGGTATGTTCGGGGCCGTTATCATGTTGATCATGCTGATCTTCCGCTTCTGTAACCTCTAAAGCAATGCTGGCAGCAACTTATGCACCCAGCTTCTGCACCTGACGCACAGCACGAGGACTCGACTTTAATCAAAACCTGTGATGGCCTGTTCTGTTTGGAACCCATCACAGAAAACGTCTATGACCCTGGCCACTGTACTGTAACTCAGTTTCAGGGAGTTACTGACCTCCTTGTAACGTAACTTTGCTTTGTGGAGAGTAACAAGTCTAATTCTCAAATTCCCTAAGAGTTCTTTGCCATAAGATGCCATGTTGATCAATCAGTGGCCGGTATAAGTGAACTGTATTTAAAAAACTAAATTTTAAATGCTTTTATATAAGATACACAAGTTTGTATGGTCCAATCAAGCTGACAAACACATGAACATGATGAATAGGACATGTGACGTTGCTTACTTACTTTTGTTGCCAGCTATTTTGACAATAATGACTTATTTTCGGAAGTATAAATCTATACTGTTAAACAGGCTGCACCTTAACTACTCAAATATATCCAAAGTTAATTTCTACTTTTGTTATATATATATATATATATATATATACTGTGCTGCACTTCAGACATAAAGAGGCTGAATTAACAGGCATGGTTAGGGGCTATTAACAAAAATACAGGGCTAAGAAAAACATAAAAAGTTGCTTTGGAAAGGGTGAAATCACATCTAGCTATATTTATGTACAGATATAACACTTAAGAAATACTATAAGTGTAAGAAGCACTTGCACTGGCTGTGCTGATCTAAATGGCTAAGCACTCATTTTTAACATTTAATTCCACATGTAGTCTCACTCTTCCTTCTATAATAACCGTCACATTTTTGTGCAGGTTTTCCCACTAGATGTTGTGTGACTGTGTGGATTTGTGTTTATTCAGCTACAATAGTATTAACGGGATCAGACACTAACGTTGAGTGAGGATGTCTGGGGTTCGGTTAGTATTCACCTGGTTTATATAATTGAATAAACTTTAGCAACATTTTGATATTCTAGTATATTTTTCTTGTAATTCTTTTCTCCTAACACAGTTAGGTGCTTCTCAAAGCCAACATTGATGCAATTTTGACCTGAGAAGAAAATTACAACAATTTGATGATTACGTTGGTGCTGGTAAAGCCTACTGCCCACAGCAGACATCATCAGTGCAAAGCCAGTGTTTACTTGTACGTGTGCCTTTTTGAGTCACCACAGTAAGATGGTACGAGCGAACCACATGATCAGCACAACAGGTTTCAGTAGGCTCTCTGGAGAAAGTATTATTAAAATGGTATGATGTTTCTCACTATCTGACAGTGCTTCAAAGAATAAAAGAAGTGTGTCCAGAAACATGGAGAAGGCTTGTTGGACCAAATGTGTAAACAAAAGGGTCCATTTGGTGCTAAAAGAAAACAATCCTGGAAACCTGCCCTTTTACAGCATTAGAGTGCAAACGGATACAACGGTCGTCTTACCTTTGTCCAATTTTTAACCATATTATTTTAGTTGGACCTCTAAAGAAAATGAATAAATAGATGGACAGACATTCAGCATTATTTAAACAGTTCATATCTACGATTACCATTGGACACTGGACTTTGTAAAAAATACACAGATGTGCAAATAATGAATCAGGAAACCTTCATACTACTTAAATATGAAAAACTAAATTGAGAAACTCTTTTTGGAAAGAGAAAGCAGTCAGTGTGACATGCAGCTCAAACAAATTTCAACACTTCCTCTCTCTCCATGGCCTTTTCTTAACCACAAACTAAAATTGGCACAGTAACATTTCATCTCTATTGACAAATGCCAAAAAAAAAAAAAATTTTCTGTAAAAGTCCACATGTTTTGTAAACACTTCAAGACAGGACATAACTGACATACACTAACTGATGGGCTGCTAATGATTCAGGAACGTGTATACGTGAATGGGGGACTTTCGTTTCCCTTAACTACGGGGGGGGGCTGATCTTGTACCATTTGTCCACTGATTTTTAATGAGAAACAACAAAAACGCTTTTAAATTTTATAAATTCAATTCAGATTCCTAAACTCTCCACCACAGCAAAGACCAAAAAGCAGACCAAGGATGTCAGGGACAAGATTGTAGACATGCACAAGGCTGGAATGGACCATCACCAAGCAGCATGGTGAGAAGATGACAACAGTTGGTGTGATTATACGCAAATAAACACAATCTTCCCCAACCCAGGACACTGTTCAAGAGCTCACCTCATGGAATTTCAAGGATCATGAGAACAGTGAGGGAATCATTGTCAAACTTGTCAATGATTAAGACAGCTGGGACCAAAGTTATATAAAAAAATAAAAAAATAAAAAAACCATGTCCCACATACTTGTGTGGAAGCAGTCATTAACACTGCATAATTATATTTGAGCAGCGCTTACACTTTGTGAGCTTGAATATAACAAGACCAAGAAACAACTTTCAGAAAAACAAGTCACTAAATTTCAGAATTCTTGATTGAATAAATCCATTTGTTGTCTGACTCCTAGTTTTATTAGTTTGTAAATTCTGCCCCCTGGTGGAATTATTCCATCAACCTGCCAAAGATGCCTGTTTACAGTTTGCATAGTAGACATTCACTTTCTATAGCTTCTAAAACTGGCTTTTAGAAGAAACTGCTGCAACCTGGTACATCAAAGTTTAGTGAGTTTTACATTTTGTAACAGGTTCCAACAACCACTTTAAAAAGTTAAGAAACAATCAGGAAACAATGAACTTGCACATCTTTTATTTAGGCACAAAGAAGCTGTTCGGTTAGTTTGCCTAACTGACGATCAGCAATCAATTTACCCACACCACAGTGCTGTCTTTTATAGTGCTTATTGTGTCAAGTTTTTAGATGCTCATTAACCAGAAAGAAAAGGCACAATTAGCATATATGGCTTTGACATGTATAAAACAGCCAGCATTTAATTAAGCATCTACATGTTGGAAGATTCCCACTGGCATAACCTGCCGTGGAATTAGCAGACAGAAGTCACCACACCTGCTTAAATGTTATTGTACGCAAGGAGTGAGTGGAAAATTAATGTGAGTTAGCAAGCAAGCCAAAGCAGCATCCTAGGGTACGTGCCTGTACATGAAAGCTTATTGAAACTTAATCCGGGTAAAGCAGGAAGCCTGAGAAGGTGCTGTACTTCCAGGTACTGCCGTAGATTGCACCGCGGTGGAGACGCAGCCAGATGTGATCGCCGACTCGTAGGGGGAGGACGGCATGGTTGCTAGCCGTCTCGTGGTCAGGTGCACCATCGTTGGCGTAAGCCGAAGCCAAGACCTCATCGTTGCGCATCAGATTGACGTAAAGCGGCACACTGATTGCCAGCTTGAGGATGTGGAAAAAGAATACATATGTGCCTGCAGCTGGACAGGAAAAGTGTCCAGAAGGGGCATCAAAGGCACCTCCTAGGTTGCTGTGAAGCAGGTCAAAGGCAATGGGCTGGTCCAGAGTGCCAGGTGCCAAGTTTGTGGCACGGGCTGCTGAAAAGGCCACACGGATTTGCGGGTACATGGGCATTAAGGTGTGAAGAGGAGGACCGGTAATCTGCATTCCAGAGCCTGTGACGGACAAGGAGTCACCATGAGCAGAGTCGACTACGTAGGCACCCTCACGGTCTGGGCTGCTGACCTGCGAAGAGTCACTCCAACCTGCTACACAGATTGGTCAATATTAGACTAAGAATAATAAGAGTAGAAGGTGAGTAATAAGTTACATGTACCAACTGAGCTGTTCCTCCGAGCTGCGGTTCCCCCTGTACGTTTAGGATTTTGCTGATACCCGTTTTCCTAACAAATTTAAACAGTCAGAAACTGGCCATCTTATGAAAGGAGAAAAAAAAGATTCTGGAAAGATTTACCACCTGGGAAGTGTACAGAACAGATCCAGACTCCCGGTGCGACTGAGTACTAAAGCCTCCTCCTGGAGCACGTATGTTTACTCTGTGCACCTCATAGCCACCTGGGAAACAAAAAAGCTCATGCATATTAATTATTAAAACCAACAGCACCAGTAAATACAAAACCAACACCAAGAGTATTTCTTTGCAATCAAAGTGTAGAACCGCATATGGGGGGCGGGGGGGGTGGGGGGGGGGGGGGGGGGGGGGACTGAACAGGAAGCGAAGCCCAAAAGAAACTAAGGAGAAAGAAGGTACCTCTGGAAGCCCCAGGGGAGCGGAGAGAGGAGTGCGAGAGCCCTCTTGCACTGCGTGTCATACCTCGGAGTGTACTGCGGGGGTAATAATGCTGCACGGGATTAGTTTGAGGGGCAGAATTCAGACCAGGAGATGAATAAATCTGACTGGTAGCACTGATGTCACTTTCCGATAGGTATGCACTTTCTGTAGGGTGGTGAAAAAGAAAAAAGCAGCATTTTCCATCCACTGCAATTAGGACAGCTGGATTACACACAGTAAAAGCCTTTAACCTGATCACTAAGGGACACAATGAACTTTGGCTGCATTACCCATCTGCAGGTCGTCTTGCAGCAGACTGAGCTCTGGTGGAGTCTGTGTGCTTGCGGTGCAGTAACTCAGTGTGCTCGCTGTACTATAGCTCAGACACACAGAGCCTAAAAAGCCACTTTCATCAATTTTTGGCTCCGAGCTTCTGGTCATGGGAACCTCGCCGCTGAACACCTGTAGCGCAGACACAGCCCTGAGTGTAGTGCTTAAAATTAGAGGTTTAAACGGTGCACAGCTTTAATTATGGAGCACTGACAGAGTGCAGGCTGCTGAAGGAGGCAGAGCTGGTCACAGGTATAGATCGTCTGCTGGGTGGAGTGCTGAAGGTCTGAGCCAGAACATTTGGGGAAATGCCTCCGTTAGAAAGCAGCTGCTTTTCTTCCTGGAATACACGTTTTTTTTTAAAACAAAACAAAACAAACAAAAAAAAAAAAAAAAAAAAAAACACCTGTTGAAGTAGATTGCCTGATTTATAGATTTTACAGGTCCAAAAATTAAAGCTGCATGCCAAGCTACACACACGTTGGACTCCTTGCTATTATTATTTCTACAAGGCAGGGCCTACTCTCTCTCTCCCAATCACTGTTCCACTAGCCAATCAGAGGCAACTGAAAGCAAAATATATAAAGACAGTTGGACAGAAAACTCCTGTTCCAGTGTGAAGCTTGCTAGAGATCTGTAGTTCTAGTGCAAAATCTCTGAAGGAGCCCCTCACTATGCAACAAAAGAATAAAGCACATACTGAAAGAAAGCATCCATATTTCTGATTAAAAACCGACTACCTAAAAGCTGCTAATAAAAAGGATTGCAACATTAAAGCAAGCGATCCGTTTATGCATCTCATTTATTTCCCTAGGAGGCAATAGTCTGGAATAGACAAGCTGGAGCTCAGATGCACTAAAGGACTCTGGTTCACTCACTACACACAAGGCAATGATATATTCATTAAGTCAAACTGTAAGAAAAGCAAAATATCCATGGTTTATATAGCAAGTGCGGTGCTTTAAGCAGGATTGCAAGCTAGTATTCAAGATAGCTAATTACTTGCATTAATTAAAATGTGTGTTGTACGTTGATAGCAAGTTGCTTAAATAATGCCACCAGAACGTATCCTCGTTTCCTAAATTTGGAGCCTTTAAAAAAAGTCATGACATTTCCAGTTGCAAAACATTGTGCATTGATGCCGAGTTTACCGATTCAGGTTGTGCATTGTGAGAATGCCCTGAATATTGAACTAGGGAGCTGATCGAGACACAGCCGTGATCACATTCCTTATTCAGGGAGCTGGAAAATTCCATGGGGAGCTTTTTTTTTTTACCCAGCCAGAAATGGCTTCAAATGCCTACCTGCTTTTAAAAGCATTATTCATTCAGCCATAAATCTGCTTTAAACACACGACTGTTCTGTGTTCACATGAGCCACTAATTGCCCAGACCATACTGATTAACGTAAACTAAAAGGTCTGTGGATTTTAAATGTAATCACGTGCAGAAAGATTTAAAGAAACATTCTTTAAGGGATGTGACCTGTACACTGACCTGTTTAGAGTTCTCATCCTCTCGAGGGACAGAGATGAGGGACTCCCTGCAGTAAAGAGGTGGAGAGGTATAGCCCTTATCCTGTTTGGCCTGGAATTGAAACAGCACATCACTCAAACCCAAATCCTTAGTCAACAAGTTCTTGCATCTTAGTCCTGCCTTGTGAACCTGAAATGAGTTCTTAGAGACTTACTTGTCGCTCTTCAGCGTGCAGCTTAAGGTCCGGGGTGTTTGTGAGCTGGTCTCCGTTAGCCAAAGGGCTTAAGGTATCACCAGAGCGATGATCATCATGAATGGGAGTGGACTGGCATGTAAAGAAACCAAAACCCTCAATCAATATGCCCCCCCCACAAAAACCCCCCCCACAAATTAACCCTTACCTTCTGAGATGGAGGCAAGATGTCAGCTGGGAGTGTCTGAGCTTTAGAACACAACACAGGGGGAACCTTAGTTCTCAAAGACTGCAGCTTATTATTGAAAAGTCACTTATTTGCAAAGAATCAGCTGATTTGTTTTACCGAGAGGGTCGGAGACAGGAGAAAGGCACAGAGCTCCACTCCGACCGTTAACAGGTGTGACTTCCCCATCCAGCAGAGAGTCCTGATTGGAGGTTAATAACTGGTAAATCATTCAGCTTACAGGCTACTACAAGTCCCAGAATACACACATCTTGCTCAACCGCCATTGTTTTATTAATATTTTTCCAAAGCTTTGCAATTAACAGCACACAGCAAATAAACACTTGATCGTTTAAAAAGGCTTCTGAAATTGAGTATTTATGTTAATATACTTTTTTTTTATCCAGAGAAACAATAGGGGGGCCTTTTTAGGGGCCCAGCAGTGTTAACTTGGTGGTGCTGAAAATTAAACCCTAATCTACCAATTAGCAGTCCAACACCTTAACCATTGTGCTACCACTTCCCCATGTTCAAAAAGAAGAAACAGAGCTTCATAAAGAAAAAAAGCCATTAATCATTCTTTTTACCTGAATGAAGCTGAAGGAACCTGTGATCTGATCCATTAGGTGATCCAGCTGTTGTCTGCGCAAGGTTGGATCTTTAGCCAGGGAAGATGGAGAATTAAATACCCCCACAGGTCCTGCCTTCTTAACCTCACCATCCTGTCAGAATTTATTAAAGATTTGTAGGCATTTGTAAGAAAAAGGTGCTTAAAGAGAACTGAACACCATGTGAAGAAGCTTACAGATTTGGAGCACTGGTTTCCTTTAATTTTCTTTGCCCGTTTCTAAAGAGGGGAAAAAAAAAATTAATGTCTAATTTTTTAGTTTAATAACCACCAACAGTACAATCAATGGCAATTACCACCTGTTTGCTCTCGTCAGTAGACTTTATGGCAACCATGGATTTTGGGATGAATCCTGCTGCGCCTTTCCAGGGCTTCTGTAACACTGTTTCAGGCGATGCAGGTAGATCAGTGAACGCCATATCCCAGGAATCAGGCGGCTCCTGCTCCTTCCTTGCTAAAAACTCCATCTTCCAGTTAGGCAAGTGCACCTTAGCATCCTTGCCCTGCTCTACTGAGGGCCCTGTGGGGTCACCCCCAGTTATGTAGCGTCTGTTTAGAAACTGGCATCATTCTAAAGTTATTGACACTTCATGTGTTAGAATTAATGATAAGTACCAGCGATGCTAAAAATCGATTCTTACCTGCAGTGCAGACCCTTTAACTCCTCCTGTAAAGGAAAACCACTATTACATAGGCATGTCAAACACACATGCAATGTACCATAAACAGTTTCCTCACCAGAAAGTAATGAAGTTTGTTTTTCGTCCTTTTCAGTTTCTTTTTCAGGCTCAGGAATGCGATCAAATAAACCAGAGTCCACCAAACTGAGCAGTTTCTCCTTCAGGCATTTATCTTTGAAGAAATAGCCATTTATTTAAAAAATAATAAGTCAACAAGGTGGTCATTCAATCAATCGACTAAGGTACAGAATTATTGGCACTAATTTACCTTAACCAACCATAGAAGCCATTTTTGTAAAAAAAAAAAAAAAAAAAAAAAAAAACAAAAACATACTCAAACTATACTAGTCAGCATTCACTAAGTAGATTAAACTTCACTTTCACCACCAAAATCGTCTTAGATCCTTTCAAATCTTGTAGATGTGTAAAACTACCCCTTATTGACTCACTCAGTTAACTTTAAACCACACCCTGTTGTACCCCTAGGGTACAAATATGAAACAGCACGAACTTTACCCATCCCTCACCATGGGCAAACCTCCCTCGCCCATCCCTCACTATGGGCAAACCTCCCCCGCCCATCCCTCACCATGGGCAAACCTCCCCCGCCCAAATGGGCAAACAAAGTTTTTATTTAGGTTGTGACGTTTGCCCTGCACTAATGCCCCATCACCACATGCCATACTACAGTAACTAAGCTAAAATGTCTAGAAGAGTTTAGTTAGTTTTCCCCGAGATCATAACACTAAACAGCACCTGAACTTCACTGAAGATCATTTAAAGCTACTATTGGCATTAGAAAGCTTGGTTCAGATCATGAGAAGAACCCAACCCACTATGCATCAAGACACATTTTATGTCCGTATTGATCAGTAAAAACCCAAACGTACCAAAAACTTGCATTAGGGGGCATCAACCAGGTTCCCCAGACTCTGTTCAGTGCCATATAATATAATAAGCCAATTTAAGTGACCCCTAAATTAAGACAAAATGCATTTTAAACCAAAACCTGGTTGCCTCTGCCAAACGTTTTAGAGTTCAGTTATCAATGGAGCTTAGAACAAGATGACAGACAAAAACCTGTAGAGCAAAAATGAGTGAACATCCAAAAAGAATCAGAGATCCTTTGTTAATCTCTTCAAGCTTGTTAGACATCACAGTGCAGCGATTCTCTCAACACCCAACATTCCATGGAGGTGTTAATACAAGATGTTTAGTAATGTATAAAAATGTAAACACACATGTGGACCCAGCAACTGGTTCGTCTTTGCCATTTAGTAGGTCCAGGTAAATAAATGAGGCCTGTTCCATCTGTTCCTCCAAACTGCAAAGACAGACAGACATGGATAGGACACAATTACAAATAACTAGTGATGGCATTTAGGATGTACACAGACTAATAGCAACGACAAAAGCAAGATCATGGTCATAAATCCTCCCCCCACACACACACACACCTCATGCTCTCGTCCCTCTTGCAACCCAGCAATAGAGCCAGCTTCAGCAGCTTCTCCACTTCCTGTGCAGACAGGTAGTGAGCATATTCCCGCATGCTGATGGTCTTCCTTACGTCATGTCTCTGGAGATTACAGAGGACATACTGCACCTGCAGCATCATACTTAAACGCCTCTGCTCCTCCTCTTCCCTTCGAACCTGTTCACGCCGCAAGGCTTTCCTCTGAACCTTTAACAGCTAATAGACAAGATCTGGATTTAGGACACGGACCAAGAAAAAGCCTGTAAGAAAGAACTGGATGTGTTCTTACATCCTGAGTGAGAGTACTGATTGTCTTTTCTAACTCTCTGGCAAAGGTCAGGTTGTGAACCACTTCTTCATACCTCCCTACTGCATCCTGCAACCAGGAGCAAAAACTTAAATAACCGAACAGAAGATTTTATTTGATAAGTAAATGTCTCAACAATCACCATTTGGTCTCGATTCAGAGTTTCGCCACTCTTTAACCTCATTTGGTAGCCCTCCAACTTAATCTGCACACAGAAACAGGATTTCGCCATCAATCATCAGGAAAAGGTCAAGTTTTAGTGACTATGAAGCATAACAAAAAAAAAACTGAAGCCACCTTTTTTTTCTCAATGTTGCGAATCTTGTGTCTGAGGCAGATGAGCCCATCCTCAATATAGGTCTCGTATCCATGGTAGGCTGTGGCTGAGGGGTTGAGGGCCAGCTGCAGGTCTGTGAGCGTGCAAGGAGAACCGGCACACGGGCTGCCATCCTGTTCTTCCATCGACTCCAGGAGAGCTGTGGCATCTGAGGATTTTACCGGGAACAGCTGAACCATGGCCCGTGTCTCTCTAAGAGCAGATAAGATTTGGACGATATCTTTAGCTTATTTATTAAAATCCATCTAAGCAGTTAGCAGTTAAGGGTCTTGCTTAGGAGCCCACCAATCTGCCACTGCTGGGAAATGCGATCATGTTCTGATCAGCAGTGCATCATATTTAGTCCAAACTTAAATTTTGCATATTTTTACTGTAAGCAGTGACGAAGCATTTATCGATTCAGAAGCAGTAGCTGTGCAAAAATAATGGCACCCATTTACACTAAACTTAATTCAGACAATCATCTAAAAGACATTGTAAGCACCTGCAGGTCGCATCACTTAAAAAAAAGAGCTTGCACTGGCATTCAGTGAGAATATTTAGTGCGAGACTGGAACTTTCTGTGCCACTGACTAAGCAAAAGTGAGTCAGGCTCCAGAATCAGCCACATTAAACTGCAGCCCCAACAGTCCCCAGTGCCACCACCCAGTGTGTAGAAGAACCTAGCTCATCATCTGCACGCTGACTGCCAGTGACAACCTGAGCACCACCCCAAACCACGCACAAATAAACCCAATAACTGACCTCATGCGTCTCTTCTGCTGGAAATGAAGCCTTTCAGATCAGAAAATAGAACTTAGTGACCCGAAAAAGGGATGAAGAAAAAGAGAGCGAGAGAGAGGGAGCCAGAAAGACACAGCAGTTGGTGAAAGGGAGGCCAAACATGAGCTCCCTCTCACCTTTTTATGCACTCTCATCAAGGGAACCTCGGCAGCTGCGAGAGCAATCATGACGTCATGACGCTAATGGACCCAGCGCTACAACCTCAAAGCGCCGAGTGGAGAGCCAAAAGGGTCCAAAGTCATGAAAAAGAACAGCAACATCCACTTCGAATCAAGATTGAAAGGATGCTTACGTAACATCGCAGGGGCAAAAGAGTAAGAGTGGCAATACACAACTATCGGAGGGCCGTGATTCTGCTGTAGGTACGAGGCTACTGTTATAAAACAGGTCAAGTGAGTAACTATTTCGGACCATTTATTTTGGACTATTATGGCGAAAAGTTTATTTGTGAAAATAGATCCTATAGAAACCAAGACCAGTTTTTAACTAAGCAGCCCGTTCTCATTGATATGCAAATTCCCGTAAAATTTTCTTGATTTTTATTTTATATATTTTTTAAATCTAATTTATATTAGTAAAAATATTTGTCTCTTACAAAAAAAAACTACTTCAAAATAAGAAATCAACTGAAGTATAAATCTAATGTCTTCTTTCTGTATTGAGTAACTAAGAACATTGTAATAGTGGTAAACATTTTATATTTTACATTGATAAAATAGCATAAATCAGATTTCTACTCTCTATTACTCTCCCTGCCCCCTGCCATCCCTCGCTCCCACTTCCTGTTACCAAGACCTAGAGTTGAGCCTGGTGATGAACTGTTAACATTCTTGTATAATGAAGATCAGAGACGATTAAACCTTTTGGTGAAGCAATTCATAGAACAAAATTCCACAAACACAAGCAATAAACTTCACAAGCTACATTTATTGAGATTACAAGTAAAAACCAGAGTATGCAAAAAATACAAAACCTGTATTATATTTTTTCCTAATAAGATTTATACAAAGTGCATAGCTACAATACATGCCTGTAAAGAGTACAAACAACCGAGAGAAGAAACCGAAGCCGAATAACAGGCAGGTACTGACAAAAAATCTGACCTGAATTTTTTTCAAAAGTAGAAATAAATACAGCTGTCACCATGTGCTGAACGTGTAAAACCATATGGGCTGTGATGCAACCTGTTCCTTTAATATTTGACGACATTTTAAAAGGTAAGATGTTGCAAATAAATAGGAAATAAATAACAGAATGAATAGTATAAACGTTCAGTTCAAAATCTCTTCAACTATTTACAGAGTACTCTAGTGTGACCGAGAAAAAGAGTAATACATCATGATGAGTAGAACAGGAAAGACCTGCAAAGATACATAGACAGTTGGTTTCATAATAAAACAAACAAAATCACACAGCTGCCAACACTAAGCCGAACGAAAGGAAGAACCTGATAGCTCGAATGGAGTGTTTTTTTAAATTAAACAATAAATACAGAAATGTGTTTCTCTAAAGAAAAACAAAGAGAATAAAACGTTTTATTCAGATCTGACGAGTGACATTCTTCTAAAACGCTTTAGATTTTTATTGCTTATGGTAAATTAGGAGTCTGGTGTTCAGTGCCTTCTTCAGAAAAATGCATGTGAAATGTTAACATTTGTCATATAATACATCAGGGGTAAAAAACTAAAAGAATTCGAATGACAACTCAATACAGAGAGAAGAAAATATACAGTCAAACAACTTCTTTTTTCGATAGACTAAAGGGCTTTTTCACACTGAGCCTAGTCCCCAGTTCTGTTTCAAAGGTTTTACTTGTTTTAATGTACCGGCATTGTCACTGCTTATTACTTTCCCAAACTGTACTAAACATTTGCAGTGTAAACTCGTCAGAGTGAAAGGATGTGGTGTTAAATTAGTAGGACTGGATGTTTCTTAACAGAAACCCAATTTACAGACTGAAGAGCGCTTTATGATTTATGCAGTCACACAAACCCTGTGTGTTGTAGAAACTGTAGTTACACCATTTGAGAAAACATTTATCATCAAATAGTGTGTGGAAAATGTGCCAGGATGACAAAGGACAGTTTAATTCTCTGGGGGAAAAAAACTGGATTGCAGTTAGAAACAATAATAAGGGTGTTTAAGGAACCAAGTAAAAAAACTAAAACCTGGATGTCTGTGCAATGACACAACAAATTTTTAAAAAGAAAAAAAAATGCAATGCTATGGAAGATAATGTTTATGTAGTAATCCTAAACCCGGTTCTGTTTTTATCTAGTCA
The DNA here is from genome assembly GCA_005784505.1 of Bagarius yarrelli. Classification (NCBI taxonomy): domain Eukaryota; kingdom Metazoa; phylum Chordata; class Actinopteri; order Siluriformes; family Sisoridae; genus Bagarius; species Bagarius yarrelli. Next base: position 14,873,827 of record VCAZ01000001.1, on the reverse strand, counting down.
TCACACGGTTGTTATTATGCAAATAAGAAGAATATTAATGTTGGGGAATGTACAGCATTAAGAATTAGATTTTAAGGAGACAGGATTCAGTGTAACTTCAGCGTGATCAGTGTGAAAGTTCTAAAAACACAACCCAGGAGCTGGTTTATTCTAAGTTTCCTATTACACAGGGAATTATTTTACGTGAGAAAAAGCCATGATGAAAAAAAAAGAATTATAATCATAGCCCTTGAGTAAACTACTCAGGAGAACAATACCAACACTAACATCCATGGAAAATTCTGAAGCTTTAGTTCTTACAATACATTACAATTATGTATAAACAGTTTTTCAATATTTACAAAAGCAAATTAAGGACAGGAGGTACTGTTGGTGGAAATGAGTGTCAAATAAATAAGACTGGATTTTGCACCAATTCCAAAATCATATTTTTCTGTATTTGGCTTATACTGTTGTCATTTACTGCTATTTTTTTTAAAAATTATCCTTAAAACACAACTTTGCAATTGCGGTGATTATTTTCTTTTTCATTTTTCTTTAATTTTTTTTTTAACAAAAATATATGTATATTTCATTATTAGATGTATTAAAGCCAGGCTGAAAGAAACTGTTATAAAAACAAATAAAAAGGTCTCAAAAAGGCCGTGCAAAAGATTCATGCGGATTCGCCTTCAGGACAAACGGCTTTCATGCATGACGACGTGGATATTGCTTAAAAAAGTGGAGCTCGAAATATTTACAAGTGGGATGATGAAAAACTAAAAACATGGTGAAAACATGGTGAAATCATGGACATGAAATATCCGAGTTGTTATATAAAAAAGAGGAAAGAGAAAGAGAGAGAGAGAGAAAGAGAGAGAGAGCGAGAAAGAGAGAGATGATGTGCCTTGGATGTAACACATGAATATGATCTAAGGCTAGAGATAACATCTCTAGTTGCCAAGTCCTGACATAGAGTCAAACAGAGCATGAGTAAAAGACACAAAAGACGTCTAAAAGAAGAATCTCTTCACATAGGGTGCACCGACAGCTTATACATGTCATTAGATGTCAATGCACCTCTTCATGCTGGACAAAAATTTTGTGTAAAGCTAAATACCAGAACTCAGTGCACCCACACAAACACAGTCAAACAAGTGCAACCGAAAGAAAATAAATTCATATATTGACGGTGACTGGAGGAATTATGCGAGTGTAGAACAACAACAACATGAGCGTGCAAACACACACACATATCCAACCTCAGAGAAAAGTTTTAAGTTGCTGCTTTAAGTTCATAGAAAATTGAGCAAACCTTTTTACCACATTGCCCTCTAAGTACTTAAGAGTTCCTCAGTAGTCTGAGTCACCATTCCTCTTCATCTTCCACTTCTGTTTTGAGAGGAAGAGCCGGAGAGTCGGGTTGTGCCAGTGGAGACGCCGGCAGGCTCTGGCTCGCCTGCGCTTCCTCTTTCTCCAGCTCGGTGTCCTCTTCTTCCTGCTCGTCCTCATCATCCTCGCGGCTCTGCTCCTCTTTTTTCTGGCAGCAGGGTTTGTAGAGATGGGGGTCGATTAACACTTCTCCAAAGCGGCCCTTGTAGATGATGCCACAGCACACACGCTGCCTGTAAAAACACACCGAGATAGAAATAAAACTGTCACACACACACACTCACATAACCATCAACTGCTCAGCTGGATAAACAAATAGAAGTTTATTAAAAATAGGTTTTGATCAAAGTTACTCATTGTTTTATTTAGTAAAAAGACTTATTGTAGGTTTATTTATTTAAAAATAAAATCTTTTAAATCATATATTGTATGAAAAGATACTTTATTTCTTGTGTTCTTTGTGCTTGTTAATAATAATAATAATAATAATAATAATAATAACGTGTGTTAGCATCAAGACATATTCAATTAGCACAAAATTACTTTCAATTAGTTCTACTTATCATTAACTAGCCTGTTTAGACCACCAGCAGAAGACAAAAAGCAGAAGACAAAAAAAAAACACCTTCTCCAGTAAGTCAGGTCCAAAAAGGAAAAGACCGGGGAGCGGGTAGAGCCGGGAGCCAGCTCAGAGTCCGAGCCCTCGTCTGATTGGTTGCTGTAGCTGGGGGATTGGGCGGGGCTTGCGCTAGAGGTGGTGCTGTGAGCATCAGAGTCTGCACAGATAGATACACCAACATTACTGTTATGTTAATTGTTTTACAAAACCAACAGACAGTTTCCTGATTAAGAAAAGGCATAAAGAAAAATTATTAACTGCTTTCACTAGAGACTCTTACTAATGTAACAGAATTAAAAACTGATCAATTTGTCCCACAATCTGAACCATTTAAAACATCTTCTTGGTCCTACTCTTTAAAAAAAGCTTCTGTAGCCTTGAAAAAGATCCCGTATTAGATTGATAGTTATTACTTTGCATGTTTTGAACACATTAATTCTATAATGTTGAGCTTTGCATTTTGTTGTTGTTTTGGGGTTTTTTTTATGTAAAAGCTTGTATATTGTGTAGAATTCGAACAAAAGAAGAAAAAACCCTGTAATGTAGGCTGCATCCAACTAAACCTTGTAACTTCAAATTCAAGCTCCCATTAGGAACAAAAACCATAGAAATAAGACTTTCTAAGTTAAATTTTAAAAACATTTTTTTTACAAAGTTCTGTTTTTTCAAAACATTGCATCAATATACATTAGACAATCTATCTAGTTAAAACGCATAAATAGTTAAAAATACAGTAATGTTACGTGTTTTCGAATAAATGTTTAATTATGTTAAGATATCATTTAAGTAAGATCTGTTCAATAATGATATTATAAAGTTTTATACAATAAATGCTTCTTAAGCCTATTTTCATAGTCAGGGTTCTGTACAGGACTCTTCAGTTCTTTCACTCCAACCAGAACACATCATGTCTTCATGGAAATCAGGGGTTTTTATGTACAGAGACATTGTCATATTGGACCAGTGTTTGAGTCTCTTTGTTCCAGTGAGGGAATAATGGAATAATACGACATACAAAGACATTCTAGAACAATGTTTGGAGAAGACACTGATGAAGTTAGGTGACAAATTATTGACCATATAGTGCATCATTTCTTTCTGTGTCAGGGTCAATTTTGTCAGTAATTAAAACTATTTTTTAAAAATTGTATAAATCATATAAAAGACACTTACTGTTTCTTTTCAGTTCGTTCTGCACTCTGTGGATCTGACTTGTTCTGATTCTTCGGGAAAGAGGCTTCACCTTCTTAGACTTCAAGGTCATCTTCAGGCTGGGTCCACCTCGTGCATCCACCACCTGTAGATCACAGAGGCCTCTAAGGTTTAGTCATTTAATCACCACAATTTATTTACCATATAGTCACAGGTTAAGAATCAAGATGGACGGGTTCGTCTTGCTTACATGATTCCAGTTCTTTTTGGATCCGGCCGGAAGTTTTTTCCAACGTTTCACCAGCAGCACACAGGCGTTACAAATTTCTCCTGAGCGTGTTTCACAGAGGCTGGAGGAACATCAGAATAAATCAATTTGCGTTTTAGCTCTATAATTTCACTGCTTTTACTAGATACTAGACCAGTTCGTTTTCACCAGTTCTTTCACGGGTGGAACATAAGCTTACCCAAAACAGCTCTGGAATTCTCTCTCATAGCGTTTGCTGTCTGTGAAGCGAGAGCTGGAGGATTTCGCCCTGCAGATACAGCAACCGTTCAGACTTCGGTACATCTTTGGCTTATGGAAACCAAACATCTGGAAAGGATGTCACAGAGATACAACAAGAAAGTAAGTAATAATGCATTCTTATACTACTCCTAAACATTTGTAAATTCGGTTCGATGAGATTCCACTTTGCACACAGTTACACGGCAACGAAATGCAGTTAGCATCTAAGTGCAGTATAAAAATAGGTACAGATATATAAACAATGGATATACAAAATACATAGAATAAATATGAATATACGGTATACATGTGAGCAAATATGTAAGTGAATGCGTAGAATAAGTGTACTTTTACAGATAATATACATAAAGATATGAATAAATATACATAATGTATAGGGTAAGCAAATACAAAGAAACTATATGAATTAAATATATGAATTATGCAGAAAGTTCACATATACACATATATCTATATGAGTATACAGATATTATGGTCTATATATGCAGACTATACAGATGAATGTTTATCTTACACTACTGATGAGTTTATCAGTTTGTGTGTGTGTGGGGGGGGTTATCATTGGGGGTTGTTAATTTGAGTTAACTAAGAGGTAAACAATTTGTGGTCTATGTATATGTTATTATATGTAATAACATATGGAATATGTATACACTCATACACACAGGCAACGACAGGTAATTAGACCTGTATGTATGCTGTATGCTCAGAATTCAGTAGATTTGTTGATTAAAACCCATCAACGACGCGCTTATAACTGTTTTACACTATTTTATAGCCGAATTCGACGTTATAACCGATTTTTTTGGTACTTCACAGACAACGTGCACGCAGCCCGAGGGCGAGCACTTTTTTCTGCTGTTGTTTAAACATGGCGCCGCCTCTTCTACAGCAGAGAGAAGAGACGAGAGAGGAGGAGGAGAAAGAGGAGGGGGGCGGCTCCAAAAATGGAGCCTGGTAATGAGAACAGAGCGACAAATTCCACATAACGCAAGCGTTTTTTATTGGAATAAAAAATTGCTTCAATCATCAATGACAGTCTGTTCAAACAAAATGTAAAGTTAAAATAAAATAAAAATGAAATCCCCCGCTGATGTGAGGGTAGTGAAGCGCTCCATATTGTCTCCTCGGTGCGGAAGTGTGACACACTAACCACACACACCAGCGATTTACAGTCGTTTTAGCTGATTTAGGGATACCTGTTCTCGATCAGTAAACATGCGGATGCCGTTTGTGCTGTAAAAATGATAACGGAATGAATTAATAAAAGATAATAAAAGACGGCGAGTTGATGCGTTGCCGTTTCAGCCGGACTGCTGTTCTTTGTCTGTGCGCGCGCCTCTGCGTCACCGACTCCATGCTGTCGGCCCAAGCACTTTACATGAACACACACGCGCGCGCGTTCTCTCCCTCTCGCTCTGTGTCGGACGGGTACTCATTCTATTAGCTTGTAAGACTTACATAACTATCTATTCTCGCTTGTTTTAGTTGCAATGGAAAACAATCTACACAAACATCTACACACTGAGATCGCAGGACTAAACACGACAACGCGTGCATGTTCCCTAATGCTCGGTCAACTCCATTAATAAAGTTACTGAACCTGTATAACAAGAGACACTTGCACTGATACCGGATATTTTTGATCTGTGGGCAGCGATGGCGCTTTATGGATGCAGAAAGTGCGTGCGGCAAAAACTCGCAAGGATGCAAGTTTGTTTTGAAGCACACCCACCATCAGAAGGAGCAGGGGTGTGTGTCTGTGTGTGAAAGAAAGAGGGAAAAAAGGATAGAGACGGATAGACTCTACATGCATTCAACAAAATAAAAAAGTAGACAAATTAACAAATAATTAATAAGAAAAAAAACGGCTTCGTATCTTTGAGAGAACTTTTTCCCATGCTCGTGTTTGCGGTGCGCTGCGGATGAACAGGAACGAGTCAGCGACACACATACAGCTCAGAGAGCAAAAGAAACTCAGGAAATGCATGGAAATCTAGATAGAAAGTGAAATAAAGTAAAAAAAAAAAAAATGTCCAGTAGGATGAAGCATCTCTAATGAAACACGGTGAAAGGAAAAGATGCGCGCGCTTTAAAATAGACAGCGCACCGCAACACCTGAACCATGTGCGTACTGCGCAAAAAAACTGTAAGACTAATCACAAAACATTACAAAATCTGGCGCACGTTTTACGGCAATTTCTACAAGTTGAAATAAACTGTCGCGTTCCGCTTAATGTGAGCTTTTTTTTTGATTGACGCGACGCGCATCAGTCCCGCATCGCATTGTCACATCAGGACATTAAAACTTACTCAAAGCGGCCTCGCGGAATGAACCGTAATAATGCAACGCTGCAGGTTTAACAGTTTAAATCCTTTTTTTTTAGAACAAAGTATTATTCTTACCTTGATAAAAGTCACTTAAGCTATTTAATCGCGTCCCAAGTGTTACTCATTAAACAATGCGCCACTGCTAAGCACGCTTAATGTCTCACTTTCTGTCTCGGCGTAGTAAACGGTCTGCGCATGCGCCGGCATTGCCGTCCACCATTTTCTGAATTTCTTCAATCAACCTCATTTGCATACATAGATGACGTCGGGCTGCGTCTGCATTGTATTGCCCATATAAGGACGAGAAAATTACGCGGGAAAGAGGGGCGGGGTCGCGTTGCCATGGCTTTCTTCCCCTCCGAATCCGTGCACTGCGATACAAGTGGGCGGAGCTATAGCTCGCTACTGGCTTTTACACAACAGCTGCGCAGATGTGACATGAAAAGCGCCCGAGCTCGAAAACTCGGTCAGGGAGAAAAGGGGCGGGAAAGAAGGAGATGGAGGAGAAGGAGAAGGAGGAGGAGGCGATGCGCTTTGAGTTCTAAACCACAGTACAGAGTGGAGAATACTCCTGAACACAGTCCAGAAAAATACTGACTGACTAGACAAGAACAAGTGCATAGAGTCTAAAGACTGCAAAGAGAGTAAACACCGGTAACCAGGCCCGCTTCTTGCCAACCATAGAAGGGTGGGCAGGCAGATATCCCAGGTGGGCAATAGATACTCTGTAAAATTCAACTAATTAGAGGATGGCATAGCAAAAATGTTGTTGTGCTAATATTCTTGCTTGGGTTTGGTTAAGAAGACATAATATTTTTAGTCAATATAAGCACAAATATGTTTTTAAAATGTTAAACACAGGGTTATTTCTTTTTTAAAGGTGGAGTGAAGTTTGGGCAAATAAAAATTAAATAATCAGGTAATATTTTTGAAAAGAGAAATTGAGTGAACTTTAGGAAATATCTGTGGAACTGGTTGGTGGATAATAGATAGATAGATAGATAGATAGATAGATAGATAGATAGATAGATAGATAGATAGATAGATAGATAGATAGATAGATAGATAGATGGCGGACAGACAGACAGACAGACAGACAGACGGATAGATAGATAGATAGATAGATAGATAGATAGATAGATAGATAGACAGATAGACAGACAGACAGACTAGACGATAGATAGATAGATAGATAGATAGATAGACAGACAGACAGACGGATAGATAGATAGATAGATAGATAGATAGATAGATAGATAGATAGATAGATAGATAGATACATTCTATACAGATAGAGGCTAGTGCACACCTCAGTGTTTTTAAACATCATATTTAAAATATAGTTTTACTTTTACTCTGATAATAATCTCCACTCTTCTGTAAAGGATTGTGCTGTGTGACTGTTTGGATTAGTGATCATTTAGCTAATTCATTTGGGTGTTCAGTGTGGTTGAGTCAGAGTCAGGGTTCTGCACAGGGCACTCAAGTTCACCAACCAGAACACAAAGTCTTCATAAAGATCAGGGACTTTGTGTACAGGGACATTGTCATAATGGAACAGTTTTTTTAAAGGAATAAAAGAACAATAAAAAAAAAAACAGTTATTCTATACAAGCGTGTGGCTTGGGGGAAACCACATATGATCAGTGGTGCACAGTTTATCATCAGAGTGAACATGCAGAATATTTCACCTGCACATTTATAAGCAAATGTAATTTGTTCAGCTTTATGTAGTGCATATTTTAATTCTAGAGTTCAAAACAGTTTGTTTCCTCCAGATGGTTGCTAAATTTAGTTTACATATATTTTTAACTAGGTTACTTGAATATCAGACAGATCATAAGAAATCCAGCATTAAATTCGCCTTTACTCTAAGTCCTCCACCCCAAATAAATAAAGTAACTAATTAGATCAATAAATATTCTGTCAATGGAACAACTACCAGCTTTGAAAAGTTTTAAGTTTATAAAATCTGATATAAGCCAATTATAACACAATTAGTTTAATTTTAAAATGATTAAAGATTGATTTTAGGATGAATGTAAGATTAGGATAAAAGGATAAAAGTCTCTACAAAGTCATTTCTTTGTCATTGATGCTGCCAAAATGATCGATTCCGTTGCAGAATGTTTGGGTGGAGACCGGCATTGGGGTTAGGCCACATGATGTTTGACCTGAGTCAATGATGTGTTTATAAAAAATGCTTTAAATATTTTTAAAATAAGTCTGTAATGGAAAAGTGGTAGCTTAATAGTTTAGTTGCTGATCGAAAGATTATGGGTTTAATTCCCAGCACCACCAAGCTGCCATCAATGAGCCCCTGAACAAGGCCCTTAACCCTCAACTGCTCACTTGGATAAAAAACTGAGATATATTATCACTTTGGATAAAAGTGTAAATGTAATAATATGTAAATTTAATACTTAATGCTAATGTAGGAAGCAGGGGTCAGAGCACAGGGTAAACCTACTGTTGTACAGCATCATAAATAAATATATCAGTTCTGAATTTATATCCTAAATGAAAGACAAATAACATTCAAAAGACCCATAAACACAGTGTATTTAATGAAAGGTTCCATAAACATGACAGCAACTATCCCAACCAATGGGAAAAATGATCCTTTTCCAGATTTTTAGGAAAAAGCCTCGACAATACTTTCATCTGAAAGAAAACAGTTCCACATAGTCATAGGGCAAAAGTGGTTAAGATCCTGGAACAGGTTTAAATCAGGACAGTTACGAACCCTAAATTAAGCTAACTAATTTCCAAGTAGAATTCCCAGCTCCAGTATGCAATAGCATCATGGAAAAAGAGGAATGATCCAGTGTTATGATCATGTTTGCCAGCTGCTTTAGAGAAACATGTTCATTAAACTTTACACATGTACATTTATACCAATATTACACCAGTACCAACCAGAACCAACCACAATCAGCATAGATGGATTAACAGGCAGCAATTCATTATTTATGCAAACACACACACACAATATAGCCAAAGTATTCAGGACACCTGAACATCATCTCTCTGCTCCAGATGTAGCCTCACTCCCCCCCCCCTATAATAACTCCCACACTTTGCAGGTTTTCCACTAGATTGTGTTGTGTGAATGTGTGGATTTGTGTTCATTCAGCTACAATTGTGTTAATAAGATCAGACACTAATGTTGGGTGAGGAGGTCTGGGGTTCAGTCGGTGTTCCAGTTCATCCTAAAGGTGTTCAGTGGAGTTGAGTCAGAGTGTAAACACTTAAGACATTCCAGATAGTTCTTGTGGTACAGTTTGGGTAAAACACAGTTATTGGTGTGATGGGTAGGTGTCCACAAACATTTGGCCATATAGTGCTTGTACCAGTCAAAAGTTTTGACACACCCTCTTATTGTTAGTATTTTTAATATTGAAAACATTAAAATTATGACCAGAAATGTTGAATAACCCAGAAAACGTTTGATGATATTTTTTTAGATTTATAGCAGACTTTCACTTCTCACTTCTGGTGACCAATTTCTTCTTTTTGCAGAGTTTTTTAATGCTATAATATAAATTAGTACAATAGTTGTAGTAGCACTAACTGGGTTCTTAACCCTGTATCCACACTTTCGTTGCACAGGAAATGTCTGAAGATTATTTCAGGTAAATAGATGATAAATGTAATTATAAGTTGGCCAAGTTTTCATCACAGCTAAATGTAGCTATTTGAGACAATATAAAACTTTCTCTGGGGTCAACACTTGTATTGTCTTCTTATCCCTCGTAACATTTGTCCCAATAAGCAAAAAAAATAAATAAATAAAGCATGAAACATGTTTACCCTCTTCTAGGTTCCACAATGATTATTTCAAGGACTAAAATCTTTTAAAACAAGTCACGTTCCACTTTTTTGTTTGCTGTATCATTCCATGTGTGCCAATCAATAGTTTGTACATAAATAATAAACAACCAATGTTGAAAGAAATTGTAAAAAGCCACTAAATGAGAACGTGTGTCCAAACATTAGACTGGTAGCATGTGTGTACGCGTACATATACACACACACGAAGGGGTATCAAAAGTTTCGGCATATTCCAAAAAATACTTGCGCTGCCATCTGTTGGCATGTCTTGGAACTTTTTGATGGCCTGTTGTATATGGGTAATGAACAGTTTTTAGCAAAATGTCAGTTATTTACATGATCTAGATCATTTCCATTTCCTTGTAAACACATAGTAGAGGGGGAGAGGGTAAGAAAATAGCCTTCCTGACTTATTATAAATTTGAGTTAAAACATCACTTCTCCCGCAATCTTCATGCTATGCCCATGATTCCGATACCATGCCCGAAAGACATCTTGCTAAAATGTGGTTACTTCCCTGTATCTGTTTATACAATCAATAAGTTCAATCTGCATCCTTTCTTCTACCAGTGTCACAAAAGCATTGCTTAAAAATAAATAGACAGACTTAATTCTGAAAACAGAGGGAAAAAAACAAAAAACAAAAAACAAAAACGCACTTTACAGATTCACACTTCAGTTCAGACATGGTGAAAAAACTAAAATTCAAACACAGTAAAACAAATTCACATCCCTTGTAGCAGAGAACTAATGATGTTAGAACAGCTGGCTAAACTTCCTGTAGCTGTTAACAGTCCATAGATTTCCGCAATGTTTCTCTATTACAAATAATACAGTGTGTGAACATAGATTTAGCCTTGAAGACTCAAAACAAACAAAGAAAAACTGCAGCAGGTCAAATAGACCTCGCTAAAGCATATTACAGGAAATATAATTTTAGCTCAAAATATAGGCAGTGAAAAGAACATCTGAAAGGAAAAGAAAATGATTTAATAACTGGTTAACTTTTTGTCCTCTTCGGAGCAGGAGACGGCAGAAAATTGTGTTGTTTTTTGCATTCTTTTAACTTTCAGTGTTTCCTTATTATTATAAAAGTCAGAGCAATTCTTCCAGCACAACTCGGGTTAATACTGATGGGCAAAATAAAAGCCCACTCTACTCTTTTATATTTTACATCACACTGTGTCGCTGGAATGTTATTCACAAATGTGTGTTTGACTCGGGTGATCCAGATAATCCAGTCTGCTGGGTTAAAAAATAAATAAATGAATAAATGTCATCCTGTGAGAAAATTATTCAGAAAACCTGAATAATTCATATTTTTTTTGGTTGCTTACTGCTTTAATGTGTGTGATTTCGCTTCTAGTGAAGGAGGTTATTAAATTCCTCTGAAGCCACTTAATACTGAAACTCTACAAAGCCATGAACGCAATACTTCTTAGTCAATTCTGTTCCTGCAGCACAACTGAGGCGCTGATCATTTTATTTTTTAAAGGTGCAACTATAGCTGCCCATCTTGGGGGCAAACGCTAGGAGCAGGAATAAAGAGTCAAAAATCAGTCCGAACCAAAATTGAAAGACCACTTTTATCCTTTTGTGTGAATCCTGGTTCGTCTGCAGGTTCTAGAGCAGCTGACGTGTTATTCTAAAGTGGCAGAAGCGGTGGTGTTAAAGGAGACGGCAGTTCTACGAAAGCTATAGCTCCACCCCTTTAGTGAGGGAGGTCTCCAGAGTAATGCGAAAGTCGCGCAGTGACTGCAGGACGTTGATAAGAAAGACGACAGCTTGATTGTTGCGGAGCAACGCCGTCTCCTCGTACATACGCATGATGATGGGACACTCGAGTAGTAGGGGGAGCCAGTGAGGCAGCAAACGATCTCTAAACACAAAGAGAGGCAAAAAAATAAGAAGAGATTCTACAATATAGTCAAACAAATACAGTTAAACTCATCTCAGACATCATGTCCGTTAACGGTCAGCTATACGTTTGATACGTATGGCAAACAAAACTGACACGGTGGGGATTTTTTTTTAAATTTTATACACATTTTAATCTACTATATTGTACAATTTTAGTTTTGTTTCTTTTTTGTTTAAATATTTTTATTCCTGTAATTCATCTCAGTATTTTATTCTTGTACTGTCACTGTTACATAAATGATAAGCAGGAGATCAGTGGGTAAACTGATCTGAACTGTTATCAAAAGATCATGGGTTCAAGTCCCTCCAACATCGAGCTGCCACGCTGTCGGCCCCTAAGCAAGGGCCTTAACCCTAAACTCTGTTGTACAAACGGGATAAATGTAAGTTTCTCTGGATAACAGGGTCTGCCAAATGCCAGGACATGTATACGTAAAATAAATAGTTGCATGCAGATCTGTGTTTTGTTTTTGTTTTTTTTAGAGATTTTACACCCCTAGTCATCATGCTGAACTGTGATTGGTCCTTTATATGTCGTCCAGATGCCCTTTTGGTCAATAAAAGTTTCTGTGAAGTTTGTTTATAGACACCCTGTAATGTCCTCACCTTATCCCAAGGCAGACCAGCAGCTGGAATTTGCCGTCTTTGCCCAAGCTGCGTGATGTGTTGTTGATGGCGTTTGCATAGCGGCAGAGGGAGTTGCAACTGGAGCCGATGGGTCGCTGCAGATCAGCCATCTGATCAGAACTCTCCATGAATGCCACCGACCTCTCTGTTTAACACACCACCCCACACAGAAGAGCACATGGTATGATCATATAGTTAACATTAAAACATAGATCTGTACGTACAGTGATAAAGTCTTAAGCTGGAGCAGCGTTTAAATCTACACAGTCAAACGGGGATGCAGAACTGCGATGTCGGTGCAAACAGTAAAAGTAGTTTAATGCAGGTCAATGCAGATGTTGGGTCAGGAAAGACTGAAGTCAACAAAAGTACATAATTCGTCAGCTTTATAGCGAGCGATGGCAACTTTGATCATGATATGGTATGCAAAACGGCAAAGGCAATTTTCAACTCTATTATCCTCTTGACTACAACTTACATATGTTAAACTTGGAAGATCTCAGCAGGGCTCACTGGGAGACTAAATGTCACCCACCAGCGGTTGCAGCGATGACTTATGGAACGTTTTTTACTGGGATCCCATCACCAGTGAAAAGACTTAATATCCAACTACCACCCATCCTCTTACTGAGATTACAACCAAGTGTTGGGTACGACTTGTGTTAGATATACGCGACAACTGAACTCATGGCTCATAAAATTTGCCGTTACATGGACGAATTCACAAAGAAAGCAGAGGCATGGCAACAGACCTTTTGGGGTATTAAGGGATGAAGCCAAAGCTATAAGCCAAATTAATTTTAACTCCACAGGAGGAACTAAACCAACCCAGTGGAAAATAAACATCCCAGTGATAGTGGTAGTGATGGTAGAATCGGCAGTGGTTAAGATGATGGGTTCATTTCCCAGAACCACCAAGTTTCCACTGTTCAGCTCCTAATCAAGGCACTTAACTCTAAATTTCTCAGTTGTATAAAAGAGATAAATGTAAGCTGCTCTGGATAAGAACGTCTGCCAAATGATGTTAATGCAAGTAAAGCATTAGGTGGTCTAATAGTAAAAGATTTGTTTTTCTGTATTCTTTTAATGACCTACAGCTTTAACATGTTAACATGGCATGAAAGAGTATATCTGCTAGCTGGGGTACTCCTAATGAATAAACATTAAAATAAAACAATTTTATTTTAAAATAAAGCAGCAAAAAGACGTGTTTTGTTTTGTTTGTGATTAGACTAGGAGAAATTTAAAGCGGAGCTCACCTATAAAGTCCCAGAGAAAGACACTCTTCTGGAAGAGGCGTGCTGTGCGGAAGCCGTAGTAGAAGAACTGCTCCAGAGCTGCCACCAGACCTCCTTCTCCACACAGCAGGACCGTCAGACTCCCTCTCTGACCACAACAAGCAACAGAATGAGTCACTTTCCACAATAAACACTAATGCAATAAAGCCACACACACACACACACACACACACACACACACACTACCTCCTTCTCTGGCTTGTGAAAATGTTTTACAATATTGTTTACAGCTTCACTGATGGCTTCCTGGATCTGATCTGCTGTTGGTTCTGAAATAAAAGATGATACCACCCACATCAGCAGACTGTTACATCTCGTAACTAGGCAGAAAAAGTTGCCATCTTTATGCAAACTTACTGCTGCCTCGGCCTGTGATGGAGCTGATGCTGATTCGACGAATTTGTGAGGGTGAACGCTGAGGAGGCGGCGTCTTCGAACCTCGCCCTGCCTCCTCCTCACTGCACGGAGACACCAATTCACCGATTAGGATTCGCTCCAAACTGCCATCGTCCACACCCTTCCCCAGCCACCGACCACAAGGAAATCTGAGACAAAAATCAGCCAAGAGAGAAAAAGGCACAGATTTACATTGAAAGCAAAAAAGTAACAGAGAAATAAAATCTGATGTGTACACACATAAAGAGCATTATCCGCACACACACAAGCAGATGTACACACCTACAAACAGCTGTACAACACACAGGCATGTATATACACACAGCTGTACAAACCCCCACGAACAACTGAACACACACCCACATTATCGGTACTTGCAGACACCTGTACACATGGTCTAATATGGGAATATAGTTGTTTTGTTTTTTTACTGCTTTACATGGCCATCAGTCTTTTCTGTTCTTTTTCTTGTTTCTATTGGAGTTCGTTTTGGCATCATCATGGAGGTAATGCAATCTGACTTAAATAAAAGGGTTGTAAGGTGTGCCTCTTACTTGTACGCATGTCCTGTAATCTCATTGCGAACCATCACACAGTCCACCAGCCACTTGGCCAGAAGTCCCGAGTTGTCGTGTCCCAGCTGGACGGTGGTGAGTTTCCCCAGGTTCTGACACTGCAACAACAATGAAGCAAGTACTGAAATGTGCAGAAAGGTGACGGTGATGGAAAAGAAAACTATTACACCCATTAAGAGAAACAGTGCCAAGTCTCACACACCAACTACGCCCCAAAAGAATCATGCAGCACTCCAGAACTACTAAAGCACACGACCTCACGGTGTCCCGGAAGACTACACCATGTAAACCCGTCTTGAATGTCATTTTCAGGACAACTCTGATATAAAACATCCAGAACAGACGAAAGTAACAGAACTCTTTTATGCAAGACATCTGCATGAAAATGACATGTTTCAGTTCTACAGGAAAATCCAGCGAGGAAGTGAGAGGGGAAAAAGAGAGAAAGAGTAAGAGAAAAAGAGAATGAGGGATGGAGTGAAAGAGCTGTGATGAAATGTACTCCTGACCTTGAAGGGGATGGAGAGATGTGAATGAGCCCTAAAGGCAGACTGGGGAAAGAAACATGGCGGATTAGGACATGACATGATTGACAGTGATGCAGCCTCCTCCTCTCAACACTCAGTGTAACACACACACACCTTTATACCATATATGTACACACCTGTATAAACACACACCTTCACCTGTATACGCGCATACACACACCTGTATACAAGTATACACACCCCTACACCGGTACACCCACTGCATCAGCCTATCCATTGTTGCCTGATTTATAAAACAGATATCATATCATTATCAAGAACTGGCTGTGCTCTGCCATCAAACATCAAAAGTTTAAAAACCCAAAGGTGTTCAGTGGAGTTGAGTCAGAGTCAGGATTCTGTACAGGACACTCCAGTTCTTTCACTCCAGCCAGATGCTGAAACAGTGTTTGAGTCTCTTAGTTCTAGTAAAGATATATTGGAATGATACAGCATACCAAAATTCTAGACAACTGCGTGACTCGGAGTTGTGGTAACAGTTCGGGAGAGACACACTGAGTATGCTGGTTAGGTGTTTATAAAATTTTAGCCTTATAGTGTATATGATGAGAGTCTTGATGAGGAGAAGAAGTTTTATATCTGCATATGAAGCAGAATCCGAAGGCATAAACATATAATGACTGATGATTTTAGACCAATGGAAATGCTGTGGCCTGAAAGGTTCGCAAAATGTCAAGCTTCCAACTGCCTGAATGAGATTTACTCTCCTTGTAAATGTCACCGTCTCAAAGCACTAAAATCAGATCTTAACAATTTATTCTGAATCAATGTCATTTCAGATTTCTACTCTATTCATTACTTGGAATTCCATAGAACTAACAGAAACATGCAAAGTTCATTTATTAAACTTTTTTTAGCCAAACACTTATGTGCTGTACTTTTTTTTATCCAAATGCAAGTCTTTAATTCATTAATTCAGCATGAAAGCAAATTCCAGCTCATTCAAACACCTGAAAGCTGTAGTAAGAACAAGCACGGGACATTTCATTTTGAATATTTTTTTGTTATTTCTTTTAGAACTAAAAACAGTCCTAAATGACATAGGCAGAGCTCTCAAACAGGAAAGGTGACATATTTTGCTGTTACTCTCATGCTTTTAACTAATTCACACAAAACCTCTCTATCACTATGGGAAACCGTTGCCATGAAAACAGCAGAACTGACGTCAGGAAACTCACATCAAACGTCATCTCCAGAACGTTCTTCGGGATCTGCATGACACCCGAGTCGCCGAGTTCACCTGACACGCACACCCAGGGATTCGAGGTGGTTATGGTGTTACTCAGCTTTTTAATAGGGATGATGACGACCCGGTACGGAATCACTGCAAGGACAAATATGGGGGGGCGACCACAATTTAGTGCAAGTAAAATGGACTATAATAACAAAACAACATTAGGAACACGAAGAGAGAACCTGGGAAAGGAGGACGTATATAATATGTCCTATTTACTAGTAAACACTGTTTATGGGTAGCTTTATTTACATGTAATAATTTTGTGCACTATTGTACACCATTGTGTAGCATAGATAGTGCAAGTCATGTAGTGTGTTTCTACTTAAAAATTAAAATATGTTGGAGACTTTTAATGTACTTAAATCCAAAACTGATGGAAAAAAAGAGCAACTTTGTTTATTTTACCTTAAATGTCAAGTATTTAGAGAGTGTTATGTTACACTTAGTTTGTAATCTACCAAATCAGAATCGATCCATTAAAAGCGTTTGCCAGATGCTGGAAATGTAACACGATATCATAGCATTGTCATATTATATAACATTATTAACCAACAACTAGGAAACAGCTAGTAAACAGAGACATGTCATGTGGATTAGGTCATTTAGGACACAGATCCAGCGTCTCTTGGTCTCTCTCTCTCTCTATCCGTCTATGTATATTTATTCATCTCAGTGCATGATTTCCTTCCCATAGGAAGTGACACAGGAGCTACATCATACAGGAAGTGACATTGAACTAGATGAGGTTTTTCTATTTTTACTTTACATAGTATGCAACCTGGCCCATTTACATTCAAAGATGTGATGAAAGCAAAAAGCCTGTGTGTGTGTTTACGCACTGATGGTGGTAAAGACGCTGGTAAAGCAGAAGTAGTCCACAGTGTTCAGACTCAGAAGATGGAAAAGGAACTGCTCCTTCTCTTCTTCACATCGCAAAAATGCATATCGCTTATACAGCTTCCTGTGGACATATTACACATTTAGTACACACACAATATAAATTTTTAAAAAATAAAATAAATAAATAAATAAAATACACCTGCTGTATACACAACCCCACAAATATTACTTGCACTAGAACTGTTTTTTAATAAGATAGTATATAAAACATTCTTTAAAAAATCTTTTCAATAAAACAATGGTGTTCTTGCCAGTCCCTCTGAAACTATCAAACTACCAACACTTATTAAAAGTATACATTTTACTTTTTAAAATAAAACTTCCAGGACATGTAACACATATTGTGGCGGGAAAAAAAGGTTTTTTATGTCAGCTGGAGGCAGGAGATGTCAAGAAAATCATCATCATCATCATGAAATCTCTCATAACTTAGGAGGTTATTGAGGACATTTTCTATAATTTTTAAAATTGTTTATCTTGCATGAATTCATTCACGTGTTTACAGAAATTTGCCATGTCGAATTAGCAATCCCTATACAAAGCGCAACACATGACATGCAGACAAACTATCAGATACCATAGGAAACTAGTCACCAGAACTTTAGAATAAGTAATTGTTTTGATTAGTTAAATCATAGGCCATGTCTATAATTTAATAAAACAAGGTAATAAGTTGAGAGAAAAACTAATTCTTTATACTGTAGTTAATCATCATCATCATCATCACCATGCAAGCTAAGGCACTTCAGCTGAGCACCGATTGTCTTTATCTTGGGAGTACTGCTGTATTAAGGACTGCATTCATATTGTAACCCAGCATGAAATGAACAGAAATTATGTTTGATTATATGATTGTGATATTGTAGCACTCCAAATGTTATGTTCACATGCTGATTTTTCTGAAGGCAAGCAATAATTTTGGCGGGTACAATATTTAACTGTGTGTGTGAGCATGTGTGTACAGGTGTATGTGTGTTCATTATACTTGGTTATAGCTTGGTTAGAAAGCAACTGTTTGAGGTGTTGGGACAGAAGCTTCTTCTCCAGAGACAGACGAATCCAGGCTCGTGCTCTTCCTACATCAGTCTTGATTTCCCCCATGTTCTGGATGTGTCTGTGAGAAAGAGAGAGAGAGAGAGAGAGAGGGTGAGAGAGAGGGTGTGTATGCTCAGACACAGCTGTGGGGAAACATCAAGTGTGTTTCGCATTCTCGAATACACTTTTGTTAGTTTAGGACTAACAACCAGCTACTGGGTGGTTGGATGGAAGTAAACCCAGGGATTCATTTGATTAGCTGACTGACTGATGCCAGCAAACAAGCACATGTGCACTCGCATCTAACCTGCTTTACAACCTGTATGTCTAACATTTAAAATAAATTTAAAATCCGTCCGAAACAGGTCATAAACAAAACTCCAAAAACCCTGAAATTAAACCACACACTAATAAAGATGTTTGATTACGTTAAAAAATCTTGTAAGTTCATACTTCATGTGTTTTGTTCGGTAGCCAAGGAACTAACAAACAGTCTTCATTAAGCACACACAGACCTGGGATGAAATAGTGCTCCAAAACCTTCCCACACAGAGAAAGGTTTCTAAACAGCAGCAGAGTAAAGTTTAGGCTTAAGCAAAAACATAAAACAAAATAAAAATTACAGAAAAATACTTCATATCAGCATCTATAGCAGTTTTCATAGCAGAATCAAAGCAGGTAAAGCAAGATGTTGATAGTTTTTGTAGCATTATGTCTCGCGTTACAGGCAGACGAATGCGGGAAAGATTTTAATAAGGAAACTCAAAGTATCGGAATACATAACAGGATTTAACAGACATACAAACAGTCCACAAATGGTAAAAAACAAAATTAACCAGAAACAACAGGGCAAACAGGGTAACTCAGAGGCAGACCAAAGACTCAAAAGACAAGCAGATTTTGTCAAACAAAGAATTTCACTGTCAGTGTTACAAGGAGTGTGTATACTATATGATGACAGAGTACAGTGTGTGTCTATATACAGTACAGTACGGTGGTGAGTGATCAGAGACAGACGAGTGAAATTAGAGCTGGAAGGTTACGAGAGAACATGTGCTGGTGGTTGCTGGGAGTTGGAGTCTAAGTCGCGTGCTGGGACATTTTTTTTCGGTAGTCAGATCCCGGCAACAGGAGAAGCTATGGGAGTTTTATGAGTTTAATGTTTAGTGTTGTTAAAGAGCATAACTGATCGTTATTATTTGTCATATATGGTTTCTAGAGATTACTGTTTAATAGCAAAGCATGTGTAAGTGTCCAGTAAGGTGTTGCTTTCATATTGTTTAATAATGTCTGAATTTAAAAGAGTTGTTCAGGAATTGCCTTTCACAGCATTGATGAGTTTGTATTGATTTATTCTGCTTCCTACGTTTTTATGAGCTAGTTTTCTTTTTCTGCCTAAGGGCTTTCTCAGAACAATGTTATATATATATATATATATATATATATATATATATATATATATATATATATATATATATATATATATATATATATATATATATATATATTGGTTTGCTATAATTCGTACACTCCTGCTGTTGTTGCACTGGGGGGTCACTGCTGAGTATCCTTTGTAATTAAGACCTGGGAAGTTTTCACCAATTTCACTTCTCAATCCAACATTTTTCCCTTGTTTTCGATAACAATTCAACACGCTGCAGTAATGAATCCATTGCTCTCACCTCATGTCCTGTACGACTGATACAAGCAGCGCTGGCAGACCGGCAGACGACTCAGACCTCCGCTTATCCTGTCCGTTAGATACTGTGAAGCAGATGGATAAACAGGCAGATTAAAAGAAACTTGTGCTTTTCTGTGTGGGCATGAAAACATCTAATGTGAATGTGTATTGTGTTTTGTACCTGATAAGTCACCCTGCTGCTGCTGCACACTTTTCTCCACTGTGTCCTGGTAATGTCTTAAATGGGACCATAATGCAGACTTTCCCTGCAAACAGACACCATCTCAACTGTCCATTATGAAACTTAAATGTGATTCAGACAGTACAAACCAAAACTCACGATAGAACGCTGACTATGTGCATGAGTCGGTAAACCTGTCTGAAGGATCACCTGTTTGATTTGCAAGCCATGGCTCCAGATTCTCTCAAGCAGGTCACACAGACTGGCGATAAGGGTGTTCTCCTCCAGACCGGTTATATTCGCCTCTCCATGGCCGAGCTCCACAGCCTCTCGACCCATCTTTTCCACCAACATCCGCTTAGTCTAAATCCAGAACACAATAATAGTGAGTGAGTGAATGAAAGACCGAGATAACCCAAAAGACCAAAAAAGGTCCATGAGCCCATACACACCTTCATTTTGCATTCCTTTAGTAAACCTTCCACAAACTTGGAGTTGGTCTGAGCGATGACCGCAGGTGAAAGGTCAGAAAGTTTGGGTTGCCTCAAATTCTTCCCCAAACTGCGTGCCTCCTGCAAGAACTTCTACAGAGACATGTATACAGAGAATGAGAGAGACTCGCATGCCCAAAAAAATTCAACACAATATTTTAACATACCTGCTAAGGACTGCTTTTTATATTTGTTACTACTCTAAAGTTGATCTTTAAATTGTTTTTGTATGTGCTGCTTTAACACAGAAGTATATCAATCTGTTTTTTCATTTGTTTACCTGTCTATATAATTATTAATCTATATAACCATGCATCCATCTCTTCATCTATTTTTTTATCCATCATTGTAAAAATCTCACCTATGGTGGATATAACGCTCAATAAGAAGACGGTTTACAATTACACTACATGTCACTCACAGAACGGCTTTGAACACATCAGGGGTGATCGCGAAACAAACCACATAACATTTAAGACTTATGTTATGGTATGTTAAAAATAATTGCAGCAGTAGGGAGATAAAGACAAGAACAGAAATAAAGAAAGAGTGAGAAAAAGAACGAGAGAGAGAGAGAGAGAGAACATCTCATTTGAGTCTTTTGATTCGTGACTCATCCCACTTCCTTCAGGTCAGGACAAAACAGACAAACAAAAGAAAGTGAGGAGGATTTTCAGGTGTGTACGCAAGTACTCAGGTTATAGAGTTTCTGCGCTCGTTTGCTTTATTGCCGTTTAGACAGTGTGGCATCAAAGATGTATTCTCTTCAGCGTATAAAAGATCTTACTAAAAATAATAACAGTAAGAGATTATAGTGTAAAACCAGAATTGTAAACTGCCCTTTGGGTGATTTACAGTTTTACTGACCGTTACTGTACTTATAAATTTCGGAGTGGATGATTAGCCTTTATCATTCAAATAGTAAAAGTAATTTAAATCAGATTTCTCCAAATTTTTTTTTTTTCTTCTGGTATTTTAATCTAAATCTCAAAAGCATTGGTATTCCGGAAGCGCTGGGAATTCCTCATCAGGCCTCATTGTGCTTGTCTCATGTTTGGGTTTGTATCGAGGCTTGTTCAAACAGCTCTCGGATGGGCACATGATAGCAGGCCTCAAACATACCAGGCTGTAGAAGGTGAAGGATTTTTGGGGTAGATGTGTGTGCAGGGTTGCTGCCTTGACACACTCCAGGGAAGCCAGAGAGCTCAAACTACCCTCCACAGGCTGTGAAGTGGTACAGCCCACCACCCAAAGCGTTCAAAGGAGTGATGGCATGAAGCAAACAAACGATAAGAGAAAAATGGAAAGCAAAACAACAACATGCAGATAAATAAATAAAACAACCAGGAAATAGAAAGCAATGCAAGACAACCAACATGCTCTAAAAAGATTTTGCATGCTAATTATGTAATGTTAAAAAGTCACTGCTGAATATGGAATAACGCAGAGACTGAAAATGACTGGATAATAGAAGTGTGATCGCTGCCATTCATAGTAATGACTGAATAAACATCGAAGCATTTAATGGATTAAGAGGGTATCCCCACCACCATAAGTGACAAAAGAAAGAAATTAGAGGCAGACAGAGAATGAACTATTGTACTGCACCTCTTTAAGCTCGCTGTCCAGGCCCAGATGATCAGTGTGCTGTCTGTTCCAGTCTCTCCGGCGCTGAGCCGGACCAGTGCGATTAGACCACCTGCTGACATAAAACACATCAACATCGGCATGCGCACCATCAGACCAGTGAAAGAACCACTTTTCTAATCTGCTCTAGAATAATATTAAAGCTACAGTGAGACAGTAATACATGTGGGAAAAGCACATTTAAAAAAAACATGCTGTTTATAATGAGCTTCTGCACGTCTGTGCTGTTTTTCTTTTGCTCACTTTGCACTCTCTTTTGCATCCTATGCTTTAATTTCTTTTGAACATTCTTCCTCTTTCGCACCCCCTCTTCCTCACGGTCTTTCCCTTCTCTTACCGTCTCGCACTCATCGAACTCTCTCCTCCTCTTTCTTACACCCTTGCTTCTCTACTCTCTTTTGCACTCCCTCTTTTTCTCTTCCGCTCTCTCTCTCCCTCTTCGGAACTCCATCCTTCTCTATTTTTGAATTGCGCTCTCTCTCCATCAGTGTCTCACAATCTTTTTTTCACAACTCATTATTTTCTTACTAAAACTCTAAGATTGGCATTGGCAGTGTTTGTTACTTTACAATATAAAAATAAAAACAAAAGAGCATTCAGCAGTAAGTGACCAATTTTATAAATATGGACAATAGTGAGAAAAGGAACCCTCCTCCAGGAGATAAAATACTCCCATTGAGGCTTACAGTTTTCACTGATACAGGAACAAAGCAGCAGTACAGGAGGTTAACTTTATCCATCCTTAACTGTTTAAACATTTAGGAGAATGCAGCAATAATCACTGGTATACACAGAACATCACAAACAGTTTGTCCCTTTATTATAAACATCAGCACCATTCATGCAATTGTATCCTGTCAGGAACATCTACCTCCACCGGTCATCTAGCCATCATCACTGGTTCATTAGTGGGTGGCACAAATTAAACAGAGTGGGAGAACTGGATAAAACAACCTGGATCAGGAATCAGGATTCAGGATCAGGACCACACTCACTTGTTGTTGGTGGGGCCTGAGGCCAGCACGTCTGCCTGCAGCTTGGGGAAGAAGCCCTGCTGGTATTTACCCTGGCCGATCTTCATGTCCAACAAGTGAGGGTGAATAGCAGTGTGATCGATTTTCATCAGACGCTGCTCAATGGCCTGAGCTAGAAAACAGAACAGAAAAAAAAAAAAAAAAAAAAAAAAAAAAAAGACATTAAATATAAACATTCTTGAGTCTCAAGCTGAATCCTTGACTATTACTCTTCGGAAATTTAAACTATTAAAAATAATATAAGACTATCAAAACATTACTTCATACCAAGAAGAAAACATCTTGGAGGCAACTTAGACACACACACGAGATCATAAATCATGATCATATACACACGCGCCTGCGATCATGATCAGGTGTGCTCTCTTGGCTCCTATCCAAACATTCACGTACAGTAAGAGTTAACAACAGCGTATGAGCTTACCGGACTCATTGAGAAGGCTGCACCTCTGGTAAACGGAGGAGCGCAGGGTTGGAGCACGTACATTGTAGAGGCGGGCTTTCTCAATGCGCCCATCAAACACACGCAGCAGGGGCTCCTTTTCCTCCCACTGGGACAAAATTTTATTGTCGATAAAGGTGGCGAACATCTGGGTCTCGATAAAGCGACAGAGAAAAGGCAGGTTTGGCTCAGGCTGGTCTGAGAGGAAGGAAGCCTAGGTAGACAGAGAGAGACAGAGTGAGAAGGTAGAAAAGGAAAACAAAAACAACAACATACAAGTTTGACTTCATACAAAGTTCTACATTCAGATTTGGAAGAAAAGAGGAGATGAAAGAAGAGATAGAGAAAGAGAAAAAAGAGAAAAGGGTAAATAAGAGAAAGCAAAAATGAAAAAAAAGGAAAAATAGAAAAAGTAAATGAAAAAAGAAAATAGAAAATGAGATAAAAAATGAGAAGAAAAACACTTGTAATTACAAGTAAAAAAAATTAAATATAAAAAAAAAAAATGATTTTCCTGGTTTGTGTAGGAAAGTCTACACATAGCCACATTGAGAGACGAATTCAGTGTGTTCTTTGGTAACCTTGTCGAAGTTGTGCATCTGTTCACGGTTGGACAGCCAGGACTCCAAATCTGGCGAGTTCTGAATGACGAACGCCTCGTAATCAGCAAACATCGCAACGAATCGAGCAGCAAACACCTCCCTGAGCTGCACGTTCAGCTTGGCATTCCTGAGCTCCTCCTGATCGATGCCAGTCCTCAGTGCTGCAGTGTTCTCCTCCACTAAAGCCTTCTGCCCGGCCGCCAGCTCCTCCAGACGAGCCACCTTCACCCCCGTGCGCTTGGCTAATGCCTGGAGCCGCTCCAGAGTCGGGTTTCCATGCAGCAGGTCCACAACATCTAACGGCAGATTTCCGTTCCTCCCGTCGTCTACCAAGTCTCTCAGCATTTCGGTGCCAGTCACACAGGGCTGCGTGGAGGCGGGTGGAGGCGAGGAAGTGCCTCCTTCTAGAGGCAGGCCATAACTCAACAGCAGCTCACTCAGCTCCTGGATTAACTCGGCCTTGTTGGGGAACTGGGGGAAATCCTCAGGAAGCTCCAGGCTATGATTGTCAATGTCCACAAAGCACAGGTTCGCCTGGAACAACACAAAATTTAAAAAATGACTAACAAACTTCTACACACTAGTTTAATGTGATCATTACCAAGAAATCCAATTAGGGTCGCAAACAGCAATGTAAAGTGTGAATGCCGTGAGATCACAGAAACAATTCTTAAGTCTAAATGTAATATATATATATATAACAGGGAGTGCAGAATTATTAGGCAAGTTGTATTTTAGAGGATTAATTTTATTATTGGACAACCACCATGTTCTCAATGAAACCCAAAAAACTCATTAATATCAAAGCTTAATATTTTTGGAAGTAGTTTTAGTTTTTAGTTTGTTTTTAGTTTTAGCTATTTTAGGAGGATATCTGTGTGTGCAGGTGACTATTACTGTCCATAATTATTAGGCAACTTAAGAAAAAACAAATATATACCCATTTCAATTTTTTTTTTTCACCAGTGAAACCAATATGACATCTCAACATTCACAAATATACATTTCTGACATTCAAAAACAAAACAAAAACAAATCAGTGACCAATATAGCCACCTTTCCTTGCAAGGACACTCAAAAGCCTGCCATCCATGGATTCTGTCAGTGTTTTGATCTGTTCACCATCAACATTGTGTGCAGCAGCAACCACAGCCTCCCAGATACTGTTCAGAGAGGTGTACTGTTTTCCCTCCTTGTAAATCTCACATTTCATGATGGACCACAGGTTCTCTATGGGGTTCAGATCAGGTGAACAAGGAGGCCAAGTCATTACTTTTTCTTCTTTTAGACCCTTTCTTGCCAGCCACGCTGTGGAGTACTTGGACGCGTGTGATGGAGCATTGTCCTGCATGAAAATCATGTTTTTCTTGAAGGATGCAGACTTCTTCCTGTACCACTGCTTGAAGAAGGTGTCTTCCAGAAACTGGCAGTAGGACTGGGAGTTGAGCTTGACTCCATCCTCAACCCGAAAAGGCCCCACAAGCTCATCTTTGATGATACCAGCCCAAACCAGTACTCCACCTCCACCTTGCTGGCGTCTGAGACGGACTGGAGCTCTCTGCCCTTTACCGATCCAGCCACGGGCCCATCCATCTGGCCCATCAAGACTCACTCTCATTTCATCAGTCCATAAACCTTAGAAAAATCAGTCTTGAGATATTTGTTGGCCCAGTCTTGACGTTTCAGCTTGTGTGTCTTGTTCAGTGGTGGTCGTTTTTCAGCCTTTCTTACCTTGGCCATGTCTCTGAGTATTGCACACCTTGTGCTTTTGGGCACTCCAGTGATGTTGCAGCTCTGAAATATGGCAAAACTGGTGGCAAATGGCATCTTGGCAGCTGCACGCTTGACTTTTCTCAGTTCACGGGCAGTTATTTTGCGCCTTGGTTTTTCCACACGCTTCTTGCGACCCTGTTGACTATTTTGAATGAAACGCTTGATTGTTCGATGATCACGCTTCAGAAGCTTGGCAATTTTAAGAGTGCTGCATCCCTCTGCAAGATATCTCACTATTTTTGACTTTTCGGAGCCTGTCAAGTCCTTCTTTTGACCCATTTTGCCAAAGGAAAGGAAGTTGCCTAATAATTATGCACACCTGATATAGGGTGTTGATGTCATTAGACCACACCCCTTCTCATTACTGAGATGCACATCACCTAATATGCTTAATTGGTAGTAGGCTTTCGAGCCTATACAGCTTGGAGTAAGACAACATGCATAAAGAGGATGATGTGGTCAAAATACTCATTTGCCTAATAATTCTGCACTCCCTGTATATATATATATATAAAAAATATTCCATTTCTCTCAATTTTTTATCCACCTGAGCAGTTGTGCAGTTGCCCCACTCTGATGTATAAAGTAAATACATCACATCAGTTTGTGTTGTTTCACCGTGTAATAATCGCCATTAAGATGGCCAACTGTTCTTAAACTGTTTTTAAAGACAATCTGACTACTGAAGCTGCTGGAATCGAGCAGATCACATGACTAAAATTAGAACGAAGGGTTTAAGACTGATTTTAACAAGAGCAAGAGTGTAGCAGACATCTACACTCAGATTATACCCGATTTTATACACACAAACAGTCGGTAAAAAAAAGGTGTGAGACTAAAGGAACACAGAAAAGCAAAACATGAACCTATAACAAAAAACGCACACAAAACAGAAGCCCACAGTTTCCGAGGATCACTTAAATACAAATGTCTACATTTATGTGCACACTTCTACATTCTGATTGGTTGGTTTTACCTACTTTCTAGGAGACAATGTATAACTTTTTACCAAAAACTCCTTTAGCGCCACAATAAATGCTGCTTAATCTAACATGCTTCTTCTCAACACACAACCCCAATTTCCTTACTGCAGCTAGTCCCTTAATCCAGGTGAAACAAGTTCATTGGAAGGTGATTTGTTTTGTGTAGCTCAGTAAGCAAAACCTGTTCATGCGTACAGTATTAAAAATAATTAAATGGTAAAAATAAAAAAATTAATGTCTTCTCTCATGACCTCATATTTACACACACAACGGAAAAATGGACCAAGAGAACAATCAAGAAAGACATACAAATAAATAAATCGACAGAGACAGACAGATAAACAAATTAATATTAGATAGACACAGACAGAAAAGTAAATTCTAGATTAATCCATTCACTGAATTCTGTATTTTAAAGGGTATATTTGTTTTTTTGGGAGGCTGTGTTATAGAACATGTGCACAGGAACTACAGATTAAACTCTGCTATAGTTACATGCACTGTCCATTTTAAATAAACCAATAATAAATTAAATCTTATCAAATAATATAATGTAAAATCTAAGTGTAAAAAAGCGTGTGGCTCTTTCAGATGAGCCGACTACCTTTTTTATACCCCTTTTCTCCACAAATACCATGTTTACATCACCAAACAAGAAAGCCTTTCTGAGGGAATGTGCAGTGTAATCAGTACCAGTGGCTGAAATCACAATCCCTGTAGTCAGCAGTGCAAGTGGAAGGTCACGGTTTACACTGAAACAATGGACACACACACGGTGTGTGTGAGTGTTCTATGGTGTTTGTCCAGTTACCTCCTGAGGCAGTTCCAGTTTGGAGCGGTCTGTGCCCTCTTTCGACTGTAAGCCCATGATGTAGGGCACAGGAGCATCCAGGAAGTGCAGCAGGGACGCCGGCAGGATAGGAACGTACACATGCTGCCACTGGAATGGAAAAAGCAGTGTGGAGATTACCTCCGCTACCACCATCAGCCTCTGATAATCTGTTTTAAAAAAAACAAAAAACACACAAGATTTTAATAAACAGACAACTGGACCAAACGATAAACCTTAACGCAATAAATAAAATCAACAATTCAAAACCTGTGTAATTGCATAGACATTCACTAGCGGGGTGTAAAGTTAAATGTAAATGCCATCATAATCATCACTATTATAAATGTTACATGCCTGTAAAACCGAGGCTGTGTAAGTGTCTCTGTCTACAATTTATTATACATAATCAGGGTCTTTGCACACACTTTGGTCTTCATCAGCATCTGAGTTGGCACAGTTTTTACACACAATGCAATTTTCATACTACCTCCTCCTGTTTCACATCACTCACACACGGCGCAGACAGATTGGAGAAGTGTTTGTGTTCGTTTCCAGCTGACTTTAAAGGGGTGATTGAGTAAAGCGACTAACAGACATGTTTACGCATATTTCTTCAGTTTAGTCCAATTATTTATACTCTTAACTAAAAAAAAAAAAAAATAGTGTGAGAATTTTATTTAAAAATAGAGGGTGTGTGCACTTACAAAGTTAAAATAGTGTAACTGTTGAAGATCCTCACAAATGGGTGAGGTCAGTGGCTAAATTATGCGCGTGTGGTGTACCCTACAATCTGCAGATAAATACTGTATATACACATGCACAGCCTATCAAGAATTTAGAGAAAGCATAAATGTTTAAGGTTACACTTTTTGTTGTTTGTAAAAATACAAATTCTCAGCACATAGTAGCTAGATCTACAGACAACTTCGCAGCAAGAATATGGGCTAGCTGTTTGGCACAACTAATTTATTGAGGTAAATATTATAATGTGATAATGTAGAATGTGATTGAACATGTAGTTATTTAACCACAATGACTGTTAACCACATTTAGTTAACTAGCCAAGATGAAAATGGACATAGTAATATTAGTGTCTAGTTAGACTTTTCATGCTTCTAACTTAAACCAGAATCTCACCTTGCGAGTAAAGCAGAACCTGCATCTCGAGCAGGACGCAGGTGAAAATCTGCACCAGGTTCTCGACGCCCAGCAGGCGGAAAGCCTCAGCCAAGGGAAAATCCGCCAACGGGAGCTCAGTTGGTCCTGGTCGCTGGCACAATATGGGCTCGTAAACACTATGAAACTTAAGAGAACGCCCGGGAGGCGGGAGCGGGACTTCGTATAGCACGTTATGTACGTAGCTCTCCAGAGGCAGTGGAGGCGGCTGCTGGGCTGTGACAGCCCTGTGTAACTGGGACAGAAAGCGCTGGCATGCGTGCATGAAGGGCATGGGTGTAATCAGACAAAGTGCTTTAGAGACGTACAGCGTGTCCTGTTCAGAATCGTAGCTCTGAGAGCTGCAACAACGTCGACTCGCAGAGCAGGAGGAGGACAAAGACTCTGCTTCATCCGAGGTGCTGGTTAATGAGTCCATACTAGAGGAAGATGAAGATGAAGAGGATGATGGGCAGGTGTGGGAAGAGGCGTGCTCTGCGTCATGCATCTGGTGCAAAGTCTGCATAGCGGAGCGGATCTGAGCGCTGGTAACCTCCTCGTAGAAGGTGTGCACAAAGCCGTAGGTGCGAGAGCCATCCTCACGTGTAATTAGGAACGAGTGGAACTTTGGGGTGAGGGAGTCCTTCTGAGTCCGAAACGACAGGCCTTTAGGCATGCAAAGCTGGAGGGAAAGCAACAGAGAGAGACACAGAGAGCGAGACACATGTGAATGTTTAATAAAAACCAATCAGTGCTCACGGTAAGCAAGAAAGTCTCTAATCCGATTGGTACAGCGGATTATGACTTATATAAAAAAAACAAAACAAAACAATCCAACAGATAAAGATGTCAAGAGTGACTGCATAAAAATAGAAAAAATAAAAAAGGATGGGGATTTATTCGTTTTACCAGACAGAAATAAAACATTTCAGACATTGCTGTGACTTTGACTCGGTTTAACTATATAGTTTATCTAGTGGTTCATTTAGTTGCTATGCTCAATATTAGTATGATTTATATGCTAATATTAAATACTCATTCCAGATATCATGCTAACAATTATCTCAGACAGACAGAAGACGAAACGAAAGTGTTCATTTTGGGGTAATTCTACTACATAGTTTATAACATAATATTCGAAAAAAAACCTTGCATTTGAAGCGAAAAAAATCAGATCACTGTGTATGTTTATAAGAAAGAGAGACAAAGCACCGGTGTGCTGATGTCACTAAGGTAAAGCAGGACTGCTTGGTTGCTGATATCAGCAGAGAGGAAAGAGTGAATCATTCATGGCTTCATCAGCAGCATCAGATTTTTGTTTGCGTTGCTTACGCAAAGAATGACCTTGCAGCATGGAGACAGCAGGTCAGAGAGTCTTGTTACCTTCCACAGCACAGCGGCAGTAACGTGACCCCTCCAGTGGGACTGGACACTACTCTGGGTTTTACAATTCTTAGCTGAATTTCTGCTTGTGACGCAGAGCAGGGGTTTCTGAATGAGCATGAAGATCACAGATGCTCAACGAATAAAAATATATATATATATATATATATTGCACTGAAGACATTGTCTTAGGCAAAAACACTGAGTGAGACATTTTGAAGTCTGGGAGCGAGAGCACATACATAATTTGTATCACCTGTGTAATTATTTAACACCATTTAAATGTTTTTTTTTCCATTGCATTCAGACACTGGAGAACGAGTAACCATCCAGCTACCAGATATGACATCAAACAGGATTTGACCGGGGACAAGAGAAGGGTTAAGCTGCTGCCTCGTACAACAAAGACAAACAACTTGAGTAGGCACTATATTTGTGCTAGTATGAACTTCCAGGCCCTTTAAAAAAGTATGTTCTTCTATATACAGTGGTAGGGTTAGGGGCAGTATAAGTAAGTACAAGCTGAAGGCCACCCTGAAACATAACTGCTGCTTTAATTAAAAAAAATAGATCTACTAAAAAAAATTTTATGTCAGTGGAATCGGAGCGGGATTTGGTTTACCGTGAACGTCACACCACTCCACTTCGCTCACATGCTCTGATAACCACACATAATGTTTGATTGTAAAATCTAAACATTGAACGAGACACGACTCACAGACCCACCATGTTGACGGCATCCTGGTCGAAAGGGTTGCAGTCGATGTTCTCTGGGTAGTGAGCCAGCACTTTGGATTTGAAGGTTCGTTTGAGGGGACTCTGGTCAAAGTTTTCACCTAGAGATGAATGGAAAAAACACACAGCAAAAAGAGAGGCAACATTATCATACACTAGGCAATACTTTACACACTACTGTATGTATGTTAACAAATGTGAGATTAAAAATTTTAAAAACAGGCTTTTCCAGAACAGAGGAGGAATTTTCCAAAATTTGCAGCAATGGACAAATGAGACGTACAAAAGAGTAAACAGACACAGTTCATGTGCTTATAATAATTTGTTATTTAATGAATAACTGGTGAACAGGAGCTTGATTTCAGACAGCCAAAACTGCAGAAAATCAAATGGCATAGAACCTCTGATGACAAACATTAAATTGCACGGGGGACACAAAGAGCAACAGAAGAAGAAAGTATGAGCGAATAAGTGAGTGGAAGGCCTGAATCAGATTGGGGATGGTGCTGGGGTGCTGGTCATTACCTGCCCAGTGTTCCTGTTCAGGGTTATAGAGCTCCGACAGGGGAGCTTATCAGGACTTTACAATAACTAAGGCAAAAATCAAACAATTCTTGTGCATTCTGTACGATTATACAATCTAATCATGTGACGTAATGCCCAGCACAAAAGTGACCTTCCTCCTTCCTCATTTCGAAGAATATGCATAACATTACATAGTAAAAGATACCTAGTATCTCCTGTCTTACTAATAAACTAGTATCAATTTGAAAACTTACGAAAAATTTTCTGAACGGTTATAAATTGGATACGTGCATTAGTGTCTGCCATGTATACAGACAGATCGGACTTTACCCGTCAATGCGAGTTACGCGCTACTGAATAAACCACATCCAATCATGTGGTTACCAATATATTATATTTTTGTATATATATTACTTATTTTCATATTATTTCCATATTTCACTGTGACTTAATTGTGTATTTTGATATTTATTATTTTTGTTCACTTAAAGGCTGTTTTGTCTGAAAGCATATACAATTACAAAAAATGCACTATCAAATAAAAATAAAAAAATTTAAAAAAAAAAGATATTTATTGCTAAGCGATAAATGCTACATTCGGCCAGGCTGCAAAAAGCACTCTCCTCTTGTTTTTAAATTCTTCTTAACAGATCATCGATTTGCCGACCTATAGTTTGGAAAGCAAAATACTGAATAATAATTTCGTTTTGTCCATTGATTATCACACAGTTTTTACTTCCTTCACCGGACAGTACATTTATCTTGGGTTGTTTTGCCGTGTATAGTGCGAATTCAGAAATCGAATACGGGTCGGTTTTAAAAGTTGATGTAAGCAGGTCATCAAAATAATCAGATATAGTCACAAAATTATAATTAAGCATCAATATCTGCAGTGTGAATGCAGGCAAAAATATTTGAGGAGAAAAAGCACACACCCCAGCAAAACATACACAAATAACAGAAGAGGAGAAGAAGCAGGGAAATACTTACAATAAACAGATCAAAACAGAATGACCCACATTTTTACCCTGTGACTCGCTCAGGAAGGGGCAGAGGAATAGAAAAAAAGAGCAAGCCGCTGGAAACGTCGAACAATAGAGAATACAGTAGTGAATGGCAAGTGTATGGGTGTGTCGCATCAGTTCAGCCTTTACAACTCTGACGAGAATGATTATTCACCAAATCTCTTGAGCCTGAAGCATGCGATTTACCACAGCAGATTATTCCTAGATATATGATCTCTATATGATCTTAGTAACACGCTTCTTTAAAGCACCACTAAAACCATGTGTCATGATGGCACTATTCAGTTAAAATATCAGTAAAAATCTAAACACATTTATACACTAACTAGTTAAATAAAATTTTTCCTACATGAGTGTTTTATACAAGTAAGGTAGTTTTTCTCTCTACATGATTTTTTTTTTTAATCTATGAGCAGATTAGCATTGCTGATGTTTGCCACTTCCCTCAGAGCTTTGATTATTTATTTAATAAGACAGGACTCGATGCTTTACACAGTAACAAATCACAGTTGTGAGAAAAGGAATGAAACCATAATCTCAGTACTGAAAATTCAACACAGGAAATGAGGCAGCATCACGTCCCAATGTCAAGTTCAGTGCAAAAAACAAAAAACATAAGAAAGGGGTTGAAGAATAGTTAAGAGATTAGTGATTATAGGTTAGCCATACTGCACATGATGATGGTGATTAGGTTTACCTGCAGTCACAGCCTCTGGGTCTCTGCCCTGACGATCAGCCTCTAGCCACTGGTACAAAGCTGAGATGGAGCACAAGCAGACAAACAGAAATGCAAACATCAACGCAAACATGGATGAGGAAGCAAAATAAAAAGACAAATGGAACTAATACATAAAAACAGGCATGAACGAGTGAGATTATGACAAAAGACATGGATAATAGATTAAGTTTTTTTGCTTTAGCTGGTGAGTAGAGGGTTAATGTGGGATTGGAGGACGAGCAAAATCTGGTTTAATAAGGTTACAGAAACATTTTTACCAGATTAACATTGCAGCAATAATATAAATCGAATTGATTTTTAGAAACGTATACAGATTATTCGCATGCTTTTGAGCATGCTTTTCTTCTGAAGAATTAGTGTTTTCACGTGCTGTTGCCACTCTAGATTTATATGTTTTACATTGAACTTTAGTCTGCATATGTTCAACACTTTTAAAACCCAAATACTGTCATATTGTTGAGGTGCTTCTTCATTTTTACACTAAATCAGCAGCTGCAGGTCCTATGGTCTTATTAAGAATAACTCACTATGAAATCTTTACAGCTTGTTGACTGTCTTGCAACAAAGCATGAGCGCACATCCCGACTAACATCTGCGTGCCAGAAATCAGGCTTAGTTCATCTTAAGCTTTGTTTACAGCTCATGGTACAGTAGACACAGTTGGATAAAGTTAACAGTGCTAATAAACACTGAAATGAAAACAAATCTGAAGCTGAACTGAAATGGATAATAATTCTGGTCGCATGTTGGTGACGTAGCAGGTTCTGCACCCCGGCCCAGTGTAAATGTGACTGTTGACTGAGCACCAGCTCAAAAAAGAGGCATGTGTGGGCTGACGTAACACAACCGCTCACAATAGAAAAGTGCGTTTTGCTGACTTTGTAAATCTAAACAATTCTCGCTGTAGCTCTCAAACATGAGTAAGGAACAGACACAGAGTCTCATAGGTAGAACGAATCAGTGCCCATACCTGCAAAATAGAATGATTGACACAGATTTAACCATGAGAATGTGATATTCTGCTGCACATTTCCAGAAGCCCCAAATGTATGCTGGGAAACAGGCCTCTGTCTACAGTTTATATAAAAAAAATAAAATAAAAAAAATCTTTTAATGTATCCAAGGCATTAAATAATAAATCAGTGTCATGTAAAGCAGCTGTGTGGTGTTTGTGCAGCTTGTATACATATTGTTTACCTGATGAGCTGGAGCTCGCACTAAAAAGAGCAAAGTCGAAGTCAACGTACGACTGCACGTTTACACGCACAATGACACAGCACAAAACACAGAGTGCCCTTCGACCTTCTGGGTTTTTTTTTAACAGAAAACACTTCACACCAAAAGGTTCAACATCAACACTGACGCAAACAAATATGATCGCCTACGAAGACCAGAAATAAGGTGCTTATTATATGATTTTATTAACGTGCAATTCTGTTTATTAGCAGAGCTTCTGACCTAAAATAATCATATTAGTTTACAGGAATTTGTGTTTTGTTTTAGAAAAATGGGACACAGCTAGCTTTCATATGGAAAAAACTTTTTTTTTAAATAAACACACACCTGTTTCTTTCTGCCGCTTCGTCACACACACAGCTGGTATCAGTTTGTGATTCATGCACATGTGCAACAGAGCAGATAAATTATTGAACACCGACACTAACTGACTGTCAGCAAGTAAGTCTAAAAAAAAAATCATCAGCACCATCTTTGGTACAAATCAGTGGAAAAAAAAAAAAAATCAGGCACTGAAATGAGAATGACGATGACTTGTAATAAGTGTTGGTCCTACGAAGGGTCGAGAAGGGCCTATAGCCCAGCATAAAGGGCTAAGGCACAAGCTGGAGTACACACACTGGATGGGGTTCCAACAAATCTCACAGTACAATTACACACACTACAGACAATATTTTACACCTTTATTCCAGAAGAAAACCAATGTAATCATAAAAAACCCTGAACCACAGAAGCAAACTCTGTACACAGGGTTAAGATGGGAATCGAATCTCCAAAACTGGGGGTAAGACCAACGTGCTAGGCAAGAAGCTATTCTAAACCTGAAGCTCAGATCTTAAACTCTACATATAAAATGCAAAAAGTAAAAGCCTTTGAAAGCCACTCAAACTCCAAAATTTGCTGTTCCACTTTATTAACAAAAGACGAGTTACACTTTTTAACCAATATAATGCATCAATGTCCAGGACTTTTCCAGACTGGAAACTTTTCATGGGAATATTTGCGAATTACCTTGAAATTTTCAAAATTGCAGGTTAGCCTATAGGAGAGAACTGAAATGAAGTTGAAATATAAATCCAGCAGCATAAACTTGGTTAAAACCACCGGATTTAATGCAATTTCAGTTGAATTTTTACCCTGCATATTCCTCCATTACATAATCACAGCACTGCAGGACTTTGGAGGCCACACCTCCACATACACCTTGCATTCCTTCATAACATACACTCAATGTCATTTTAAAAATGTGTGTATTAGTTTGCCTGCAAGTCAGCTTATGACCAAACAAAAGGTTCAAAAGTCCATAGATTTAGTTCCTAGGGAAAGTTTGTGGAAATTTAATAGAAAATTTTCACCTTTTTTTAAGTCTAGTCAATGAGTCTATATTTATCATTTTTGGGGGATTTGGCAACGTGACTTATTGTATCTCTTTTTTTTTTAAAGTTATTTATTGGAGTGTTTTGTAGTGTTTATTGATAAAATAGGTTAGGAGGTGAAACGAGGAGAAGAGAGGGTGGTGGGACCGGAAAACAGTGCTGGCAATTTAACCTATGAACTGATCATCAGTCATATCATCTTAACCAATAAGCCTTCATTTAAAAAGCAGTTTTACCTATAAAGGGTTTCCTGAGATCTTAAACCAGATCTAATCCTAAATCATTTATAGGAGTCTCAGGTGTATGTGAAGCTTTGAGGTTTCTACACAAGTTTTCGCAATTTCCACAAGGAAATCTATTTCCTGAAGGATTTAAAGCTACTTTAATTGCTTTAAATGTGCTGCGTCACACAGACAAGACAGAGACGTTGAAGTAACTGACCCAGGCATTGACGAATGAGTAACACAGACTAACCGGCGCGGGGCGGCTTAAGGTGTAAGAGACGGAGACTGTGGAAGGGCTGTAAAACAGATATGGTCCCTTGAAGCAGCATGAATGAGAATGGAGAACGTGTGAATGCAGGAAGTTAAACCAGCGAGATTCGAACAACAAGAAAATAAGACGTGAACACAAATTGACTTTAAGGCTAGTGTTCGGGAATTAACCCTTCAGCTCCCTTTATAGATTGGATTAAGATCTGCAGACCAAATAGCCCACTGTTTCGTCATCCTGAATTTGATGGTACATGGCCCTGTCCATTGTCCCTTTGATGCGGTGTCGATGCCAAAATGCTCGATTTTGGTCTTATCTGACCACAACACTTTCACCCAGTTATCCTCTGAATATTCAGATGTTTACTGGCAAACTCCAGATGGGCCTGTACATGTGCTTTCTTGAGCTGGGGGCTTTTTCTGGCGCTGCAGGATTTCATTCATGTCAATTGTTTTTATGCTGACTATGGTCCCAGCTGCCTTGAGATCAATGACAAGATCCTCCATTGTAGTTCTGGGCTGATTCTTCACCATTCTCATGATCATTAAAACTTTACAAGGTAAGATCTTGCATGGAGCCCCAGACAGAGAGAGCTTGACAGTTATTTTTGTGTTTTGCGTCTCTTATTTTTAGAATAAACCTACCATTAAAATTAGACTGATCATTTATACTGGCAAATGTACAAAATCAGCAGGGGATCAATTCCCCCAACCCCAAATAAAATAAACAAACAAATACAGAAACACAACCACTCACTAAAACACACACAAAATATACCTACTCTCATTCTGAATGACACTTTTAAAGTGATTCAAAAGCAAGTGGTGGTTAAAAATCTGGACCACCATGTGTAAGAATGCGTACGATATTGTATGGCACTGAGCTGTTACTGCAAGTGCCAAAGAAAACAAAAACAGGGCCAGGAGTCCATGTCAAATAGACCAGTAGCAGACACCCACAGTTCAGGCAGATATTACATTCACTCATATGTTGGTCAATCACGTGAGGTCATTAAAATAAACGACAAAGCATTACATCATCAGGTTCCCATTACAGCGGTGTACTACTGCTCACCCTGGAGCAGGAGCATAATTTTTGTCTAACAGTTGAGGGGGACAATGAACATAAAATTTCTCTAGAACAATTTTTTTGAAGGGGACACAAATACAGCTAAAATTGTTCTTGTATAAATCTGTATTCACAGAGGAAAGTCTTACTACTAGTGTAACAGGAAAACCAGCCATTATCCTCCTAACAGAATTTTTTCTCTGGTCCAATATTTATTTATTGCAATGTTTTTGAAACGGTTTTACAATAAAAGCCACCAAAATACAATAAAATTAAAACTTAAATTTAAAGATAATGACAATGACATATTGTTTAAATATATATATATTGATATATATATAAATATATATATATATATATATATATATATATATATATATATATATATATATATATATATATATATATATATATATATATATATATATATATCTATATATATATATATATATATATATATATATATATATATATATATATATATAGATATATATATATATATATATATATATATATATATATATATATATATATATATATATATTATTTAAAAAAAATTTAAAAAAAAAAAACCACACAGGTTTTACACGACAATAAAGCCTATTAAAGTACAGGTATTTGCCCATCAACAATGCGACATGACAAATCCTGGACAGTAAACCGATTTCCTGTGTAATTTCTGAGACACCCTCCCCAAACAGGATTTTCTGCCTATGCCATGGAGCTACTGGCAGTCTTACATTACATTTTACTTTCTTAAACTGGAAAAAATAAATAAATAAAAGTAGACAGTCTCGTCACTGTCTGCCTTCAAGAGACGACTTTAAACATCTCTTTTAAATACCTAGCACTTAAAATCAACAGTTTTGGATTCATTTTCTAGTTGGTTTATGATCTAGCAACCCAAAATGTTCAGCTTTGTCATTGTGCAAGGTACGTGTACAGAGCCAATGAAATGCATTTTTCGCATATCCCATCTTAGTAAGTTGGGGGTCAGAGTGCAGGGTCAGCTATGATACAGCGCCCCTGGAGGAGGAAGGGTTAAGGGTCTTCAAAAATTGATAGAGATTTGTACATCGCTTGAATTAATGTGAGTCTTGTGAATACTTAACTCCCAAACATGCTGATTTATCAGCGATATTTCACTTTTGTGTGAATTTGTTTACTACGCATGGTGTAACAGGTGAGGTGAATGTGGATGAAACAGATTCGATAAATACTGCACTGAGAACATTAAACCCTGAAACCGAAACTCAGCTGAGCTCTAAATAAAGTGAACATGTCTTCAATGTAAATGTGAGAATTTGTTTTTTTTAACCAGATTTGAAGGCCAAATAAAGAATCCAGCCTTCATCCTGTGTGGAACCCTGTGTTCGGTCTTTGAGAAATATTGATTAATGTATTAGTTTAGGAAGATAGGAAGGAGACAGGATAATTCATGAGATTCATGAAACGAGAAGGTGGGGGGAGGTAAAGTAAACACATCTTAACCTGTGTGATAAGTCATCAAGCGGCAGGAGTTTTTGTAATATCGAAAAACCTGTTTTTTGGCGTGTTGTAATAATGGTGTGAAAGACTAAAAAAAAATAATTCAGGTGCAGTTAAACAGCTCCAGGGCAAGTCTGTAGTTTGATCTGGATTTGAGGCATGAGAAGTCTTGTCTCTTATGACTTTCCCAAGGAATCATCTAAAGACAAGTCTGCACTGACACGATGAGACATAATTCATCTCTTCGTACAGCTAGTGATGCTTTCCTTGTTAGCTGGAGTTTAAGGTTCATTAAGGATTAAGGACAAATGTTATCTTTAGAAAACGCTGTACTTAATTATATTCAGCAGAGAGAAACCTGCTGATATACAGTTACATATGAAGATTTCAGAAACCAGAAGGAAAAATAAACTATGGAGTGTGTTGTGTGATGTTGGTATGCATGTGTTAAGACGTACAGATGCGAGGTGTGTGTTTATGTGGTGTAGTGCCTGTGTGTGCTCTCTGCTTTTCAGTGTACCAGTTCAGTCATGCAGAGAAGTGAACAACAGGAAATGTGCATCCGTGGACTTAACAGTAAAAACAGAGAAAGTGAGCAGGATTGCATCATGCTACTTTCATTATTCCTTTCTTTCTTCACTTGCTAGAAAAACTACAATCTAATGATACCAAGCCAGTTGGAAAGAGAGAGAGATGTGCATTTTTTAATTGTCCATTTTGTTGCTT
This sequence comes from Bagarius yarrelli, assembly GCA_005784505.1. NCBI lineage: Eukaryota > Metazoa > Chordata > Actinopteri > Siluriformes > Sisoridae > Bagarius > Bagarius yarrelli. The sequence goes on along the minus strand of VCAZ01000001.1, from coordinate 14,833,841 downwards.
TATTTTATTCGATATTTGTAGTCACTTGGTTTCTTGGTTGTTGTAAAACCCTGTCCTCGAGCTTTGACAATAAAACTGTGCCGATTTGCCATGCCAGTAAAACAACTTTTAAATCTTTTTCTGAAAAAGAAAAGAAAGAAAGAGTGAGTGAGTGAGGAATGATTTGCTTCAATTGCACGCCACAATAAAGAATGTTGTCCTGCTTTAGGATATTCCTGCAGCTTTTGCACCATAATAGTCACCTCGGTATCACTGTTTCAACACTAACTGACAACAATCGCAAACACTATTATATCGCATACTAAAGCTTATAGCTTAACAGGCATATCACAGCGATCACAATACTCCCTTCTAATTTCTGTCATCTAGTCAAGTTGGTGTACATGGATGCAAAATGGCAAGAAAAGACATGGAGACCTGAGAAAAAGCCAGCATTTAATGGCAGCTTAGTTTTAGAGCATTTTTTTTCGCTATATTAGTCTGAATCAGAGTGAAAGCATCACTTCTGGATGTTTAGCTATTTGGTTTCAGACTGCTAATATAGTGTACCAAAATACACACACAGACAGAGACAGAGAGAGAGAGAGACGGGGAGAAGCCCCCTCTAGCCGGAAAGGAAGTTTTCACCAAGGTGAAGACAATAAAAAAGGCTACAAATACCAGTAGATTTTAGAGCAAAACGACGATAAGGAATTTCACCATTTAGCACGGTAAAAAACACGGGGCACAGCCCACATCCAAAAAAAGCTACAGCACAACTAAACGTAGATTAATTCCTAGACCTGAACATCATTTTAATGTGCTTTGACCTGATGTGGGATGTGTCGGCCTTGCAATTTGTTAAATCCTGAATGTTTTTGCAAAAAAGTCTATACACGCCACGCTGATAGACTCGTACACAAAACGATTGTGTGATGTAATATAATCAAATGTGCTTAAATGGACTAAAAATCAATTCAAAATACATTTAAATGATAGATTATACAGTTTTTTATTCCCTTACTTTTTAACTTAATGTTTCTCTTTTTTCCACTTATTTTTTACAGCTCTAGTTTTTGAAGAAAGGGATCTCCTTTCTTACAGGGGTGTGTAAAATGTATACAATGTAGATAAATTATCCTATATGAAAAAAACACTTTGTGCATCTCATCCATCCAGTTTCCTCCATTACTATAGCACCGTCATTTGAGTCAGTTCCTGAGATTTGCATGGGCAAGAAAATGTCGTCCGCTGGCGTAAAAACACACGCCATGTTTGGTTCGCTTTATTAGACTGATCTGACTGCACCTATACGCTCTTAGGGAGAAAAAAAAAAAACAGGACCAAAGCACCAAAGATTGACTGAGGTGATCATAGGTAATCGCTTACCCTGAAAATAGTACAAACAAACTATAATCAGAAGATTAAACACCAGGTTAAGATCTGGAAGTGTGTAAAGATGTAAGAATGTTGTGTTGTAACCCCTAAATTTATACTTGCTCATCATTTAAAGCATCAGCAGCAGCTAAAAATAGCAACAAATAAATAGTTTATATGGAGGTCTGCCTCCAGTGCTGCCTACACTTAAAAACAGAGTCTCCGTCGTATACACAGGAAAGTGTCTTAAATACCAGGCTTTACCAGGTGAGAACAGGACACAGATACAATGCTCAAAGTCAAGGGGGAATCTTATTTGGGACAACTCTAAATAGAAACATAAAAAGATATGGGAGAAATGCTTTACCTTTTCATCCACAGCTTTAGTACTACTTTAGAACCTCCTAATCTAGAGGTAGTGTCAGGGTTCTGTACAGGACACGTCAGTTCTTTCATCCATACAGGTGAATTAGAGCTTTTACGCCCACAATGGCTGACAGGGAGCAGGAGAAATTGACTTGGTCTCTGACATACTTAAGCTGTTTTCAAGGCAGACTTTTTTTCAGAAAAAAGACAACGTGAGGAGAGGTCGGCTAACCCCAAAGCTAACTAGCTTGTGTCAGCCCGGGAAAGAGTTTCCAGACCACTGCCGACGCTGGCTTACAACCTTAAATGTTGTATGTAATGTTTTTGTCATGTAATTAAAACAAAATACTGAATCTGAACTGCTCCAGATGATGTATGTGGTACAGATGTGGTTCACAGCTTTCCTGCTCTCTGGGGAAGTGGTGGCTCATGGTTAAGGTGTTGGCCTACTAACCTGAAGATTGTAGGTTCGATTCTCAGCTCCACTAAGGGACCACTGCTGGGCCCCTGAGCAAAGCCCTTAACCCCCAGTTGCTTAGTTGTATTAATAAGATAAATGTAAGTCGCTCTTGATAAGGGCGTCTGCCAAATACTGCAAATGTAAATGTCTGTAATTTCACACCGTGTGTTATAGCGTTTTTGTATAGTATTGATGGTGTCTATAACCTTCAATACTATAGTATTGATAGTGGGGTTATTAAGGGATGCATCAGTCAGGTAAGTACCCACTAAAGGCCCAGGTACCAAATTTACCACCCACCACTAATTCTACACAGTCCTGCCTATTACTGTGGACTCAAGGTACAAGCGGGAGGTCAGCTTGGATTGGGGTGCCAATACATCACTGTGCACAATCCCGAACTTAAGAGAGTGTCAATCATTTTAGAGAAACCTCAAATTTTAGAGAAACCTCAAAAACCTCAAATCCTGTCCATACGAGACAAACGCGCTCATTAAACATCCATGAAGTTAAAATTTTTTTTTTAAAAAAAATCAAGGAGTCAATGGTCAAGGTGGCAAGCGGTAGCTCAGTGGTTATCAGCTGATTGGGTTTAATTCCATACCGATGGGCCCTTGAGCAAGGCCCTTAACCATCAACTGCTCAGTTGGATAAATGAGATATTAATAAGGTCACCCTGGATAAAGTCGTCTGCCAACAGAATCATATTTGGCATGAATTTTAAGTTTTGATTTTTAATCCATAAATGTTCTACCCTTGCACATACCATCTACATCTTACTGAAATATACTGAAAGGCAAAACTCGATTCTTATTCTTAAATGTCACTAAAAATGTATAAAAAATAAACAGAGAATTTAGAGACGCTACAGTAAATATGATTGTATGATTTTTTTTTACACCGGAGGGTCGCTCTATAATCATAATCATGTGGATTCTTTAGGAGGAACGGATGAGAAGTCGGTGTTTATACTGATGAGAAATAACAGCGAGCGGATTTCATGGCGCAGCTGAAAAATCACGGCTCATAAATAAATACGGCGAAATAAACAAACTCCTTCGCATAGAAATCAAAAGACACTGCAGGATTTCAGACCCGTTATGTGCGCTGGGGGAATAAATATCCCGGTGTTAATAATACTGATTATAGTAATAATAATGTCTGATAATGAGAAATCAATGTTACCCGCTAAAGCGTCGGGCTCGAGGCCCGTGTCGTTGTCCAGTCCACATAAGACGAAGTAATGGGCGAAGCGACACGACGCCGTTGTGCTCGCGCTCATCTTCTCGGCTCCTTTGTCCAGCTTGGTCAGTCTTCTTTGTGGATTTTCTATAACCTCAGCGAGTCCATGTCCCGATTAATTCCCGGTTTTAGGGGCTGTTTTTTTCTCTCCAAAAGATTAAATATCAGAACTGGGTCAAAATAACTACCCTCACGAGGACACGAAGCCCCTTTAAGCCGCCTTGTTTGTGCTTGCGCGCGCAACTGTGTGTGTCTGTCTGTATATGAGACACAGCTCCTCTTACTGACAGATCAGAGTCGGCTCTTAGCGTGGACGCGCCTCATGCGCGCACCCTGAGGCGTTTCTCAGCCAATCGCGTTTAGCCTTTTAAACCGACCCATTGGCGGTAATTTGCGACTATTTGTGACTTTTAAACACTAAATGTGAAGTCATTTGCATTTTTTACTGATTTAATGGACATAAGTTAAAGTGTTGCACGTTTTTGAAGACATCTTTATCAAAAATTGTTACATTGTTCATTTTTAAACTTTTTTTAGCAGGATAGTTAGAAAAAAAATCTAACAATAAGTTAAATAATTAACACATTATAACCATTTAGTCATAATAATATTTAATTGTTAGTCATATTTAGCCAATTTATAATTGTACCCTAGAACAAAACTTTTTTGGTGTGTGCAGGACGCTGGACAAACCTGTGTATATGTAGGCAGGAAAATTGCTAGGAATTGTGGGTCCTATAAAAGGATATGAAGTTGGGGCCCCCACAGTATCCTAACAGTCCACTAATAAAACAGATCACTGGGGCCCTTAAAATCATCTTAATTATTTCCCCTTTTAGCAGCACTTCTATATGCAGATAAGTAAAATTCCTAATTTGTGATTGATTCTGATTGTGAGTAACAAAATCACTGTGTAGTAAAGGACAAAAGTACAGTAATATAAAGTTAAAAGATGGCGAACAAAACACAATCGAATCATTTTTCCTCTGCCGCTCTCTATTTTTCTTACGCTATATATCTCATCTAATTCACATTCCATCTACTGAAGGTGAAATTAAGAATTGAACCCATCGCCTGTTTCTCTAAAGTGCTGAATTTGTCTGAAAATATGATTTTTTTAAAAATGTAAAGCAAACAACGATCAAGTGTTTACTATGTTATCACTTACACAATGCAAATCTGAACCCAACTCCAACGCTGTTAATAATTAAACATTATAAAACATAATTTATAGTAAGGCATTAACACAGTAATTTGTATCATTTTGATCGCTTAACATCTTTAGTCCTTTAAACTTTAAGTTCTGTGTGCTGTATTCTCTTGACCCAATCATACTTCTATGCATAGATACACTATAATGCCAAAGGTGTCTTGAGACCCTATAGACTAACCATAACTGTTTCCCCAAACTGTTAATTCAACCCAAATTTAAAAGACTGTTACTGTTCCAACGTGGCCATGTTCCTTTGCACAAAGCCCCTGAGCACAGGAACACTAGAAGCTTGTATAGCTAGAGAGAGAGAGACAGGTAAAGGAAAGAAAGAGAGAGAAAAAATTATTAGATATGCTTATGATAAAGTAATGAGTATGAACAATGTACATTGTGTGCAACTGATTGTAGGTGAAGAAATATTGATTTTAAATTACAACTTAATCTCAAACACACCACTTAGACTATAACTGTGGATAAACTCTAACCTTAGACTGGACATATGAGCCCTAACTCTACTCTGAATCGTACTCTGGACTGAACTCGGGGACATACAGTAGCACAGCCCCAACCACAGGCAAAGTCTACGCAAAACCTCAGCCTGGGCTAGGCCAACATTTACTTACTGTATAACCTGTCGATGAACTGTAGACTGTGTAAACACAAGAGGGCGTTGTTTTAACACCCGGAGGACTTCCTTTGGGGAAATACACACAGGTCAAGACCTTCACCATATGACGTCAGGTTTTCTATAGATTTTTCTTTGTTCTACTGTATTTTTTGTAGGTTTTTTTTATACTGTATTTGTATTAGTTTAATTTCTTCTGTATGTTTTTCTGCTTTCCTATTAATTGGAATATTTGAATTTGGTGTTTAATGTATTATTGCATTTGCTTCATTCTATCTTTATGCGTTATATTTAATGTTTTTACATGTATTTCTTTTATTTATCTATTTTATATGTATCTACTTTTTATTCTTTCTTTCTGTCTTTCTTTCTTTCTCTCTCTCTCTCTCTCTCTCTCTCTCTCTCTCTCTCTCTCTCTCTCTCAACCTCCCTCTCCATCGCCCTCTTTCTCTCTCTTTCTTTTCTTTTTCTTTCTCTCTCTCTCTCTCTTTCTCTCTCTTTCACACACACACACACACACACACACACACACACACACACAGACATCTGTCATCTAACTGTTCTTGTATTCACATTGCCAGAAATCTAAACTCTGAGCGAGCTCTAAAGGTGCGGCTCACCCCAGCCCTTCCTCATAAAGAGAACCGATACATTTTCTGAAGTGTCTTTAGAAGTGCTATTACGTGACCTCATAACTCTTTGTTTTGTGAATGCTTAAAGGCAAGTTAGAAAAAGCAACTTCTTTTACACAAAGAGCTAAACAAGTCAGGGATTTTCCATGCTGTCTCTAATACAGACCTAGATCAGTATTCAGGACTTTTAACAAAATTAAATTCCAGCTGGAAAAAAAAAATTCAGATAAAATCTTTTTTAAATGAAAGAATATGGAGAGATTTTGACAATGAAAACTCACCGCAGGTGGTCAGAAAAGCCTTTATTTTTGAGTGTTTTTGGTAGTTTAAGGTACATTCTAAAATGTATTTCCATTTATCAATAACAGAGTTTGGTTCGTCTTTAGTGCATTTGTATTTCTATCATTGTTTTGTTTTTTTTACTTTAAAACCTATCAATTCACAATCAGTCAAAGACCGCCAGTAAGTCAGCTCTTCTGAAGTTCACAGAAAAATTATTAATAAACAGAGAAAGAATTTTGAGAGAAACCAAACAACCAGTGCTTGTGGAAGGTTTGAGCCTTTCGGCTGTTCCCTTTTAGGGGTCGCCACAGCGAATCATTTGTCTCCATCTAACCCTATTCTCTGCATCCTCTTCACTCGCACCCACTAACTTCATGTCTTTGTTTATCGCATCCACATACCTCCTCTTTGGTCTTCCTCTCTGCCTTCTGCCTGGTAGCTTCATTTATAACATCCTCTTACCAATATATTCACTATCCCTCCTCTGTACATGTCCAAACCACCTCAATCTGGCTTTCCTGACATTCTCCCCAAAACATCTAACACAAGCCGTCCCCCTAATGAACTTAATCCTAATCCTGTCCAACCTCGTCACTCCCAAAGAAAACCTCAACATCTTCAGCTCTGCTCTACCACCTGTCTCTTGATAACTCCTCGGATGATAAGGTTAGTGCCCTAGGTTATGACTTTCACGTTCAAGAGTATTAAATAAATGATGTTAAATTAAACAGTTTAATCTTTTACCGGATATTAGAATCAGAATCAGAAAGGGCTTTACTGCCATGTAGGTTTGCACTTACAAGGAATTTGTTTTAGTGACAGAAGCTTCCAGTTGTGCATTTTTAAGATAGTAATAATAAAAAAGTGAGAGCAAACAAAAGAGAATAGAAGGTTATTGCACATTTTATATAAAAATAAATTGAGTATATAAATTGAGCACAGAAAAAGGACAGGTTTGGGTAGTAACAGTGGTATTGCAGTGCATATATTTTTATTTTTATTGAACAATGGGGAGAGCATTTAAGTTGCTTAATACCAACAAATAACTGAATTCACTCAGGTACCAGTGATGTGCGTCTACATGTTTTTTGTTGACTGACTTTTGTTGATACCTCCGTGTGTATTAAACACTAGATAGGGTGCAAAGTACATTCCTTTCAGCCCTATCTAGCTGACATAGGTAGGAAGGTTGGATGCGTTTGGGAAATTTCCGTTCAGGTGACGCGGTTAAGGCCACGCCCTCCGGTAACCACATGACACGCCCTAAACAAAAAGAGAAACACACCTGGCACACAAAAGAGCTGCGGGTCCGGTTTTTTTATAAAGGATTTTTTTCAATAAATTAACGGAAGTTATGGCGTCCGACGAGTCCATGTTTTTGAAAACAGTTCTGGCTCTAAATGACTCGTTTAAATCCGAGGATACGAGCTTGGCTTTGCCGTCTGAGAACACGTTAACGCGGGCTGCGGGTGCGGACGATTCACAGCGGAGGAACCGAGTAGAGCAACAAGTGCAGCAGCTCACTCTGTCCCGGAAAGCTAAGAGATCCATGATGAAAGGTACGTACTGAGGAAAGAGGGGCTGATCACCGCAAAATGATTGGGATCATTTAGAGAAATCAAGTGTGGCTGCAGGTTTGGGTCCGAACAACCAACTCGAAACTCTTTGGTGTTTTTTTTATTGACTGTTTTTTTGCTGTGCATCTAATCAGATTTTAAGTATAAATGAAAAAGTGCAAAACAAACTGATTAATATTGAAAAATGGCAGAAGAATGTTTTCCTGGAAACATGCATTTAGTTATTTATGCATTCAAGCATACATCTTTCCGTCAATAAATAATGCAACTACTGTCATTTAAATATTAATTTTTTTTTGGGACGCCTTAAGGAGACTAAGATCCTGTTTAAGAAAAGTTTAATCAAACACCAACTTTACATGTTTGAGGTAGCATGTAGATCATGGGTTCAGTTCCCAGCACCACCAAGCAGCCCTTACTGGACCCCTGAGCAAGGCCGTTAACCTTCGAGATAAAGAGATGAGATTTCAGATCCTTGTGTCAAATATGCATTTCATTTCTTCAGTCTGATAGATAGCAGGAATTCCTTTCAGACAGGGTGAGAAATATGCTGTTTGTGGATGACGAAAGTGGAAGAAGGATTCACACTTCATTCGATCGTTTTAATTAGTGCTGGGTGGCAAGATGCCTAATACTGATTAGTCTTGTTTCTTGTCATCGTGCCAGCTAACAATCAATGACCTATATGATTTATCGTCATTGTAGTTAAATGATGATGCAGAACAATGCCATTCAACAGGTGTATAATCGGCTCGCTGGTTGTGTTATACAATGATAAACCTGAAAATTCAAAGTTAGAGTAATGCTTTTTACGACTGACCTTTCTAAAAAATACAGAACACAATAAGTCACATGAATCACAGTCCTATGAATAGTCCTATAAGTTCACTGCAGTGTTGGATCAGTAGAGAGGTTGTCTCAATGAATCAAACCGAGTTTCCTTGCTCTGCACCTGAAAGACGCCGGGCTCGGAAATGTGTCCAGACCCCCCTGGGTTTCTATTTGTGATCCTGTTTTATTTGTGTTATGTGTGTTTACACTCTCTTGAATTCAACTGAGTCTGATCAGACATAACTGTATAATTTAGTAAAGCTTTCATCCATGTACTGTATAGGCTTGGACAATTAGCTGAGCACGTCAGACTAAAAACCAGACCACAAAGACTTCTGTTCTGAGTATTCTGTATTTCTTTTTCTGTTATATATATATGTGCATGTAAGAGAAGTGGACTCCATCATTATGAATGTAAGAAAATTGGAACCGGAAAATTGGTACCAGCTGGTTGGAAGGTAGCCTCTCCTGCTCTTAAAAGACTTTGAGAGAAAAGGTGAAGCATGCTGGTGTTAGCATCATGCAATTTCTAAGCATCATAGATCACAAAACAAACCTTGTTTAACGCTGTACACACCCTTAGACTTGGCTGATGGTTTACCCGAAGTACTACCAGTGTGCTTTCCGGACCGTGTTCATCATTTAATCAGACTGAGATTGACAGGATCTGGCAGGAGGATCAGGAGGAACACAGCTGTGTTAAATATAAACTCAGAGGACTTGATCATTGCTGCTCGACCTTCGTCCTTTGAGTGATTATCCAAAAAATATGATTTTGCTCGTGGATTTAGTAGTTTTTATAGTTCAGTCACCAAAAAAGGTAATGGATTGAATTAATTTGTTACAAAATCTGTACCACAGTGAAAATGTGCAAAACCTGAACGGTGCTGTATGATTGTCAGCTCCAGTGTGAATCTGTTGATTTTTAAAGTGAAGAGCGAGCCTTGTTTTTGTTGTTTGCCTTCGGCAGCACAGCATTTCTCACATAAGTGGCAGTAGATGCGAGGACATTAGGAAATAACTAGAAGATGACACAAGCCTTATTGATGTTAGTGGTTTGGTTACTGCAGTCTTTCAAAATTAAGATTTTAGAATGTAATTGGATCATTTGGCTTGTTCCCCCCCAGGATTTTTTTTATAGTTGTTGCAGCCAGAAATTCTTGATTTTGCTTCAGCTTTCATGATTTTGCTTTTGTTTAGCTGGAAAACTAATAAAATTAGTAAAATTTCAAGCACAGAAATCTATTTTTAAGCTCTTACAAGTAAGGATGTGGTTTTTTTTTATTCTAATTTCTGGTGTCAAATAAGGAACAGTCACCACCTTTAACTCGCTTATTAGGAATAAAATATGAATTAAATTTGAAATTTTTTTTTGTCCACAGTTAAAAGTGCTATACAAAAAATAGGGTTACATCTCCTTTTTAAAATAGCTGTGCTCATGTTTAATGTTAGTTAGAAGGCTTTAGCAGAATGGTGTCCTGAAATCACCAGAAAATCTGTGTTCATTTAACCCAAAAAATTGCAAGCTTTTCGGAATTTGCTTGATTTGGTGTTTAATTCTGCGATTGAAAAAGTTTGACATACTGAAGTGCCTATGTGACTCGATCGCTTCACATAATTTAAAGTAGAAAATGAAGCCTTTGTTATTGTCAACACATTACAGCCCAGCTTGAAAGTTAGGGCCAGAGCCCTGGGAAAGCCATGGTGGAACAGAAAGTGGCAGGTAGGCTGGGGTTTTTGCCATGATCTTTTCACTTGAGCCTTTACCACTTCAGTCACCACTGGTACTTTAATAAGGGGCTTTGTAAGATGTTAATAATATGTTTTAACTGACTGAATATTGCTAGACTAAATAATCTTACACAATCCTAATACTTAAGTGTGTCCCAACTAACGAGTTTTTCGAGATACGGCATCTCTTTGCCGTTTTTTTTTTTTTTTTTTTTTGCTTTAAATTGCAAGCTAAAATTCGGGTTACGAGACAGCTTCAGACACCCAACCGCTAGTTGGTGTAGCGAACGTCAAAGTGAACACTGTAACATCCACCCAGCATCCCGTGTCTTACTCGATAGCTAGTCAGACATGTGCGTTAGCAAGTGAAGTCGTCTGATCTTCAAGGTAAATGCTGTACATTATACTTAATAAAACCAGTTTATTGCAGTACATTCCATTGTATTGTTTTTTAATACAATATCCATTATTTATAAGTTTATTTTTCTTATTTTAAAAACAACTAACAAAAAAAATTGTGTTGTTTTTTTTAAGGGAACCCAGAACGGGAAAAAAAATGGTATTTCAGTTTATTTAAACGGGGAAAATTGATTTGACGTACGAGTAATTTGAGTTATGAGCTCCTTCACAGAACGAAGTCAAGGCACCACTGTACTTGTTAATTATTGGTCACGTAGATTTATTATGGGTATTCAAATTTAAATTCAAAGTTTATTTGCAACATACAAAACCATACATTGTACAGTGTGAATGTCCCTTTGAGGCAGTGTGACAGAGTGTCCAAATTTAAATTTAAGCTGCATAAAATTGTAAAAATAGTGTGCGTGCACAAAGAGCAGGAAGTAAGGTCCTATGATTTAAGAAGGTCCATAGTCCTGGTATACTGGTTAAGAACCTGAATGGCCTTCAAGAAAATGCTCTTCCTCATTTTCTCTTCCTCACTTTTCTGGCAGCAACAAAGGGCAGAGTCTGTTGTTGGGATAGCTCCGTTTCCTGGGCCTGGTCAAGCACTGTTTGCTGTAGATAAAGTGCTGAGAGCTCAGTATGAATGGGGTTAAACCCATCTTATCATTCCACCCTTTAGAAAGCTCGTATGTCCTGCTGGGTTCTATTCTTGGAGCAGGTGGTGATACTTCCCCCTAGAATGCTATTGACTGTGCAGGTGTAAAAGGTCCCTAGCATTTGAAAGGGCAGACTGAAGTTTCGTTTTGAGCATCTGATGTGGTAAAATCACTGTCGGACCTTTATTACCCGTGGTGTAAAGACTGGCTTATGTCTCTCTTTTGACTGGATAAAACACAAAGCAGAAAATGTAACCAGGCTGAAGTGTAGTAATTGATTGTTGGGTATGAATGATTTTTTTTGTTTTTCACTTTCTGATTGCTTTCACAGGAAGTGCTTCTATCAGTCATTTAGCAACTACCACACCTTCTAGAAGTGGCCCTGTGAAGGTAGAAGCTTGCTTTTGTTTTTATTGATTGCACCTGAAATAATGCATGTCTAAAACTGAACTCAAATACTTTCTGCTGCAGATTTTCCATGACCACAGCGACACTTCGGGAAAATTTGCAGTTCGGATGAATAAGCCTCACTGGCCAGATCTGCGGTTTCCTAAACATAACGGAGGAGAGTATGGGATGGTTAGATATGGCTCATCAGTAAACGGCTTCACCTGGGCGTCTGCGGGTTTTACTCTCCCCGCCCTGCGATCCGTGTCCTCAGTCGATCGTCTCTACAGGACCCTCCCCATGCACAACTCTGCCTGCTCCGAGATGCTCCGAGCAACCCGGCCGTTTGTTTCTGGGTGCAACGCCACGCTTCAGCTTCCTTATAAGCCTGTCTATGAGGACACTTCGGACGATGTCTTCCTGCCTGACAACTTGTACCTCACTCCACTCAGGGCAGAGCAGCAGAGAGTGTTTTGGGAGAGACAGACTATTCCGAGAACACACGGTCAGCATGGAGATGCAATGTGGCTGCAAGCCAACACGCCAATTGTGGTTCAGGAGATGGCAAGAAGACAACCTTCAATCATCAGCACACACACAGCGAAGATTGCAGCGGCTCAACAGACGGATGCAACTGCTGACTCGCTAAAGTAAGGCTTAAGAATATCAGCTGGGAGAAATGTTATGCATAACACTGACTTTTTTTTTAATTTATTAATGATTTTTTTGTATTTCCACAGAAGTGCAAAGCAAAGTGCACCCACCACAATGAGGATGGCTGTAAACTCTCTCAATGAAAATGACCAGGAAACGCAGATCACTGCTGCAAACTTTATACAAAACCAGTGCTTTAGCAGCGCAGATGCTAAAAAGAGGGTAAGGAAAACGGAAGGTGTGTAAAATCGCACGGTTTACAGCTGCCCTTCACACTAGATTTTTTTCGATGATTTTTTTAGGGGACAATTTGATTGACAGATCAACAGAAGGCTCTATTAACATAAATGTGACTTATTACTTCTATTTCCCCTGAATTCCCAAATTTTTCAAGTGAAAACACAAGTTACTAACAAGAGGACATTGCCATTTTGCATTAATTAATGCAGTTAACCAATGATTTAGTAAAATTAAATTGCCATAAACAAATAAACTATTATTTAGCTACTGCATTAAAGCAACAAGGACGAAGAAACTGAGATATAAACAATTTACAGGCTCAAAATGTCTCACAGTTGGCTTACTTAGTGCCATTCCATAGAATTAAACTTAAAAAACTAAAAACATATTTGTTTATTTTCTATTTCTTTTTTTTTATTTATATTCAAAAGGGAAGCAAGTGAAACAAATAAAAGAATAGCAGGTAGAAGTCATGAAAATAAAGCTTTTGCAGACGGGACAGGACAAAACTTAAATATTTTGGGGGTACTGGATGAAAATAGTGTATATATTTGCAGGAGCGGGACTGAAAAATCCGTCCCGTACAGCTCTCTATACCAGCTCTGCTTTAATGGCTGTCTGATAGTTATCTGCAGGACTAATTATATTGCTTCTAGTGGATGCACAAAAAAAATCTCTCATTTATTTCTCGAGTGTACACCTCTTGATTAACAGGTTCTTAAGCCTCCTTCTTACAGAGTTAAAAACCTATAAATTAAGACTTCTGGCTAGTTTGTGCAGCGTCAGACTATAAAACAGGGCTGTAGTTTACACATTAAATCTTTGCATATCTGAGCTCAGGAATTTGGGGTTAGAGCGTAGGGTCAGATATGGTACGGCACCCCTGAAGCAGAGGCGATTGAGGGCCCAACACTGGCAACTTGGCAGTGGTAAGGATTGAACCCAAATGCTTTAATAAAGAACCCAGAGCTGTAACAATCTGAATCCATTGTGTGGTCTAAATCTATTTGCTGCGATCTCAATTCAATTCAGTTCAAATTTATTTGTATAGAATGTTTACAATGGTGATTGTCACAAAGCAGCTTTACACAATCAGATAAAATTATAAGATGACACTGAAACAGAAATCAGCTTGTCCCTGATGAGCAAGCCGGGGGCCACAGTAGCAAGGCAAAAACCCCCTGAGATGTAAATCGGAAGAAACCTTGAGAGCAACCAGACTCAACAGAGAACCCATCCTCATTTGGGTGAAAACAGGTAGCAGGAATTATGTAGTTACACTGTGTGTGTGTGTGTGTGTGTGTGTGTGAGCAACTTAAATCATTAGTCCTTAAAGAACAACTGGAACGTCTTTATGGCAGAGTGGGACGTCCTCTGTTAAGTGACAATGTAATCACACGGTTTGGAGTGATTAAGTGAATAATGTAGAGTGCAAGGATGGACTCCGGCAAGACTAACTAGGTCAGCATAACTAAAAGGAGAACCAGAGGGAAACACAGACATGAGGGCTCCCTGATATGTTAAGCAACCAGCTGCTCTCATCATCAACACCGTGATCAATAAGAGAGGGGAAGACAGCATCTAAACATACCAGATTACCATAATACTCAACACCCATAAGTACCACAAATCTACCCCTCTATCTAAGCGGAATCAATACAAAATGATACGATCCGAATCCAAAGGTGTTATTATTTTGCTGGTTTTGCATATCTACTTTTAGATGTACCTAATTTTGTTGAATTCTGGTGCATCTATGTTTTTCTTGCATCATCAGAAATGCACATGGATTTTATTGGAATTATTATGGAGCATCTCACCTTTTCTGTGTTTCCCTGTTACTCACTAATAGAAACATAGTTACACAATCAAACAAACAAAACAACAAATTGCACAAAGGTTTACTGTTTTTGCGCAGTTTATTAATCAGTAGTTACAATATTATAGCGACTGTTCGGTTCCAGTTCACCAAAACCTACTCCACCTCTTACAGGTAGTCTCTAATTTAGTACCAAGCTGCATTTCCTGCTGCTTGTAACAACTTGTAATGAGCAGAGCACACATGACTAACATGTCAGTGTGAAAGTCCCTTTGAACTGCAGAGGTACTGTGTTATTTATCTGATGACGTTAAGTGCCTCACTGTCGGTGCCTCACAGAGTTACTGAGAAAGTAACTTTTTAAAATGATTGTTATTATCAGTCATTATCTTCAGCTCTAGCGTGTAAACCTGAAAAGTCTGAAAACTGTACTTTTTAGCTACCAAGGAATCTAAATAATAGTGGTAGCGCACTGATTAAGGTGTTGGTCTGCTAATTGGAAGATCGGGTTTTGATTTCCAGCACCACCAAATTGCCACTGTTGGGTCCCTAAGCAAGGCCCTCAAACGCCAAATTGCTTAGTAGTATAAAAGAGATAAATGTAGGTCACTCTGGATAAGGGCGTCTGCCAAATGCCACAAATAAAATAGCTACAGGCAACGAATTGAGAGTAACTTTAGAACCTGGGATTTTCTGGATCTACAGCTTTTGAATGCAAGCAGGTTCCCCTTAAACAGATGATCCTTACAGAACGTGTAAACACCTGATGGTAGAGCTTAGACAACTACAACAATAAAGATTTGGAGATCCAGCAGGGCCTAAAATAATTCAGTCCAGTGCACATGTCTATCTTCAATGTACTGTAGCTAATTTAATGACATTGTGATTCACTAACGAAAATCCTAAAATCCTTTCTGACATCCTGATGCCCTTTTCCAGAGCGACTTACATTTATCTTATTTATTTACTTTTTTATTTATTTTTACCCAACCGAGCAGCTAAGGGGTCTTTGCTCGGGAACCCAGCAGAGGTTTCTGTAGATAAAACCCACAGTTAGCAGTCTAACACTTCACCCACTGAGCTTTTATTTTTTCATGTCGTCTGTCTTACACACACAAATTATTCTAGTGTCTTTAAGAATAAAAGCACAATTTACTAGGGTTTTATGCTAAATAAGGTGACTGGTACTATGAAGAGCCAGAAAGATCACAAAGCATGACACATGAGTCAGGTGCAGCAGCCATTTTGTTTTTGTGTAGCGTTGGCTGTTCTTTTTTTCCACCGGGGGTTCAACAACTGCCAACACACAAATTAATAACGGTCGTGGCAAAACAAAACGTTTGTGGCAAAACATTTTGCACAGTGTTTATATGTTGGTAATTACCACATATAATTCATTAAAATAGAAGTTAAGTTTTATAATGTACAAGTTGATTTCAAAATGTATTTTGTGCGTTTGCATTCTGGTTTTTTTAGTTAATAAAAGACTGTTTTTCCCTATATCTTATCATTGAGGATTTCTTTAAAAAAAGTAAAAATCTCGTCTCATTCTCATACACCCAGTCTCGTGTCTCGTCTCGTGGGTCTCTAAAGTGTCTTCTCACACCCGTAGTACCTAGTGTATGTAAATTTAGTATGTGGTTTGCCAAATTAAAAAAAAAAAAAAACCTGTGTTATTTAGTAATGTGCGCACACCTAATTCGAGGCAGGCATGAGAAACTTAAAATGAGGTTGATTATTTCTTATGATTTGCAGCGGTTAACCACGCACTCGTGCATGCACACGCACCTCTCTCTACTCGTCTCTCATCTCTCTCTTTTTTTATGTCTGCCGCAGCTATTCGCGACATGGAAAAATCATTTATATAATTTAGCACCGGTGTGTGTGTGTGTGTGGGATTCGTATTCCTGCTCCACCTTTTATTTACAAACAGGTGCTTGACCACAACAGATTAATTACTAACAATAAACCTTTTTACCTGTAAATCTAGTGCTTTTTAATTACCAGCAAATTCATGCATGTATATTATGTCATATTATACTCATGCCTGTATTTCATTTATTTTTATTATTATTATTATTATATAACCCCTACACTGTGTTTGTTACTAATGCTTTTTTATTTCCTATTTTCTCTATGCTCCAGCTGGCTTTGGTAAACGGTATCCCAAAGCTCCTGAAGATCCTAGACTCTGACAGCGGTGAGGTGCAACAGGCCGCAGCCGCTGCCTTGAGAAACGCTGTCTACGAGAACAACGAGAACAAGATGGAGGTAAAAGACCAGGAAGGTGTTGCTGTGATTCTGCGGCTGCTCAAGACTAACCGTGATGTGGAAACCCGGCGCCAGCTTTCAGGTGTGTAACACTGCATCACATGTGACCGATTATAGCATGTCTGTGGTTAATCTGCGCCGAGGCTGTACTTCTGATTATTTATGCAATTATCCATTTAACCATAAGCATAACCAGAACCTTAATCATACGCACAATACTCTGATGATTAAAATATAACGACATCTGACAGTAAGATTGTGGTGATCTTTTTGTGGAAGATAACCTAGTCTGATGCTTTCAGAACATTTTTCCACTCACAACATTCTCTAGGTGCAAGAAACATCCTGTGAAATGAAAGTCTGCAGCCTGATAGGAGGTGTGTAAAGGAGAACAAATAGACTGCTACCACCTAACAGGTGCTCATCTAGTCACTCAAATGATCAGTCTATACCTCCAAGCCCAGAAGACCTGAATCTTCATGAATACAATTTAATTCTTTAATTATTAGCATCACATGCAATGTCACAGAAGAGCTAGTTATGGCCTTGCGGCTATCTGTGATTGGCTGGCATGACTCTAATCCAAGAAAAAGGAGGTTTGAGGCAATCTGTGATGTGACATTGTCAGCAATCATCCTGTGACTAGAAGAATTAAAACAGTTAATCATCTCTTTAATCCAGGCTTTGAAAACCTGGAATGACTTTTTAGTGACACGAAGCTGGGTGTTTCCAGTTTCATATCCTTTGCAAATGCAAATAATATGGAATACACATGCGTGCCAGACACAACTTTACATTTCCATTTTTATTTCCATGTAAAATACATTTTTCCCTTTTTTTCTACCTTTGCTTGCGTTAGAGGAACGTCTATCTATGCCAACATTCAAATGCTCCCGTGCTCTTGTTTTTTGTCACATTTTCCCTTTTAATCAAAAAATGATTTTTGTTTTTAATAATGTTTGTTTTAAGATTAGCTTATAATGCTGATTTGGAAACTCTGCAGCTGTTACACTTTTCAGCACTGTCGCATGCTGATGCATGATTTTGCATGATAAGATGGACGACACTTGTGCACTGATGCCCTCAGTGTAGTGATTTGTTTTTTAACATTTTTTGATATGACTGTATTTTGAAAAAGCTACTGAGGCAGCATTATATTACGTGTAATTGGATATATAAATTTATTCACTGGGTTATTTGCACCCCCCTTTTTATTAAATATATTACCTTTTTCTTCCATCTTTTCTTCTATCTAATCCTGAATTAATGTTTCACACTTCTTAACTTCCTTTCCAACTTTCCTTCTGTTAATCCTTCATAAAATCAATTAACCAGTTATTCTTTTCTTCTTTCCTCTTATCCACATGTATTCCTGGGCATTTTAAAGCCTTTATTGAGAACATAAAATGAAGTGTCATATATGATAAAATGTCATATGTATGTCGGTGCGCTTATCCACTAACCTTGATTATTTCCCCTTTCTTCTGTCTATTCTTCCTATAGTACTTTTTTTAGTCATCCATTTATTTGTCCTTCTTGCCGGAACTGGAGCAGCGTCTGTTATTTCAGTTTATTCAGAGAATAGAATCATGTGATCGCTGGAATTAATTAACAAGACCAAGTTTAGGAGAGTTTGTGGTTGTTTTTGATCAGGGTTGCTGTGGAACTTGTCCTCGCACGACATGCTGAAGGAGCAGCTCGGCAGAGAAGCCATAAAACCCCTCACGGACACGGTCCTTGTACCCTGCTCGGGTATCACCGAGGGAGAAGACCCCAAACTAGAGCTACTGGCCGATCCTGAGGTCTTCCTTAACACTACAGGCTGTCTGAGGTATGTGTTTGTGTATTAAGTCTTGATATAAGGAATGCAAATCATTATAGAAATGCATCTGAAGTTTTTTTCTTTGCTGCACCTGTTTTATTTTTAGAAACGTGAGTTCTGCCGGTCCAAACGCACGCAAGTCTATGAGAGACTGCGACAACCTTATTGACTGCCTTGTTTATTACATCCGTGGAACCATCGCAGATTATAAACCTGACGATCAGGTATTTCCAGACCACATTTAGTTTTCTTTCTGATCTTTAATTAAGGCTGTGTTTGTTGTAGTAAGGAGTCAGGTTTTGTATGAATACTGGATGCTCAAATTTTTTATTTGGAATGTTTTTCCATCTTGCTGGAGTCTTTCTGATGTTGTCTGTTTTCCTGTGTAGGCTTTAGAAAATTGTGTGTGCATTTTGCATAACCTCACCTATCAGTATGAGTGCGAGGTTCCTGAAAGGATTAGGCCGCTGGTGCAGGAAAGCAGACAGAAAGCTGAAACTGAGACCCAAAGACCCGGCTGCTTGGTTAGAAGGAATGCTAAACTCACAGGGGCAGATGATGTAAGTCATTTTCTCTCTGTGCACTTTTTAAGTTTCATGAAAAAAACTAAAGCTCTGCTGTAACTAGTAGAATAGATTGGATTTACAGAACATTCGTAATCAGTAAAAACAAATAATTGATTCTCTGGTTGTGAGTCTTTTCTAAAAATGAGTCTTTTCTAAAAATGAGTCTTTCAAGTAACGTTACACAAAAATGTACGGGTTGATGCTAAAAATTATATTTTAGATGCCAAACAGGCACATGGAGCATCCAATAAGGTAAACCCCTGAATTCATTCCTCTAACTAGCATGATCAAGTGATGCAGATCATCTTTCCAGGACTTAATGAAATACATGCAGTGACAGACGAGCTGTGAACATATTACAAAATTATTTACATTTACATTTGCAGCATTTGGCAGACGCCCTTATCCAGAGCGACTTACAATATTCCCAACCAAAAATCGAAATGATTTCAGTCAGAATGACAAAATAATGTGTGCATTTAAGTAGGGCTACTGTTGCTTAAAACTTTTAGAAGAAGACGGGTTCAAATAGCTAAGCACTTTGCTACAAACAGTAGAAGCTTGTAAATGGTCTTTAGTAAGGACTGTTGGGAGAGGGAGACTTTTGCATGACACGCCAGTCATTTCCATCAAATTTCCTCAAGATCAGGCCTGTGTGGTTTATGAAAAGGTTTATCCCACCCCTCTTATGGGTGTTTTAGGGCTCGGAATCTGAATGCCCTCTGCTGGAGGAAAAGTGTAACCCCCGTGGTGTGGAGTGGCTGTGGAGCAGCATCACCATCCGCATGTACCTATCTCTTCTTGCCATCAGTAACCGGCAGCTCACGCAAGAAGCATCTATAGGAGCCATGCAAAACCTGACAGCAGGAATTGGAGGGGTAAAATCCACAATGTCACAGATCGTTTTTATGCACAACAAAATGCATTGCAGTGAGTTTCTTCTTCTAAATGCCAGAGATTTGGAGATGTATGGAGAGGAGTATATAATGTATATATTTAACAAAATAAAATGATGATGAATAAGTACTTTTGTGATGCTGTGTGATCAAATTAACATGCTCAGAATTCAGTTCTTGCATCAGGAATAATTTGTGGTGGTGTTCAGGTGTCCCAGGCCATGGCCCACATCATCGTGCAGAGAGAAGGAGGCCTGCAGCAGGTGAAGAAGTTGCTGCAAGATGGCGAGGGTGATGTGAAGAAAGCTGCCGTGTGCTTGCTGAAAAACGTCTCCCGCTACAAGGAACTGCATTCGGACATCAGTAAGCAGTTTACCAACCACACACACATGCTGGAGGTCCTGAAATGCTATGCGTTATTTCTGTGATGTTTTTTTTACTTGTGACAATAAAACAATAGTTCTTTTTTTCAAGAACTTATCTATGCCATTTTAAAAATGTGTTTCTGGGCAACAGACAAAAGATATGCACACTGTTACAGGAAGGAAGTTCCAGCCTAAAAGCCCTCTGGTGCCATTTTACAAAGAATCATCCACAGCTGTTTGTCTGTCTGCCTGCATGTCTGCATATTTATCTATCTGTCTGCTTGCATGTCTGTATATTTATCTATGTATCTATTTCTTTATCTCTGTCTGTTTCTATTTGTCTGTCTGTCTGTCTATATCTTATCATGTTTTTATTCTCTTTCAAGCAGTTATTTCTTATTTAAGTAGTCCCTGCACACCCGTGCTGGACCGAGCCCCTGATTCCACAGCTAGCCTGATTCCACATTCACGATACAGATTTTAATGTCATTGTCATTATTGTTTTTCCCTATACTTGTCATTTTTAATAGAAGCGCTTTTTATTTCTATGTATTAGCTGTACTAGTTGTAACTAGGCTAACAGTTTCTGGTGCGCTGTAGTTGACCAGGTGCTGCCGGAGCTGGTTGCAATGCTTTACACATCAGACACAGCTGCAGTGCAGTCCAGTGAGGTCACATCTGTCTGTCAGATTCTTAACAACCTGAGCCTGGCATCCGTACAAAATGCACGTGCTGTGCTCAACAACGGAGTTCTTCCCAGAATCATCAAGATCAGCAGTAAAGAGAGGTAACTCAGATCCCTGGCCACCTTCAGTAAAGTATCCCAGAACAACACTTGAGTAAAAGTAGTTATTTTATTGGAAAATGACTTTGGTAAAAGTCTAATATTTATTGGACTGGATTATAAAAAAAATATGTTTTGATTTTAAATGTATTGCAAGACAAAGTACAAATAAAGTCAAAATATAAATGCAATAAAAATATTGTTTTATTTAATAGCTAGACTGTTCAGATTTGTAACTTTCTTCTATCTTATTTTCATTAAATTAATAACAAATTAAAATGTTTTTAAATATTGCAATAATAACAATAAACATTTCTTTCAAATATGTCCACAGGTATTCACTGTCAGAAATGTTTGTCACTGGAAAATCCGCTAGTTGCCACCACTATTTTTTTGTTTGTTGATATCTTATTTAGCATCGAATACAACATAAACAAAGAAGTTTAACCAATAACCTAACTAACAAATCAAACACCAGACCACTGATTTGTCAAACCCGTTTGATTGCACTCTGTGTCCTGTTTTCGTAGTAAGTAATGAATAAGTAAAAGCTTTTTGTGGTTGGCCCTGGTTCGATTCCTGGCTCTGGTCCTTTCCTGCCCCACCTCTCCCTATTTCCCATATTTCATCCTTTTGTCCTATCAATGAAGGCAAAAATGCCCAAATAAATATCTTTAAAAAAAGTTTCTTGTGGTTAAATTGCACTTCATACGTCAGTGGGGTAACCTAGTGAATAGTGTGTCAACATATATGGCCTTATTGAAGCCCCGAGTTTGATTTCCAAACTCCAACTCCATTCCCCTTTTCTCTCTATTACACTCCACTGACAGTCTTATCCACTCAGTGATGGCAAAAATTAATTGCACTTTACAGAGCTAAACAATCTGGATGTACTACAACCACCATGGTGATATTGTCATGGGAGCTAATCACCATGGTGGTTGTAGTACATCCAGATTTATATTTATTTATCAAAATCACACTACACAGGACATTATTTTCTACTTGTCAGGAAAGACGTTCTTACTTGTATGCAGTATGTACTTAAGTAAAATGTAAAAATAATGGGTAATGAAAGCGCCACTAGACACTAGAACAAATGATTTTACTTTACTATACAATTTCTACACAGTAATCTCACAAAATAATAATAAATGTAATAATTAAATGTATTAATGTTATTTTTTTTTTTATTGTATTTTTTGAACATGGTGCAGGCATGGATCCACAAAGGCTGGTCAGGCTGCTAGTGTTCTGCTGCACACTCTGTGGAGACACTCGGAACTTCATGGAAGCTTCAAAAAGGTCAGCAAATCCGCAATTCAATTATTTTGTAGATGTAGAAGAATGACAGATCTGCCGTATCATGTTAGGGTCATTTAATACACTGGGTAGAGATCTGCATTTAATTTAAAGATGCAGTAGGTCATCTTGAAAAATGCTAATTGTAGTCTGAAAGCATACGTTCCACCCTCGCAGTCCAGAAGGCATGAATGTGCACATGCTAGACGACCAGAGACAACATTAATAAGATACACCATGGGTCATGAGAAAACTTTATAGTACAGTTAATAACAATACTAAAATACCGAACATAAACAAATGATCCGTTATACACTTATACTTATACCGCTATACTTCTGCTGGAGTTAAGCTAATTTGTAAAGCTACACAAACTACATATGATGTGATGCTCTGTGATGCTATCAAATCACACCATATTCCTACTTGTACAAAAGAAATATTGCAACCATGACATCATTTTTAAGATCCTTTGACTCCTGTAGTCGACTCCAGCCTGGAAACACAACATGGTTATTAATTTGGGTTTTTGCTCTGTTTTGATTCAATATTTTTTTTCCACTATACATGATTGCGCTGATGACGTATCCTATCTGTGCGACATAGGCAGGTAAAAAAGCCTATCATAACATTTAGACTATAACTTTTGATCAGATAAACATTTCTTGGTCCTTCACCTTCCACAGAACACAGTGGTATCTTGACCTACAAGTGTCCCAACTAACAGGTTTTTGGAAATACGAGTCGTCTCTCTGCTGATTTTTTGTTCCTGTAAGTTGCGTGCAAAAATTCGGGTTACGAGCCAGCTTCAGGCACCGCTAGTTAGCGCAGCGAGCACCACAACGAACGCCGTAACATCCGTCCAGCATCCCGTGTCTCACTCAATAGCTAGTCAGACATGCGCGTTAGCAAGTGGAGTCGTCTGATCTCCAAGGTAAATGCTGTACATTATACATAATAAAACTAGTTTATTGTAGTACATTTAATTGTATTTTTATACAATTATGCATTTTTTTATACAATATCCATTATTTATAAGAATATTTTTTTATATAATAACATGAAACAAAAAACAATTGTGGTGAAAAGAATTGGGGACCTGGAGCAGAACACGTAAGTCAAGGCACCACTGTATATAAAAACATTTAGGCTACTTACCCTAAGGACACTTCCAGCCAGCAAAACAGAAGTGTTTCTAAAGACAATCACCTATTGTACATTTAAGTTATAAAGGGATGTTTTTTTTGTTTTTGGTGGTGATCACAGACAATATACCATAATTTATTAGATTTAAAAGCAGGCTGAAAACAAAAGTTGATGTGAACAGTTTCAGTTGCACCTTCTACAGATAATCTCCAGTTGGGTACCATACGGCACCTTTCTGCTCCTCATGACAACTTTTACATTAACAATATTGCTGTTTAGTTTCATACCAAAATGCTCTGGAGGTTTTTGTACGTTCTAATACACATGAGGTTGATAATTGTTTAATTTGTTGCAGGCGGGTTACAGGAAGACAGATTTCATCAACAATAGAACTGTAAAGGCAGTGAATTCAGCACGCAACTGACCTCAAGTGGAAAACGAAGGAATTACACCAACCACAAGGACGAGTTCCGACTCCTTCAGTAAAGTTGGTTTTAATTTTCTCAGAAACGTCACTCCGATGCTCAGTGAATGGGTATGAGCATATCTCGCAGGGGGAAACAGCAAGACTGTGGTCTTTTGTCCTACGCTTGAGATAAACTTCATACAATTCTGACTTCTGGCATTTAGTCAATCTGCAGGGACATGAAGCACTTGTGTAGATTTGCATTTCACCCACGAGGCTGCTGTGATCCCAAATAAAACCCCAAAAATGTGTACTTGTGTTGCGGGCAGCTGATTTATTAGGTTTTCCATCAACCATTTAAGACCTTTATGTAGTCACCTTAACAGGTACAAACCCGTAGAGTTTAGAACAAGTTAAAACTAATGCTGATATAAAGCCTAGATTATCTGTTCAAAGGTTTACACGGTAGCCAGTCTGCTTAGTATTAGAATCTGTTTATAAGATTGTTATCATGTTTATCTCTGTGAGGAAATCATCGGTCTGCATTGGGTTTATTCAGTTACATTTCCTAAATGGGATTCAAAAAAGAAAGGCATACTTCTTATTCCAAAACTCTTCCATGTTTCCCCATCGTTAACAGTACTGTTTTTATTTAGAACACTGTCAATACTGTCATTTTACAGTAAACACAACAAAACAACTCTTATTTCTGCATCAATACCAATTGAGGGGTCTGAAATGGAAAGAAATGACAAAATGTAAAAACAAACAGATAAAGATCGTAAAAATTATTCTAAATGTAATAAATTCTGAGCCATCTGAATAATTGTTTTTATAATAAAAGCTTTGCTACTTTAATGTGATTACGTCCTCCTTATTTAGCAAAACATGGTCAGCGTGTCATGCAGTTCATTATTTGCTAAAATGGCAAATTATATCAATTATAGCAAATCCGGTTATTTAACCTGTAAGCGCTGTTGTTAAATCATCTTTTCTTGTTCCAGGTCTGTGTGTGTGTGTGTGTGTGTGTGTGTGTATATAATCATATAAAGTGGTTTTGCTCAGTAGTTGTTTTTTTCTCGTTTAGCATAAACTGGCAGTTAAAACGATTGTTTAGACATTAATTCCTCTTGGAATGATCAGTCCCCTCCAGGATTTCACTAATGGAGGAATTTAACCAATCCCAATGCACGACCCTGCAACTTTATCAAATCACAGTAGGTTTTTGCAAAGTTGACCAATTATTGTAAATCTATTAAAATCAAATTATCCCCAGTTTATCCCTATCTTTAAGTCTGTCTCTGTTCTTCTTTTTATCTCTCTTTTTGCCTCTTTGTGTCTCTTTCTCCCTATCTCTGTCCTTCTCTGTCCATATGTCTACTTCTGTCTCTCTGTTCTTTTCTTTCTCTGTTTTCCTTTCTCTCTTTCTCCCTGTTTCTGTCTCTTTTTTCACACTGTTTCTCTATCTCTCTCTTTATCTTTCTTTCACTTTCTCTGCTTCTAGAAACTTTGTGCAAGAACTCTGGGCTTCACTAGGTAAGTCTTAAGTCATAAACTGCTCTCAGCTGTTTCAAAGTGATGACACATGATCTAGAATTAGCCTGACAGCAGGTTTAGATTAGTAACAGTGGACATAAATACTTTTAATAAATAGATACTAATAGCTTCCAATAACTCCAGTAAACCTTTCTTCTTTTACTCAGTTGTATATTACAATATTTGAATACTTTACTTTATCCTTATTTGAAACGAGTCTATGGTTATGATAAGTGTTATACAGGTTTTCTCCTGCCTTCTGTCAGACTTTCCCACACTTGCAATAACACCCTTTCTGTTCGGTGTGTGTGTGTGTGTGTGTGTGTGTCTTTACCTACACAACTGTACATCTGCTTCACTCCCCACTGGTCAGTGATTAAAACACGGCTTAAGCAGGAGCTCTCACTCAGCGTCTATTATTAAAGATGATCCGACACTCGACTAGACCGTCATGTCTGTTTTGTTGCATATACAACTTAGCCAGTTCTCATAAACACTGCTTATTGTCTTAGCTCATAACAGGCATTGCTGACAAAAGTTTTAGTAAAAAAAAATTTCATTGCCCTGCATCTGGGCTGCTGTTAGAGCTGCAGCAAACAAATTTTTTGATAGTCGATCAATTACAAAATTAGATTAATTAAATCAGTTCGTTAAATTAGGTTATACATATTTTAATGAATAAAAAACAGGGGAATCCCTTCTGAAAATGTTACACGGTTGTAATAGTTTTATTATTTATACTTTTTATTTAATGTTCTCTTTTTTTCCCATTCACTCCAAAAACTATTTACAACTTAGTCTGTGATAAGTGACATATATAAAAATAGAATATCTGACAACAAAAAAATTGTTTTGCCCTAGTGTATATAAGTAAAAAAAAAAAATCTAATTCGTTTGTTTCTACAATCTGACGTCATTTATACGTAATTTGATTATTGTAGGAACACTAAACAAAAGTGGGGGGAATTGGTAGCTCAGGGGTCAAAATGTTAGACCACCTACCAGAAGTTGGTGGGTTCAATTTCAGGCACCACCAAGCTTCTACCACTGGGCCCCCAAGCAAGGAACCCAAACCTATTATTATATTTTCTCAGTTGTATAAATGAAATAAAATGTAAGTTGCTCTAAATGAATGGCATCTGCCAAATGCTAGGAATGTAGATGAACAGTTATTAATAACAAGTGGATTTATTTATTATTTTATTAATCCCAAACAACTGCTAAAAACAGCCTTAATAAAAGGCTTCCGCCAAAGAGACCTTCATCTTCACACGGTGAAAAAAAACAGCCCAGATTACCGTTTACCCTCACTGCTGCTGTCATGTTTTTACAGTAAACAGATTAGATGCTTAATTACAACCACTTCACAACCAACAATGTTCTGAACCAGCTATTAAATGCCATGACAAACTTGAGACGTGACTGAGAGAATGGGAAAATTTCAAGCAAGAGATTACCCCACAAGATGATGGGGGTCGACCGCCGTAAGGAACATCAGGAAGCTTAATTTAAGGTAGGTATGTACCTTCACAGGCTTGAACATGCAAGGATGACTGTAGTGTCTCAACTGACAACTTGCTCAGCCTACAACTATTTCTATGCATTCTATTCAAAAATAACTTAACAGTCTTATCCATTAGATGCTTATTGAAGTATTTTTTTTTTTTTATTTAATCCTAAATAAAAATTAAATTTTTTGAATATTTGACTCATTTTAGTATTGTAAAATTTCATCTTGGACATTCCTTCCCAACTCATTTCCTACACAGTCACACAGTTGTCACACAGAATATCTTTGTATGTTGTATTATTCCATTATTCATTCACTCAACCTAAAAACTCAAACACTGTTTCAGCATGACAGTGTCCCTGTGAACAAAACCCTCTGATCTCCATGAAGACATGATGTGTTCTGGTTGAAGTGGAAGAACTGGAGTGTCCTGTACAGATTCCTGACTC
The DNA here is from genome assembly GCA_005784505.1 of Bagarius yarrelli. Taxonomy (NCBI): domain Eukaryota; kingdom Metazoa; phylum Chordata; class Actinopteri; order Siluriformes; family Sisoridae; genus Bagarius; species Bagarius yarrelli. The sequence goes on along the minus strand of VCAZ01000001.1, from coordinate 14,806,312 downwards.
TGACTCAATCCCACTGAACACCTTTAGGATGAACTGGAACACTGACTGAACCCCAGACCTCCTCACCCAACATTAGTGTCTGATCTTATTAATACTATAGTAACTGAATAAACACAAATCCACACACTCACACAAAATCTAGTAGGAAAACCTGCACCAAAAACAAAAGCCTTCATGTACCAGCATCATTTGTCCCTGACAGATTTTCATCCATTTCCCAATGAGTTGGTTAGTTGGGTTCCTAGTGACACGGCACCCTGGCAGTTAATCTTTGGTCATTCTTTGGAGATGATTGTGTCATAAGGGACCTAGGACAGGCAAGAAAGATGCAAGGATATGATCACCATACTCATCAATCTGGGAGTGCATACTGACCTGCAGAGAGCGTGTTGTACCAGTTCAGATTTAATTAAGAAGCATGTCTGTAAGTGCTGTCATAATGAAGAGACGTTTCCGGTGGGGTGGCAATAACATCCACCATCCAGGCTGCTGGGACAAGATTTATCATAGTGTCTTTCCCGTATAACCCGATAATCAAATTGATCTGCTGGCTCACATGGTCTATGGCACATGCTATAATCACTGCCACATATATTTTCGGTATAGATCATCTTTACTTGGGTTTTTATACCGCTGCCTTGCAGACGACACGTCATCCTCTTCATCCCTTTTTTGGACCCAACTGTTTCTGCTCTGATCTCAGAGTGCCTGCCAGACATCGCATCATAGCTCATCTGCTGAAAATAATTTCCAGCAAAAACAAAATGCTCTCCACTGGAAATCTGATAAGCCTTTAACTATATCTCAAAACTTGTCAATATCATAGCTTTATTTTTAACTGATGATGAATAGATGTTCTGGAGGGAGTCATTTTTCAACAAACGTCATTCTTTTATAACTTGAGTCTTTTTTTACGTTGAGTTTTATTTTTATTTTGAGATTTACTGCATTAGGCAGATGCTCTTATTTCTTTTATAAAAATGAGGAATTGGAGGTTAAGGACCTTGCTCATGAGACCTGCAATTTTCCAGTTAGCAGTCACCTTTAACTGCACTACCACTTCCCCATTTCTTTTTTTTACGAGTTAAACTGTAATGTATAAGTAATTATACAAATGTTCATCCATTCCAATTCTACTTGTATTTTTATTAGTATATTAGTTTGTTATGCGTTTTTTAATAGGCATGTCAATTATGAAGAAACTATTTTAGTAATTATCAATTTTAGTAATAATAATAATGCTATGCAATTGAAAAAATTTAACATTAAACTGAATTACTGTTCATTCCAGTTGATGTATTCCCATGTCAGGATCCTGCAATATCCCCAGACAACTCGCTTCACTTACTGCAGGCAGCATTTGGATTCTTATGGACAATCGACTATCCTTTTGCTGTGAAATTGCTAATCTGAAACACTCTTTCCAGTATCTTTATAGAAAAGATCTGTCCATTTTAATTCACTTAATCCACTTGTACTTGTCTTTTCATTTCAAGATGCGTCTACTAAAAAACTCGCTTCTAAGCACAAATTGACCTCTACAAATGATTGGAAATGCAGCTTTGTAACTTGTTTAAATCCACAATCAATCTAACACATGTTTTTAAACTGTGGAAGAAAACCAGAGTACCCGTAGTAAACCCATACAAGCACAAGGGGAACATGCAAATTCCACAGAGAAAGATGCCTACCAGGGATACAAACCTGAAACCTTCTTGCTGTTATGTGCACTTTAGATGCTATTCAACTTAGTTCAGGTATACAATGATTTTATATATTTTAGCAGTCACTAGTAGGAATTGTTAATACTAGTTGCCATAATAAGGTTTATTAGCAGGGGTTTGGAAACCCATGTTCCTTGCTTGTTTTCCAGCTATCCCTCCTCTACCCACTGCTAATTACCTGCATCAGTTGTGTTTAATTAACCAGAAGCTGGAAGATATTTAGCATTACACTCAAACAAAACATTCTGGTGGAATATTCAACATGTGTATATAAAATGCAGCTGTGTTGATCTGCATTGTCATACAATCATAATTGAATTAATTTATTTATTTTTTTACTTTCTTGCTTCACTAGTTTTCGTCGATCATGTCGCAGGAAGAACCTTGTTAAATATAAATAATCTCTAGTCGCTTCATCACTGTGAGTCTGTATGTGTGAATAAACAGCTGTTGTATGAGATTTATTTAATAACAGTTTTTGTCTTACTTTAGAATCTGATCCATGCTCGCCACAAAGCTCACTTAAACTAATGTTTGTGTTTTAATAACACCAACTGTTATGACGCAGCAGACGAGGATTCGAAAAAGAACAAGGTCTGATTTTAAACATGCTTTTAAAAGTAATCCGGAATGGCATTAATTGATGTTAGCTATACAAGATAGTAATTCTGATGTGACAACTTGGAAAGAGTTTTACAGTGATTAGCATGAAAACATTGCCAGCTACAGGACTGACGTAGTGCGAGGGTTGGTGGAGGGTTGCTTGATTTTGCAGGCCATGCCTCCCCCGTCAAAAATGGTTGTTGTGCCCCCCCGATACAGTTTATATTTTATTTTTAATTATTAATAATAAGAACTTAGTTGATTTGTGTTTTTTTAAATGAATGTAAACCTGTTTTTCTGATTGCAATGCGTCTCATGCGTCTTTACGTCTTTAGCTTATCGATGTGTACGCAGAATAATGCCTTCAGCTTATTTTAAAATAATTATTGCTGTTATTTCATTTCCATAAGCTGTAAGTAATGTGTAGTAATGTAACTCTTAGCTATAAGGTGGTTATGACAGCATATATTTGTCAAGCTGTTTGACAACTACGGGAAATGAGCTGAAGGTCTGCACCAGTTGTATAAGCGTGCGCTTGCACTGGACTGGTTGTTTTTATGTTTTGTTTTTGCAAGTTATTGTTGCTGATTGTGTGCTCCCTTGTTGTAAGCCACGTGCCTCTTTGTTATGGTCTGACGCCGGCTTTGGTCTGCTGTGTAATGAGTGCATAAATGAGGTTGAAGGTGACTGACTGTGTGGGTGAGGTGAGGTGGGGTGAGGTGAGTGGAGGCAACTCGCTTAGAAAAATCTTGATAATCTCATCAATGTTAATGAGCATCACATGTGCTGATGTTAGGAAAGGATACAAAGTCCTTGGTAGGCAGATCAACTGATCCAACTGATTGTTCTGTGTCCCTTGATTAGTTTACATTGTTGGCAGACTTGCATCATTTCCATATGTATGCTATATTGCCAAAACTTAGCACATTGTTGTTGTGAACAATTTAAAACTCCCAAAGTCTATAGTCTAAAATGTCTTTGCATCTCCATGAAGACATGCTGTGTTCTGGTTGAAATGGAAGAACTGGAGGGTCCTGAATCCTGGCATTGACTCAACCCCACTAAACACCTTCGGTATGACTTGGAACACCGACAGAACCCCAGACCTCCTCACCCAACATTAGTGTCTGATCTCATTAATACTACTGTAGCTGAATAAACACAAATCCACACAGTCACACAGCACAATCTAGTGGAAAGTCTTTCCAAAATTGTTTTCCAAAAGTGAAAATACATCTAGAATAGGATGTAGTGGTGTGATAGTCATATGGTTGTGATGGTCAGGTGTCCTAATACTTTTGACAATTGGTATGTAGACAGGCAACCATTTGCCGCCTACATAAGACTGCTTTTCTGCATTGCAAACACTGACATCTTTGCGAACATCCCATTAAATCCCATTATAATAAATAATATAAATATAAATGTCTTTATTTGTCACTTATACTTTACAGCACAATGAAATTCTTTTTTCACATATGATATGATACAGCGCCCCTGAAGCAGGAAGGGTTAAGGGTCTTGCTCAAGGACCCAACAGCGGCTGGCTGCGGTGGTGGTCTTTAGATCAACAACTCGGTGCCTTAACCATTGAGCCACAACTGCCCCCCATTAAAGTTGTTTACTAACGTATTTACTATTTATTACATCTAAAACCAGTGTATATAAAATATTTTTACCTACTAAATACACTACATACCATTTACAGACACCACTTACGCAGCAGCACAACATGTGTACGACATATCGTGCTATTATCCTCCCACATATTCATCATGTTTTCTTGTAATTTCCTATTCCTCAAATAGTTTCAATATACTATATAAAATTTATCTAAAATAATTCATTGACTAGCCGTACTGCTGAAGGACTTTTTGAGAACAGCAAATGATTCATGATCTGTTTTATTTCTTTTTCTGGCATTTGGCAGACACCCTTATCCAGAACTACTTATAGTATGTTTCTAGCATTTTTTCTAACCATCCTAGCAGTTGAGGGTTAATGGCCTTGTTAAGGTTCCCAGCAGTGGCAGCGAGATGGAACTGAGAATTAAACCCATGATCTTCAGCTGAGCAGTTTTTTAAGTTCATCAGAAATGTTAAGATAAATCCATCAGTTTGAGATAAAGTATCGTACCAGCAGCGTGTCCTGTTTAGTCAATTCTGGTTAAAAATGCAGGCTGCCAGTGATTGTTTACCGTGTTACACCAGCGTAAACACGCACACAGGTTGAACTGCTCAATTGTGTAAACAAAAAAAAAAAGGCGTGGAATTCTTATACAATTTCGACTATTAGTTCCGAGCTCCTCACGTGACTCGGGGATGTTTTTTGGTGGGTTTTGGTTAGTGTTCAGTGGAAACTCTTAACCTCGATCAACCATAAACAGCACTTGCTTTAGTTTTCTTAGAAAATAAACATCAAAACATTATGGATTTATGTCCTGGGAATAATATGATTAATTAAAAATAAAGGTTTTAAGTAGGGCTGTGTAAAAATCCAATACATTATGGAAAAAATAAAGGCACCTCCGGATTTGTATTTGTTGTACTTTAGCTATTTGTTTTACATATTTTAGTTGAATTAATGCAAAATATTGTAGCATGTATTGTATTGCAGTACATTGTGATATACTGTATAATGATATGCATTGTATAGTGAGGAAATATCAAATTAGCAATTTTATAAAGCTGTTCTGAAATGTAATTTACATTTACAGCATTTGGCAGACGCCCAGAGTGACTTACGTTATTTATACAACTGAGCAATTGGGGGTTAAGGGTCTTGCTCAGGGGCCCAGCAGTGGTGGCTTGGTGAAGCTGGGAATCGAACCCACAGTCTTCGGGTCGGCAGTCCAACACCTTAACCATGAGCCACCACTTAAAATATTATACTACATAAATGTACCAATTGTTTCCTTATATTTCTTGTTTATAATAAATAGCAAAAAAAACCATTAAGGCATGCTGGCTTATATTATATCAGATTCACCAAAAAAAAAAAAAAGATTTATTTCTTTTGTACTGACTGAAAATAGGGATTTATCAGCAGTGTATTGGGTAAAGAATTATTCTTGGTTTGTATAGTTACTGCTATTAATCCTCATACACCTTTGTCAATCTATCATTCTTTCTTGAGCCTGTCATCACTGAACAAATCCTAACCTCAGTCTTGTGATGTTTTTCTGAATAATATGTTATAGCCTTAACATTTTAACGCCTAAACATCTTCCTTGTTAAGATATTCTCTTCTCAGTATTTTAGAAGATTAAAGTCAAATCCTGTCACGTATCTCTAGATCACGTTGCTGAATCCATGTGCAAAGTTTAACGTTAATATGTTAATGCATTGCTGTGATACGCTCTCACTTTCTGTTTGGAGGCTTGGTTGTAATTTTTTTTAAATAAATTGTTACCGCTGTCTATTAAAACTTAAGCCTTAAATCTGCTTATTCTTTCTGACAGCAAGACTCATACAGTTAACGATTCCATGATAGTGAAATCAGAAAGCTGTAAATAAATTCGTTGAGAGCTATTTAATAGCTATATCCTGATAATCCTGGGATCGTGTAGCTCAAATGTCTCGGAAATCTATTTTAAGGTTATAGCTTGGGATTTCTCACTCAGCATGGATGAGGTCATGATCAAAGATTACATGTGTTTAAGAATAATAATGTACTAAGGCTTCTCATAATCGCTTCACAATTAGATGATGACATGTATACACACACAATAAGTTACTTTGTAAGATAAAACCTGTATACTTGGAGATAGGGAGATGTTTTGTAAGTCCCTTTATGATAAAATGTTATCATTTGTGAGCCCACAGATCAGTAGCTAGCTCGAAACGATCCACATAGTCACCAGCTCCAATTAACACCACAGCAAACAAAAAGAAGCTTCTGTTTAGACACACACTACTGATAATAAACAGATCCTTTAATGTCATTATAATTTAATAAAACATAGAGTTCAGATTTCTTATACAAAACCAATAAGCTTTTTGACACTTTTTGCTAGTTATAAAATCAGTTTGCTGGTTATATTATCATTTTTAAATCACACAACTGAAAAATTGCATGACTCCTGATATAAAAATAATGCTAATGTTGTTGGAGTATCACAGTGTGTGTGTGGGGGGGGGGGGGGGGGGTGTTCCAAAATAAAGCTTTATAACAAAGCTTTAATATTAAAGTTCAATCCTAAGCATATGAACATATAATTTATTTATTTTTCTGTTTGTATGTGTGTGCGCGTGTGTCTGTTCACACTATTTGTTTAGGGAACGCGTGTAAACTTTGCCTAATTATTAATTTAACTATGTTTAATTTAATCGTATTTTCACCTGACGAACCTAGGGCATATAGGATATTAGTGAGGCAATAAAGGAAGAAAGGAAGGAAGGAAGGAAGGAAAAAAAGAGTAAAAGAGAAAGAAAGAAAGAAAGAAAGAGAGAGAGAGAGAGAGAGAGAGAGAGAGAGAGAGAGAGAGAGAGAGAAAGAAAGAAAGAAAGAAAGAAGAAAGAAAGAAGGAAGAAAGGAAGAAAAGTATGAAAGAAAACAAGACATAGATAGATAGATAGATAGATAGATAGATAGATAGATAGATAGATAGATAGATAGATAGATAGATAGATAGATAGATAGATAGATTAAAAATCTTCACCAGGTCCAACCCCATTTGTTCGCCCTTCAGGCTGCGTTCCAAACCGCATGTTCCCGCACTACATTTACGACAGCTCTGCGCTCTATTTTCTTGTATGACAAGGCGTTTTGGCGCACTCTGTAGTGCCGTAGTGCGCGTTTGGGTGCGCGTGTGCTCATGCGCGGAGTAAGGCTGAAGAGTGGGAGTGTACGGCAGCAGCCCACACACACACACACACGGTATATAAAAACCAGAGACTCGCAACTCAAATCTTCACACACACAAAAAAAGAATGGACCTTTGGGACATTAGAAGGATAAATGGGTGATTTGTCAATCGAAGGACGCGGTTGTTGGGTTTTGTTGATAGATCGCGTGTGGAGGCGTGTTTGAGGACATTTTGCGTTTTGCCGGTTCTGCCTTAACACTTGCTAATCCAGTGGATTCACGGTGCCTCTCGATCTACTTGTGGGGATCTCGGGAGAAGTCTACCCTGACGCATACACACGCGTACGCGCGCGGCGTCATGAAGTTCAAACCGAACCAGACGAGAACGTACGACGGTGAAGGCTTTAAGCAGCGAGCGGCGTGTCTGTGTTTCAGGAACGAGCGAGAGGACGAGGTACGGCCCACTGTCCGTAACATCACCTTATTAAATGCACACCGATCCGACATTTTCTTTACAATCCCTAAAAGAACCAAAAAAAACGAGGCGAGATGTCGGGGTTTCCCTCCTGCAGTTCTGTCAACCGCGCCATGATGCAATACCCCATACATCAGATACCATTCCACAGGAAATATCGATCCGATTAGAATCTAGCTGTATCGATCAGAGCCCTCTATGGGGTTGGATTTGTTCACACACTGATTGGTGTAAAGATGTTCCATGTTTATTCCGTTCTCCTAGAATAATATAGTCTTAGGTGGAATTTCTTCAGCATTTTTTTTGGAAGGTTTGCTCACTCTAAGGTTCCTCTAAAAGTTTTTTTTCTGTAAGCAGGTTCTAAACATCCAAATTTTCTGGTCTGAAACCCCAAAAAGTAGGAACAGTCTTTTCCTACCTTTTCTATTTTGACACTTATAATTTATCCAGACTGTTTTAAGATTGAACCCTTTATTGTCTGGGTTGGTTCCCTGCCTGGAATTCAAACCTGGGATCATGTGGTAAGATCGGTGTTCAATGGACCTCCAGGAACCCAGAAAACATGTATATCACCTTAGAAATGCACCCATTTAGTAAAAGGGCCAAAGTGCCTCCGTGGCTGATGGGTGTGCTTTTGGTCTAATTACCACGTTCACCATGTGTGTTTTAGGGGGTTACACTCGATTGTCCATAGTGTGTTTGTGTGTGTGTGTGTGTGTGTGTGTGTGTGTGTGTGTTTGTGTGTGTGTGTGTGTGTGTAAGATTGTACCATGTAATGGGTTCGTGTCATGTTTAGTGTGTCCTCCTCTTGAAAAACACCCCAGGAGAGATCTCTGTTACATTGTGTTGGATAGGTGCATCAGGAATGTGGTAGAAACAGTGACATGTGGTGAGGTCGGTGGCTGGTGAGACACTGACTTACAAATTTAGAGTCAGATTTTTACAAATATATGTATGAATTCATTACATTAGCTTGAATTCATCATTTAATTGACTGCTTACACTTTGATTGCTGGTTGTTTTATATCTCCGCAGCATATTTTACACACAGATGTAGGTAAGAAAGTTTGTTTTATAGTAGCAAATGCTATACAGTCTGAGACAAAATTATTTACAGTGATGCCTCGACTTACGAGTTTAATTTGTTCCGTGATGGAGCTCGTAACTCAAATTACTCGTATGTCAAATTAATTTTCCCCATTGAATTGAATTAAAATGCCATTAATCCGTTCCGGGTCCCCCAAAAACAGCCCTTTTTTTGTTACATGTTTTTAAAAGCGAAAAATTGCAATAAACTGTAGTACTAGCATTAAAACATCTACTACTAGTATCTAGTGCTGCAATAAACTGGTTTTATTAAGTATAATGTACAGCATTTACCTTGGCGATCAGACGACTCCACCTGCTAATGCGTATGTGTGACTAGCTATCGAGTAAGACAAGGGATGCTGGGTGGATGTTACAGTGTTCACTTTGGTGTTCGCTACGCCAACTAGCGGTGGGGTATCTGAAGCTGGCTCGCAACCTGAATTTTAGCTTGCAACTCAAAGCAAAAAATTGGCAGAGAGACGGCTTGTATCTCCAAAGACTCTTTAGTTGGGACACTTTTAAGTCAAGATACCATTGTATTATAATTTTCCATTTAAAGTCCAGTTTTCTCAAATTGATGCATTTTGCTTAGATTTATTTTGGCTTGTCTGTGAAGAAAAAAAACAACAACCCCAACAAAACAAAAATAAACCCCAGTGCTCGCTCTCGCCCTCTACAGTGAGTCGGAGGTACTGACTGCCTCATCTTGTTCTTTTTCAGTGCAGTGACTAAATACATTTACTTGACTATAAAAAGTAATGACATATAACTGTCCAGAAACATTATATCGATGTCCTATAGAAAGATAGCGATAGGCACATGCTAATTACACACACTCAATCCATTCCTGTGAAGAATCGTGCAATCTCTGCCATGTATTTAAACATGAAAATATAGAAATTCATCCATTTTTGACTATATTAATAATAATAATTTAGATGTCACACAAATACTGTTAGTTGGACTGCCAATTGGAAGATCAGGGTCCAATTTCCAGCATCACCAAGTTGCCACTGTTGGTCCCCTAAGCAAGGCCCTTGACCCCTAATTGCTAAATTGTATAAAAGAGATAACTCGCCCTGGATGAGGACGTCTACCGCTTTGCTGTCATACTAAACGACGCAGGTGTTTTCAGAGCTGACGTTTCCTGTTTCCTGTGACATTATTGATTAGAAGAATCCCTGTGGACGATGTGCTTTTAGAACAGCGGTGACTCATGACTGGCGTGTGTTGTGTGTGTGTGTGTGTTTGAGCTCAGATCTCAGCTTTGCTTGTTGCTGAATCACTCTCTTACACTCTGACATAGAGAGGTGGCTTTTTGTTACTCATGATTTCTGTTGTAAACAGATCTGAAGCTAACTCTTTTGTTGTTGTTGTTTTTCCCATTGATTGTTCTGAGCTTTATTTTAACCCTAACCCTGAATCCATGTGTGTGTAAGTTTGCGTAGTAAGCCGAGCTGGAGCAGAGAACCGGAGAAGCGTTGCAGGAGTCGCACTTTGTTTAAGAGAGAAAGGAGAAAGCGCAGGGGGGTGAGGGATCAGTGACGGAGGTTAAAACCTCACCAGTGCACAAACGTGCTACATATCCGAAATAGTGCAGATTAACTTATCGCTAAAGGACACTTAAAGCCTTTCGTGGCTTTATACACTTGTACAGTGCTAAAATGTAACCATATAACTAAAAATCACAGATAAGGCAAGATTTAGGAATTGATTTTATTATTAACACGTCAAAGTGTCATGTGTACATTGAAGAAAATGTATAAATATTAAATGTCAACAGCTTATTTACAGTTAATAAAACTACATAGAAAGATTTGACAAAAATATAAGCAATGAATTCAACAACATTTATGCAATAATCAGCCAATCACGTAGCAGCAGCACAGTGAATAAGTTCAGGCAGATCCAGGTAAAAAGCTTTCGGTTAATGTTTACCACAAACAAGAATAAAGAAAAACGTCTATAGGGAAAATACAGAGAGGAGGTCAGAGATTAACGATCAAAATCAGTAATTAATTGATCGGTATTTATTTCAGCTGGTGCGGTTAGATAAATAATCGAGTTATACCTATTGTAAATATTAATACCAGGAAATCACTTTTCAGCTTTTAAAAATGTCTTTTTATTAGAGCTGCAGATATTTCACTGATTAATTAGTCAACTTTGATTAATTAAGGTTTTTGCAATTAGTTAAATACAGTAATTAGTTAATTAATTAATAAAACAAGGCACGCACTTCAACTTTTGAATATATTATTAGATTACTATTAATATCCTTAATGTCGACTAATGGCTCAGCCCCAGATTACAGGAATGCTACACCAGCTTTTTTTCTTCTTTACCTACAGTGCGCCGTTCAGAACACACAACACATTGGAATTCTACTAAAATGTGTTGTCCCGGAAAGCCATCATATTTGCATTGAATTCAAATGTTCTTTATTATTTCTTTCCTATTTTGTACGTCATTATATTTCAGAAAATCACACCCCACACACACAAACAGGAACTCCATAGAGGTTCCTAAGTTTTATGGGTTCATTATCTTCAGCTGCATTCTGCCAGCTCTTTGCTGAATTGCAAAAAATAACCCTACGCCTGAATGGAACCGATTGGGAAAACGGCAGGTGACAGCTTGTAATTTGACCTCAGCATAGAAGCAGCAATCACACAGTACGGCACGTACGCCTAAGTGCGTCTAAGAGCGTCTGTGTAGCTGCATGACCGTCAATCACACAATCGCATAAGAGTAAGCAGCACCTGACGCCTTCTCAGCAACCTGTGGATCAGGGAGGTTAATGAGTGGAGGTTTAAGTGCACCTTCTAACAATAAGCACGTTCTGCACACTTTCTAGCTTCAAGTAAACATGACGGCGAAAGAGAGTAAAAGAGAACGAAAGAAGGAAAGATGTGTTTTGTCCTGTTTCCCATTAGTTCTACCCTGATGACATCATTTCTCGTTAAAAGAGGACGGAAAAGGCTTGTTTACAGTGAACAGCACTACAGGCACATTTCCATTTGTTTATTTGAGTTTAGGTCTGCGCTCCCGGGGTTGCGTCAGGTGCAAAGAAAAATGACAACATTTGTAAGTAGTATCGGTGCAGCGTGGTGTGAAATGGGGGGGGGGACTCCAGTCATGCAGATTTTAGACAAATCGAAATTCTGATTTGTGTTTGACTGTCAATCTGTAGTAATAACAAATAGACTAGCTAGAGGAATGGAAAGAATAGTTATTATTACTATTATTATTATCTCGAATAAATAGGAAAATGTATCAATAACTAGCTATACGAAATGAGCCTTATTATTAAAAGCAGACTGACATCTTCCTTTTTTATCTAGATGCGACCAGGTAGTTTATACCGGATGTGGAATAGGACACTCAAGACTTTCGCATGGTTTTTTGTTGACTGTAAATGACTGTCCTCTATGTAATTTCTGTAATCAGCCTTTCTCAGTTAAGCATATTTTACTATCTTGTTGTGGTCTGAGATCTAAAAGGCAACAATTTTCCAAAGCTGAGATACTGTTGTAGATTTTACAAAGTTCTAAATTTGTTAGCTTGCATCGATATTAAAAAAACTTGTTTAAACTAGTTATTTAATTTTCAATTGTTTTCAAAAAGAAGTTTCAGAAATGTATTTTATCATTTTTTTTATACCAGTTCTGGCCAATAAATAGCCACAGTTGCTAATATGGCATTAAACTGGTAACAGTAGTAACATTTAGTAGTATTAGGATAAACATTCTGGACACACAAACCCTTTCGTGTTCAGCTTCAACACTAAAAAATTAAAAAAATCTTTCGGTTGCAAAAAACGAAAACAGTTTTGTGCATCATTGTAGCATGTACTTTTCTGTGGTCATGTGACATCATGCGATTGACTCTTTGGGCAGGTGTTGCTTGTGAGCAGCAGCCGTCATCCAGATCAGTGGATTGTCCCAGGGGGAGGAATGGAACCGGAGGAAGAGCCATGTGGTGCAGCAGTAAGGGAGGTTTATGAAGAGGTGAGTCCAGAAAACACTAGAAGGATTCTGGATTAGCAGCATGTTAAACCCCATTAAACTGTGCCTAGAGTTGCGTTCTATTTAGTATACTTACCTCAACTTCTTTAAACCTGGAAATTACATTATGTTTGTGTTCCATGCATTCATGTTTGTCTATACGTTGATAGATCACAGGGGCTAAACAGAATTTACTAATTTATTACTTTTCCTTAAAACACAACCTGCTCTGGGAAATAGAAGTAGTCTGGAATTGTGTACATAATATACATATCTCAATATGTACAAACGATACATAGACAAAAGGCTCGAAAAACCTGAAAATCAAATCCATGTGTGTTTTTCATCATTCTTTTCCGCGTCCTCCTATAATAATCTCCACACTTCTGGAAAGACTTTCCACTAGATTGTGTGTGTGTCTGTGTGGATTTGTGTTTATTCAGCTACAATAGTGTTAATAAGATTAGACACTAATGTTGGATGAGGAGGTCTGGGGTTCAGTCGGTGTTCCTGTTCATCCTAAAGGTGTTCAGTGGAGTTGAGTCAAAGTCAGGGTTCTGTACAGGACACGCCAGTTCTTCCACTGCAACCAGTACACACCATGTCTTCATGGAGATCAGGGACTTTTATTAATCTAGGATGAAGACTGCTAAAGAGCATTTAGATGTAGCATGTGATCTTATATATTTTTTGCTAAACTTTATTAACTAAATAAATGTTGTCTCCTTAGGCTGGAGTGAAGGGGAAACTGGGTCGACTCCTGGGTGTGTTCGAGGTAAGACGTTACTCTGCTGGTGCTGTTTACAGTTTCCTCAAAGTTCCTTTTTCCTATATTAACACACAAGGTTTGGTTTATGGTTTATGTCCTGACTGAAGAATTGGGGTTTTTTTCAAGATTTTAGTCTAATAATAATAATAATTGTGAAATGTTGTCATGATTTTGTGCAGCATAATAAGGACAGGAAGCATCGAACATACGTGTATGTCCTGACCGTGACCGAGACTCTGGAAGCATGGGAAGACTCGGTCAACATAGGTACGTTTACACAACAGTATTGCAATTTGTGAGAACTTTAAACAGTCATTCAGTCCAGGAATTCCCAAAATTGTGATTTACAGAAAAACATATGCATAATCCCTGTTTTTTTTCTTCACAGCACATATAGGTGAAGCTAAATGTCATAAAAAGCCATACTATATACAGTATATGGCCAAAAGTATAAGGACACCTGAAGGTCACATCCAAATGTGTGTTTGATCATCCTATTCTAGATGTAGTCTCACTCTCCTTCCTTTATTACCTCCACACATATGGAAAGTCTTTCCACTTGATTGTGTTGTGTGACTGTGTGGATTTGTGTTTATTTAGTTACAATAGTATTAATGAGATCATGACAGTGATGTTGGGTATTGGGACACTCTGTTCGTTGACTTGTCGCTATAGTTTGTGACTTTGTTTGTTTTTGTTGATTTATCACCTCGGTTTCCCTCATAACTATTTATTTAATATGTTATATTTTTAATACGTATATATTATGTCTTATTTCCCCTTAAAGCACACTTCCCTATAATATTACTGTCACCTATCGCTGTCTTTATTCATTACTCAGATTCACCTTAAAACCCGATCGCCCTTTACATAATTATTTCATGAAGGTTCTTTTTTTTCTTTTTTTTTTTATTATAATCAACTTTTTCCAACAGCCTCTAAAATAAACATTTATTTGTGTTTATTGCTCGCTCACACCAAACTCACAAAATACTGCACGTTAAACAAGTCATGTTTCATTTGGGGGTTTTTTCATACATCCCTTTTAAAAATACTCTTTTAATGTGAATAATTAATAAAACAAGCCTCTGCTGCTTTAATACTTTGAGATCAGCTGCCCCAAACTGATTCCAGTTGCCATGTACCCTGTGGCAAGTTCTATACTATCATTTTTAAGATTTACATCCATATTTTTACTGGCTTACAGTAACAGAAACTATGTCCTACTTCCTACTACAATGCAAAAAAAAAGTGTTAGTTAGTATATTAGTATTTTCCGTATCATAACAGTGACCTGCAGGATCTGTGCTGAGGATTTAACGAGCACACATGTCTGTATTTGTGGGCAAAATTAATTAAAAAAACCCCAATTTCACTATTGGGCATTTATTTTACGTAACTCTCGCAGTTTTGCTTAAGGTAATAAAAGGAGCAGGGCTGCCAGGCTTGAAAACTGAATAACAAAACATATCGGACAGCTTGAGAGACCACTGAGGTGGACAAAAAGCTCTTACTTTTTTTAATTAGCCCAGGGACATCGTATATGTATTTTTTTTAAACATTGTTTTAGAGGAAATGTTAGTGTTATTTTTTAGATGACAGCACATTTCTATAATACACTAGATGCCAGGGTACTTGGTGTATAGTAGGTCATTTGGGTCACAGATTGGAGGTTGAAAGATCTAAAGGCAATATTGCTTTTAAAGGTTAAAAAAAAACAATGCTGTGTTTACTGTTAACACTGTTTACTGCACCATATTGAATCGACTCAACTTGCTGAGGGGAAACTGAGAGGATGTTTTCTGTAATCATATTCAGCATTAGACTGATTGTGTTGTGTGTTATGCGCTGTGTCTCCCTCTGCAGGTCGAAAGCGAGAGTGGTTTCCGGTTGAAGAGGCTATAAAGGTCCTGCAGAGCCACAAGCCTGTCCATGCAGAGTACCTAAGGCACCTTCAGCTTAGCTGCTCAACCACCAACAACAACGGCAACATCCTCCTGCCTCCTCCACCCCCCAACGATAACACAGCTCGAGCTGCAGCATGCAGATAGGACTGAGCTGTCGCTCATCCTACGCTTTTCTTTCCTTTTGCGTACATTCCTACCAGGCTTTAATCTCTGGATCTGTGACACATATATATACACACACACACACACACACACACACACGTACCCCTAAACATGGAAATGGATGTGTTTCTGGACACCTAAATGATCTAGGAACGAGTTGTTCAGAATGCTTTTGCTTAAACATGCCTTAAAAACAATGTACAATGTTTTTAAAGTGTGCAGTTTGTTAAGCCGTTTTATTAGGATTTATCAGTCACATGATTTTCCTGTCACCATGGCTACGAATCGCACCGCGTGTCAGTCAGCTTTGCAGACTAAATTACCTCAACGTCCTCTAGATGACCCCTGCAAATCCTGGGGATTATGGAACTCTTCTTAAAAACTGGTGCCTGTTGTTGTAAAGGAGACATTTGTCAATTTTAACATGCTGTGCTGCCTAAAAGAAAAACGCTGCTTAACGGTTCTCTTTCTCCAGAACAGCCTCGCTTTTTTTGACATGTCCTCTGGGTTGAATTAAAAAAGTGACAGACGCTAACAGCTAGTTGCCGGTCGAGCTCAATTCTGGGCCCGAAAAATAAAAATGGAAGCCTAAAATGAAAAAAGTAGCCGCATCTATTGCTATTGCAATGAAGTGACCTACATTTTTTTTCTCTTTGCTGTTATACAAGTATTACAATTTTGGAAAATTTTACACACTGCTGCTTTAAAATGGGAGAATGTAGACAGTAGTTAAAGTAATTTCTTCTCCTTTACCCTAAACTGTGCATAGTAAGTCATCAGCATTTTTTCTCTCTCTCACTGTTTTAGTCTGTTACTTGTTATTACGAACTGATCCAGAAAAATGTGCCAAAACCTTATGTTAACTGATCAACATTCCCTTTAACCACTATCCCTTTAACTTTGGTCTGGAACGGGACAGAAAAGATTTAACCTGCAGAATTGTGTTAAATATTTGACTGAATCAGAGTGTCTAATGTTACATGAGTAAAAAAGTTAAAAGAAAGTATCATGGCTTAAAGCGCTGAGACACATTTAATAAGGTAATTTAGCTCTGGTGGATTTGCACTAGCGCTTTGAGGCTAACAGATAGCGATAGCTTATGACCATTGAATAGCAAACCGCTAAGAATTCCTCAAAATAGCAAAAGTGTCAAAAATAATTGAATTTATTTCATCTGTATGTAAGTGGAAAAAGTTCTGTAATTCAGTGTACAAACTTCCCAGAAGTTTCTCTTTCTCTGAGCATTGTTTTTGTAAATATTCTGCAGAACTGAACATTACTGTCAAAGTTTTATGATGGAAACGTGTGTATTAACCTGCTGAAATCTTTTCTAATACTGTTTTTATCATTACGAATGTGATTAAAAACACTATTCCTAACAGTAGAACTGATTTTGATAACAAAAGATGGACTCTCTCTCTCTTTCTCTCTCTTCTGTTCTGGTTTTTCACTGTACTAAAGTTTAAGGAACTTTCCTTTTTTTTAGTTTGTAAACCTTTGGATTTTGGATTACTGATTCATTTTTCTTTTGTGAGAGAAACGAGGAAACAAAGACATGGCGTAAAAAAAAGCCAATAACTTGGTGCGATTTATAGTACCTCCAGCTGTATGACGTGACGTGTCTGAGCATGTGTGAGTAAATCAGACAGGGTAATGATTAGCCTACATGAATCGCCTCCAGACAACGGGTTAAAATTTGAGCTCAGTGTTAAACAGTTACACCTACAAGCCCAGGGCCATATTCAATATTTAGTTTAAGGTTATTGGAAATCCTTGAGAGTAACCTCTGTGGCATTTACATGAACACTTAAAAAATTGTATAAAGGTGTATAAGAGGTAAAATATGTGTGTATATTAAATCTAGGAATCAGTCATGCTCTTGAATGTAAGATAATGGCTCTAAATCTTTTTAATACCAGATAATGTAAAAATTGGTCCAGAAAAAAGGACTAGCCCCCACACACTGGTCTTATTGATCGTTAGGAGTGATATATAAATGATGCATATATACGATTTGCAGAATCATGACCCCCCTGACAGTGGCTCTTTATCCATGTAAATAAAAAGGTTCCTTGGTAAATATGACAGAAAATAGGCATTTCTCTCTCTCCTCAGTCACAGATCCTAGCTGGAAAATGTGTGTGTCTTGTTTTTTAACGTTCCACCTGAAAACAAAGCCTCTGTGATGCTCTATATTCTTTAAGGAAGAAGGAAGCCGACATGCTTACAACTGTGTCAGCAAGCGTTAATGAGGATTGGCTAATCGGTGTGTTTTCCAAATGATGTAAAGTTTATAGTATAGACAATGAACATGATGCTAAATAAAACAAACTATGTATTGTTTGCTTTACATGTCAGTTAGATGCACTTCTTGCCATTAAAAGCTGTTTTTTAGCAGCTGGAGGATTAAAACCTGTCTTTCAGCAGCTGCAGGATTTTAGGCGTGGTTTTGTTAGTGTTACAGTATGTCGTGCCTTATTTCAAGATATATACTAATCCCAGTTATCTGGCAAAGTTTTTACAGTGATGCTGAAACACTGAAAGAAATAGAAAGGTAAGACAAGGCAAGGCAAGGCAAGTTTAGTTATATAGCACACGGTGATGATTTAAAGTGTTTTACATTAGAATAATCAAATAATCATTAAAAAATCACAACAGGAAAAACTGAGAAATTAAAATAAAAACAGATTTAAGAATTGATTTAAAAAATAAAAACAGTAAAGAATATAAAATGATTATAGTCACTTTCGATGTAGCGCATTGCTCATTAAGTAAATGCCGAATTTAATTGATGAGTCTGGATTTAAAGATGGCTACTGATTTAACACATCTGATCTCTTCTGAAAGCTGATTCCAACTGTGAGCTACTAAAAACAGATTCCCCTTGTTTAAAGTGAACCCTTGGTATGTTTAACTGACTTGATCCTAATGATCTGAGTGACCTGATTGGCTAATATTTAGTGAGCATATCTGAAATGTATTTGGGTCTTATATGCCGTTGAGTGATTTATAAACGAGTAACTACTTTAAAATCAATCCTAAATGTAACTGACAGTCAGTGTAAGGACCTGAGGACCGGCGTGATGTGTCTAGGTTTTTATTATTTGACTCAGTGTGAGCATATACAGGCTGTCCACTTAGACTTATTGTCTCCTATACTCACATTATAACCTTTCCTAAAAGGTATGACCTAAACTATTTTAGGACTATTCTAAAAAGCTAGACCCAGTTTTCCCATCTCTCTACAAGCACTGATATTTAATAAAATCAGAGTTTAAGTAAAAATCATTCTTTCTAAGTGCTGTCTCTGTGCTGTGATGTGGTCGAATACCAGATTAATAATTGTTCAAGTGTCTTTTTAAGTTTAAGTAGTGGTTCAGCTGATTGTAAACAACTTTTTTTAATTATCATGCATATAAAAGGAAGTAACCAAATAATATTCCTATAAAAGGAAGGACCAATTTGATATTGGTCTATTGTTGCCAGATATTGTGTTATTCAGATTACTCTTTTACAGGAGCGGTTTAACAACTGAGTTTGGAAAAGAAATGCGGTGTCTAACCACTTATTAGACATCTGCTTAGTGTGTGTCAAAGTGTGTAACGTGTGTCAAGGTACTGTGTCAAGGTAGTGTGTCAAGGTAGCTCGTTGATGATGTTGTAACCTAGGGTTAGGGTTAGAACATAGTAACCTCTTGTTAAAATTGTGGTCGAATCTGTTTACCCTCTGCATAGTTTAAGGATGTGTTAATTGCTTTTCTGATATTATTATATATATTTTCAGTAAAGAAAGAAGCAAATTCAGACGGACATGAGGGGAAAAAGTGGCGGGGTATGAGTACCGAATGCTCTTTAGGGTGACACTAAACATGTTTGAAGTCAGTGTGATAAAATTAGGAAGTGAATCTATCCTAAAGTTAATTGTAGCTACTATTATACTGTAATAAGGTAGTGTGTTATATGCTGTAACTGTCAGTGGCCATGTTGTCTTGCGTTCACTCGTAGGAACTGCTAAGGACTAGTGGACGTTTTCCTTTTTTTTTTTTTTTTTTTTTTTGCTATTTAGGACCTAAGAAATACAACTAAAAAGTGAAATACATAATTTTCGTTGCGGAACAAATGTTCCGCGTCTTGCGCGTGTCCGGAAGGAAAGCGGTGTGACACGACGCCTGGCCGGTAGAGCGGCAGCAACAGGCCCATGTGGGAGGCGAGCAGTTCCCGGTACCGCCGAGCTGTTATAACGTTCATATAATTCCTGTCTCTTATGGTGGCGTCTGCGGAAGTAAGCATGTTGAAAGAGGCGCTTGAAGGACAGGTTACACTGGTGTGTAACACCACCGTCGGTAAGAGAAATCACTGTAAAGTGTTAAAGAGACAGACAGTGTATATGTGTGTATGTGTCACGCGCATTAGCCGCTTAGCTCGCTAGTTATATCATTAGCAGTGTTAGGCAGTGTGTTTTTGTAAGAGAATTTATCTTGCCTTCTTCCTGTCCAAACCCGACACAATTTCAGCTCGTAATTCCCCCCAAAACCTCCCGTAGTTACTAAACGGGCTCCTCGGATAAAGATTTATTTGCCGGTTCAATCCCAAATGGTTTGACGCTCCCTGTACAATTGCACTACATACTGTGAAGTTTGCACGCTATGTAGTGCACTTGACGGCCGGTACGAAGTCGTTTGGAAGGGCATAGCAAAAATATTTATATACTTGATTTATAACTTTATTTTACAGATGTAACAGAATGCAACTTTTTTTTAAAAATGTATAGTTTTGAATATTATATATTTTTTATTGTACAACAAAAATTTTCTGTAGATAGGATCTAAACTTATACAAATTATATTGAGGTTTTAATAGGCCATAGGCTTATTAATACAAATAACACAAAGTTTATAGAACTATCTGAAACATAATAGGTAAAATCATAGACACTAGATAAAATTTTACATAGATAGACTGGAGTAAAATCCTTTACTGCTGAATATAGATAAATGTAAGTTGCAGTGCGTATGAGCGTCTGCCAAATGTAAATTTGTCTTATCTTAGACACGCCCCTTAGCACATTAACTCCGCCCACAGGTAGCATGCAGATACCACAGATTAAAGCCTGTATTGGCTTACTACAAAAAACAAATGGCATCGAGTGTGTGTGAGAGTAGAAATCAGTGTTTTTGTCGTTATACCGAGATGTTCAGATTACTGTAAAATAATAACTAGGGTTCATTTTTTTCGGCTGGTTTCACGATAGGGTCTGGAGCGGTAAATAAACATCGTCATATATATATATATATATATATATATATATATATATATATATAAAAATCTCTCTAAAAGTCATCTTTACTGTCTTCATCGTTAGAGGCGAATTCTGGCTAAATTAATTCAGATTTTACATACTGCACTTTTACATTTACAACATTTGTCAGATGCCCTTATCCGGGGTGCCTTAGACTTATTTCTCTCCCTTTTTTTAATGTATACAGTATATGGGTTAGGGGCCACCTGGTGGGAATTGATCCCTACATCTTTCAGCAGCCCAACACCTTAAACACTGTGCTACCACTTCCCCACTTGTAACTTGTAACTGTTCCCCACTTGTAAATGATGTGCAGCTACCGTCCGGAAATACTAGTGTTACTCCGAGTCAGTACATGTGGAAGGCCTGCATAGTTCAGGGTTTAATCCGTCTGCTAGCGCAGCGGACTAAGTAGTTTTATTTTAAATTGATAAATCATTCTCGCTCCAAAATTTAAAAGGTTGCATTATCGGCATTAAATACCATGCATGTTTGTATTGTTAAAGCACTGGGCACAGGGGTATAGAAAAAACAAGCAAAGAATTACAAAGATAAAGCTAAGGTTTGAAAAAACAAGCAAAGAAATCAATATTAAAACAGTTTGATGCAGATGAAAATGGAAAGTTGTGAGACTTGGAAAATGCATGTGCATGCTTTGACGTAAAACAATCGACAAGTTGTGAAGCTTTTATAAGCAGCTAATCTTGATGAGCTCGAAGCGCCAGCAGCTGCTTGTGTTTTTAAAAAAGACGACCATATGCAGACTTGCGTTTTATGTAGAACATATAAATCTTAAGTGGCTACGTAAAATTCAAACACTACAAATCTTTATAGCCCCTTAAAACTGCACAAATATGCAATGTTTGGCAAGAAAAATCTTTAATCACAGGTGTGTGAATATGCCTGCCTGTCTCATTTTCTTAGTCTCTTTCGCTCTTTTCCTTTTCTTGATTTCTGTTTGATTTTCATTTTTTCATCCTTTTTATTTATCTGGTTCTGTAGATATAGTTTTGTATGTTACTGTTAGTCGGGGTACACACACACAGAATGCTTTGAATATTTATTTTAGTCTGTATTTCGCCCTTAATTTTATGTGCTTTTAGGATTAATGTAATGTAATTATTCTTTTGCTGTCGCTTGCTTTTGCGCTGCCTCTACTATCCTTTTATCTATTTCCCTGTCTCTATCTTGTCAGTCTTCTCTGTGGTACAACAGCAATGCCCTCCTTTTGTTGTTTTTTTTTGTACCTATATTTATAACCCTGTTCTGTTTTTTAAACTTTTGCTAATCAAAAAGTCTCTCTCCTTCTCTCTCTCCTTCTCTCTCTTCTTCTGCCTATATCCTTCCAAGTTTTAAAAGGCTTCAGTGTTTTCTGTTCGGTATAATGGGAAACTCTTTCTCTCTTGTGTAGGTTCCGTACAGGTGCAGGTGGAGCCGGTAGGCCGCTGGTTCGAAGCCTTTCTGAAGCGCAGGGATCGCAATGTGTCTGCATCGTTCCAGGAGCTGGAGGAGGAGGAGGAGCTCTCTGAGGAAGAGGCAGATGAGGAGCTGCAGCTGGAGGAATATCCCATGCTAAAAACACTGGACCCCAAAGACTGGAAGGTTCTGAAAAGGGCTGAGAACCTTATTTAGTTTAATCTTAAAGAGAAGCAGAAAAGTGTTTCTTCTGGTTATGTAGTTATCTCCATTTAATCTAAGTTCTCTTATTCTTTTTCTTTTATTCCCTTCTATATTCTTTTATTCGCTCTTTCATTTTTCTCTTATTATTTTAATTTCTTTTTTCATTATTACTTTTTCTCTTACCCTCATTGTTATTCTCTCTCTCTCTCTCTCTCTCTCTCTCCTCTCTCTCTCTCTCTGACTTATTTTTCCTCATCCACTCTTTCTCCATCATGACCTGTCACACTGTCTCATCCTCTCCTTTCTTTTTTACTCATTTTTTTCTATGCTAATTTTCCTATTTTTTTTCCCCTCAATCTCTTTCTCATACTTCCTTGTTTTTACTTTCTACCTTTCTCTTTTTATGGTTTTCCTGATCCATCTCACACACTCATTCTCCCTTCTTTTCTTTTAATTCTCTCTGTTACATTTTCTTTTGAATTCTCTTTTCCTTATTCTTTATTATCCTATTTTCCTTGTTTTCCATTTAATTTCTTGCCCACTTTAATGCTTTT
The DNA here is from genome assembly GCA_005784505.1 of Bagarius yarrelli. Classification (NCBI taxonomy): domain Eukaryota; kingdom Metazoa; phylum Chordata; class Actinopteri; order Siluriformes; family Sisoridae; genus Bagarius; species Bagarius yarrelli. Next base: position 14,783,298 of record VCAZ01000001.1, on the reverse strand, counting down.
CTTATTCTTTCTTTCTTATCCTCTTATTCTCTCTCTCTCTGTCTCGCTCTCTCTCTCCCCTCTCTCTTTTCTCCCCCTCTCTACCCTCTTGCTCTCCTTCTCTTGCTCTCTCTCTCTCTCTCTTTCTCCCACAGAATCAGGATCACTATGCTGTACTGGGTTTGGCTCATATGAGGTACAAAGCAACCCAGAAGCAGATAAAAGCTGCTCGTAAGTTTAGAAAGATGCTGTTACACATGCACAACACAATTTATATATAGTTTTTTTTAGCTGTGCTTTATTCAGTGAGTGCTGCATCTGTTTGCTTTCGACCACAGATAAAGCCATGGTGCTGAAACATCACCCAGACAAGAGAAAAGCAGCTGGCGAGCAGATAGTGAAAGGAGATAATGATTATTTTACCTGTATAACTAAAGGTCGGTGCTGCAGGCGCTCCATCTTAAGCGCTGTCATGTCATGTGTTATGATGTGATGTACGCTGTAATCCAGCTCTCTGCACCAACACCAAAACTTCTGTCTGTCTTTTCAGCAATCGAGATTCTGTCGGATCCTGTGAAGAGAAGAGCGTTCGACAGTGTGGACCCCACCTTCGACAACACAGTGCCCACCAAGGCAGAGGGCAAAGAGAAGTTCTTTGAGGTGTTCACTCGTGTGTTTGAACGCAACGCCAGGTCAGTATTAGTAAATGTGGTACTGACATCAACTGTACGCTTTTCAGATAATAATATACATAAATACATGCATTATTCCCCTGCTATAGAACCAACAGTACATGAACTGCACAATTACAGATGCTTGACAAAGATAAGCTTGACAAGGATAAACTCTGCTGATAATGCTTTATTCTTCATCAGCATAGTCTTCCTTTTTTTTAACCATCTACTAGTAGATTAAGGGCTGCAGGTCTGTTTGGTTAGACCAACATATACACTATATGGACCTCATCAGTACACCCACAAGTGTGTCTTCCCTGAAACTGTGGTGTGTCCTGTACAGAATCCTGACTCTGACCTAACCCCACTGAACACCTTTAGGATGAACAGGAACACCGACTGACCCCCAGACCTCCTCATCCAACATTAGTGTCTGATCTCCTTAACACTATTGTAGCTGAATAAACACTAATTTACTTACACACATATGTATGTTTATCAAATATTGCTTGTATTCTTTTATACAAGCGTACTGTACTCTGTGTGTGTGTGTATATATATATTTATATATATATATTTTATATTTAAAAAATATTATTTTAATCACGTCTCCATAATGCTGTATAAATGCGGCAGTTTTGCTAGCAGTCTGTAAGTGAACCTGTACGCTGTGTTGCATGAAGTAAGATCAGTGTGTTTTTGTCGGTGCATTTAACTACATTTCACCCGTGATTTTTAGGTGGTCCACTAAAAAGCATGTCCCCCACATTGGGTCCTTGGACTCCTCGTTTGAGGAAGTGGATAATTTCTATTCTTTCTGGTGAGTTTTATTGGTAACATGTAAATACATTTAAACGTCAAGTAATTTAGTTTTTGCTTTGGATTAATTTAACTATTTTTTTTCTTCATTTTTTGTTTAAAAAAAAAAAAAAAAAAGATTTTAGCAAAAAATTAACAATCATTCCAAATCATCGTGTAGCAAACCATCAAAATAAAATAATTTTAAAATAATTAAAAATAAAATAAAATACTTTTCCTGGCAATACCTTTATAGAGGGTGATCAGATTTTTTTTTTCTATTTAACTGAGCAGATGAAAAAAAGTATTTGTATTTTTCTTCTCATAATTAACACACAATAAAAAAGTAATAGACGAAATAAATTTTTAAATCACTGACACTAATCAATAAGATTTTTTCTGTAGACCCCGTGACACAATGAATAATGTCCATGTTGACAAACAGCAGTTATAGTTAACCTTAACCTGATGTTTCTGTATTTAAGGTATAACTTTGATTCATGGAGAGAGTTTTCATACTTGGATGAAGAGGAGAAAGAAAAAGCTGAATGGTAACAAAAATTTATGTTGCATCTCACAAGATTTATCTTTTAACGCATGCACAGCATTTATAGATTACATTACGATATGTACTTTTATTCTTGCTGTTTTTTTCCCCCAAGTCGAGATGAACGAAGATGGATTGAGAAGCAGAACCGTGCATCACGAGCTCAAAGGAAAAAGGAGGAAATGAACAGGATACGAACTCTTGTAGGTACGGGCGGTGTCATTTGTCACCCTTAAACCCCTGTAAGGAATTCCTTCGACCAGCTTTGACTTTTATTTATTTTAAATGTCATTCGTATTCGATTCTTATTAAGTCTCATTCGAGTTTCCCTGCGATTAAACATTAAAAGTTCCTCATACAAACGCACAACTCTGTATAGACCCTTCTACATTTAATAACACAAACTGGAGAGTCAGAACTGTCTCTCAAAGCATCTTCACAAAATTGCTCAGCTTAGTACAAAACATTCTGCACCTGCTGCAGTGTCATAAAAGTTGTTGATTGTAGAAAAGCGGCATTCAGGTTTTTAGTTGCTGATTACATTATCTTTATCTTAATTATCATCACTCTCATCAAGGCAACTCGGTCGTAATGATCTGAAATGCATTATCTGGCTGCAGATATTTTTAAGTGTTTCGGCTGATGTGTTGTAGATACGGCCTACAGCTGTGACCCGAGGATAAAGAAGTTTAAAGAGGAAGAAAAGGCCAGGAAGGAATCGGAGAAGAAGGCCAAAGCTGAGGCCAAAAAGAAGGAGCAAGAGGAAAAGGAGCGGGTCAGTTCTACTGAACGTCAGACACTTACTGAGCCTTATTCATGTCTTACCTCTACAACCATACAACATTTGTTCTCCTGATATTTTTTTTTTTACTGATTTAACTGTGTAAAAAGCATAAAATGGAAAAAAAAAAAAAAAATGTAATTTCAACAATCCCTTCACAAAAACCAAACCCTATATATCTTGTATAAAAACCTTTGGAACTGCTGAACTTTGACCCAAAGAAAAGTGGAAAAGATTTCTAGTGTAAATGATTTGACTTTAGTGTCTGAGTGAAGCAATCATCTCCAATCCTTTACTGTTCCTTACAGACTTTAATCTTGTATTTTGAGGTAAAGTTAATACTAGATTATGTGTAGCTGTAAATGTAAAATGTGTTTTCCCCGCCATGTGTTCTGCTACACCACAGGCTCGACAGGCGGAGCTGGATGCAGCTAGGTTAGCCAGAGAGAAGGAGGAAGAAGAGGCCAAGCAGGTGGCCCAGCAGGCCAAGAAAGAGAAAGAGGCACAAAAGAAAGCAATTAAGAAAGAGAGACAAAAACTCAGGACCACGTGCAAGGTACCGGAAACCTTTGTTTCTTTACCTCTCGCTAAAATCTTAGTAGAGGAACAAGCACTTTGCAAAGTGTGTTAAAGTACAATAATGATCTAAAACATGCTGATTGCTAATTTGTGTGTTGCAGAACTGTAATTACTTTGTGGACAGCGAGGCGGAGAGTGTGAAGATGATGGAGGACGTGGAGAAGTTGTGTGATCGACTAGAGCTTATAAGGTAGTGCACTGAGTTTCCCAATATCCTTCCAGTGGATTTGTTGGTCTGAGATGAAGCCGGTGTGTGTATGTAGTTGATTCATTTGTATTTTCTTTCTTTCTCCAGCCTACAGACATTGAATGAGCTGTTAGCGTCGGGCAGAAAAGAGGAGAGCAGAGCTGCTATAGAGAAACAGGTACAACCTTAACGCAGCAACAGCAACACATCACAAGGAGGTCCCGAGCCTTAAACAAAAGCATCTGCCGGATCACAAGTGATGGAACAAATCACATTATTAGAAAAACATTTATTGAGAGAAAAATCTTTTGATAATGATAATTTATAAAATCACGAGAGGCTATTGACTAGATCAGGTTTTCATTGGGTCAAAAGAGCACATACATTTTTTTGTGTGTTTGATGCTCCATCAATTGAACTAAACTGAAATTAAACGTATGTTTTGGGTCTTTTTTTAAACTCTTACACTTTTATACAGTAGATTTTTGCCTTTTTCTCTTAATTCCCTCAGGTTTATGACCCAACTCCCTTACATAAATGTTTTCTGTTTAGACTACAAATTCTTTAAGGGCTTCGGACTCCAGACCTCCAGTTTAAACTTGACATAACACATTTGTGCTGCTCTTTTCAACAGTTGTGTGTTACACTTTGATTTGTGATTTATTGTACCGTTTAGTACAGTGAGCTGTTTATTGATGTGACTCAAAGCACTTTGTACGTCGCTCTGAATAAGAGCGTCTGCTAAATGATGTAAATGTCATGGTTTGTAATGACCGCTCAGTCTTGTCATTTGTGTGAGCAAATCTGAGACTGCATTTCTGTGTGTGTGTGGTGTGAGAGTGAAAGAATGTTTGGCCTGAACTTTACAATGCAGATGAATTAGGAGGGTTTCACTATGAGTGCGTGTTGTGTAGGTTCTGGAAGTAAACGCACAGCTGCAGCGTGAGCGAGAAGCTGAGGTCAAGACGCAGCAGGCAGCACGCAGCTTGGAAAATGCCAACGCAGGAAGTGGTGTGAGTAAAGGTTGGAACGAGGAGGATCTCCAGCTGCTAATCAAAGCCGTTAACCTGTTTCCCGCTGGCACCAACGCCAGGTTAGATCATTACACACCTCATCAGTCATAGTAGCATTTGTGTAGCGTTGCAAAATTAAGCTCTGTTCTGTCCTTTAGGTGGGAGGTAATCGCCAACTACATGAACTTACACTCAGGTAGCGGCATCAAAAGAACCGCCAAAGATGTCATCAATAAAGCAAAGACTCTCCAAAAACTTGGTACGTTTCCATCATGTGTAGAATAAATGAATGCTACAGTTTAAATAGTGGGTGGGAGTAAGCAATGTTTTTTTCCCCCCTCATCCAGACCCGCACCAGAAAGAGGAAGTAAACAAAAAGGCCTTTGAGAAGTTTAAGAAAGAGCATTCTGCTGTTCCTCCCACTGTAGACAACGCTGTACCTTCAGAGCGCTTTGAAGGTGAGTTTCCTCTCAAACGCTCCATTCCCAGTTGTTTGTTTTTGGAAAAGCTGTAGGTTAGGGTGTTGGACTGCTGATCAAGTTAGTGGGTTTGCTCTGAAGAAGAAAGAGGATTCGTACAATCATGAAAAACCATGGAAATTAAAGTCATGGAACGGTTTGGGGAAAATAAATAAATTGTTCTGGAAAGAGTCATAGAACTTTGTTTTCTAAATTTCTGTATATTTAAATATTAATTGATAATATTGGTTAAATTACAATAGTTAACTTTTAAATGGCGTTTGTCATGTGACAAATGTTTTTATATTGTAAACTATAAAGCATGTAATTTATTTTGGTAAGATTTGCTGTGGTAAAGTTGAACGTTGATCTTTTTCCTTTCATTAAACGTGTGTGTGTATAGATAGATTGGACTTTATATACATATAGAATTCTTTTGTATCGGTCAGAAAGGACATACTAACTCAGATGTAGTACTTCAGTATACACACTGCGGTAGTCTGGGGTTTAGTATCACATTGGTAATGAGAAACATTTGTAGCACTGGAAGTGTTCACATTCCCAATGTTTCATGTGATTTGACTAAACTGTTTTCTTCCAGTAGTACATACTGTTGCATTTAGAGTTAATATCATTTCCTCTCATCTCAGGATCAAGCAGTGACACTAATTCTGCTCCCTGGACTACGGAGGAGCAGAAGCTCCTAGAGCAGGCGCTAAAGACCTACCCTGTGAACACCCCCGAGAGATGGGACAAAATCGCTGCCACTGTGCCTGGACGTACCAAGAAAGACTGTATGAAGAGATACAAGGTGAGCGTTTCACCACCGAGCCAGTACCTGCAGTTTAAATAGGCACAGTAACAAGCACGATGTTATAACCATGTGTCATTACTATCTGTACAGGAACTGGTGGAAATGATTAAAGCCAAGAAAGCAGCCCAGGAGCAAGTTACTGCTAAGAATAAAAAATGACAGCGAAAAGCGCAAGAAACAACCATGCACGCGCACACACACTTAGACTTATGTTCTTTTAATGTTATTGTGTTGTTCTTTGTTTTATAATAAAACAGAAAAAAAATGCACAGACTCTATAAATATTCACGGTTTGTAATCTTTGTGACCTGTTTACTCGTCAAGCTCAGCTTGGCCAGTACATCCCACTGCTGATCTGTTTGTAGTCTGGAAGCTGATCAATCGGCCCTGAAATGAGTCAGATGTCAGTATACATTTAAAACCGTTTTACAAACATTCATAAACATCATGACAGTTATTGAGCTAAAAGATTAACATCAAGCATGTGAGACCACCAAAAACCTCCATGATTTCTAAACTGCATATTAGAGCACTGATCTGGAATAATCAAGAGCAGACTACAGAACACATTTACATCATGGGGCAATTTACAGTCCAAGGTGAGAAAAACCTTCCACATACAGGAGAACATGCCGTTCATGATCTAACCATTACTGTGATGGAAAATCTTGTCATAATTAGTAACTAGTGTAATTTGATTAGAGGAACTAACTAAGGTATTAGATGAAGTGGTATCCAGAATGGCCCTAGGGTATAATCGCTAGTGTCATTTATATTTACGTCATTTGGCAGACGCCCTTATCCAGAACGACTTAGATTTATCTTTTTTATACAAATGAGCAATTAAGGGGTTAGGGGGCCTTACTCAGTGGCAACTTGGTAGTGCTGGGAATTGAACCGTGATCTTCCCCGTTAGCCCCGCCCCTTTTCAGTACTTAAACGAAGCTGTGTATATTGTATTAATATTTATTTATATAAGTGCATCGTCTAGCTATTTAAAGTGCACCAGTCCTTGGAGTTTTCTATGTAAAGACAACTTGCACTAAACCACGTCAATTTTAAATATACCATTTGGTATGTACCCCCAAATTAAGGCTGTTTAGAGAAATTTTTAAAGCAATTTTTGCACCTCGACCACTCAGATGGGCAAAAATAAAATGAGATAAATGTGTCTCTGGATAAGAAACAGAAATGTGACTGTTAATGAAAGTAATAGAATGTGCAATTTAGTTTGCTGTAAGTACGTACCAACGGCTGCGATCGCTGGAGCTTTGTTGTAAATGTATTTTGTACACACTTCCTTAATGGTGTTTGCATCTATGGCCTAAATAGTGTAAAAGAGAACGAGACAAATATTTCAATTCGGATTGAGCTGCACTTGTTTGAAGGTAAAATACTTGTCTTAGCACGTAGTCTTACATCTATTCTGGCTTCCAGTTCGTGTAGTGGAATTCTGCGACCGTAGCACAGCATCTGCCTCCCGATGTCCTCACAGATGGGTGTGGAGCCTGGTTTCAACACAGCCAAAGATTTAATCAAATCTGCAAAATTTCCCATCACTGGAAAGCTGTATGAAGGTAAATCATTGAGATTTACCGTCTAAATGGAGCAGCATGTTGGTCTTCAGGAGGTTCTTTGCTCTGGCTACCTCACTGTCAGTCACACCGGTGCACAGAGACTTCCTTAAAACACAACACACACATACGCCATTTTAAACATAGGCTGTTAACGCTCTGAGTACAGGACACTGAAGATATTACTCACCACTCCAGCTGTGTGAAGTGAACCATGTCGCTGATGGTGCTGGGCTCACACACGGTGTAGATTCCCCACAGCCCAGTGTCAGTGTAGCAGGTGTTAAACGACTGGAAGCTGTGACAAAGGTTCCCCTGGCACGCCATCTGGGCCAGTCGACTCGACAGATTCTGAGGAAGAGCAATAATCTAAAACATACCAATTTTCAATAGTGATTGTTTCTGAATGAAATTTTACCGAATACTGACCACTCCGCTACTAAAAGAGCGGTCCCAGTTTCCGATGAGCGTGTTAGCCACCATGAGAGGAATAGTGTCAGGGTGAGACCAACCCACTGCCTCTACCGCAATCGCTATATGAGCAAGTGGCATCTTATTATCCCTAACTCGAATCTGTAAAAAAAAAGAAACTAATTTGTATGACATGTATTTGAACATATATTTACGTTAATTGACAAAACATGTAAACTGATTTCAAACCGACACTGGACAAATTTTGGTGGTGTTTAATAGTTTTCTTGACTTACGAGTTTCTCAAGTAACAGGTTTGTTGAGATAAGAGTCGTCTCTCAGCCGATTTTTTGCTTTGAGTTGCGAGCTAAAATCTAGGTTACAAGCCAGCTTCAGATACCCTACCGCTAGCTGGCGTAACGAACGTCACAGTGAATGTCGTAACATCCACCCAGCATCCCGTGTCTCATTCGATATCTAGTCGGATATGCACATGAGCAAGTGGAGTCGTGTGATTTGTAAGGTAAATGCTGTACATTATACCTAATAAATCCTGTTTATTGCATTACATTCTATTGTATTGTTTGTTATACAATATTTGTTATTTATAAAAGTACATTATTCTTATTCCAAAAACATGTAAAAAAAAAAAAAATTCTGGGTTTTTTTTTTTTTCGGCTGGAACAGGTTAATGGCATTACAATTCATTTCAACATAAATACATAACTTTACATACGAGTAATTTGAGTTATAAGCGCCATTACGAGACTAATTAAACTCATAAGTCAAGGCATGACTGTTATTGTTGTACAAATATGTTCCACACTGTAAAATATCACATAATGATGTCTTTACATTTAGGTTGGATAATCATTTTTTTCTTACCCAGGGTCACCCCACCCTTACTCTTAGTTTAGGACTTCTCTCTATTCCTTAGTAACAGTTTGTTTCAGCAGCGTTTTGAATATAAAACTCTTCGCTAAAAACCTTTTCATTTTTACCAATAAAATGTTTTGTAAATTCAGGCCCAGACTTTTTCTTCATTCTTTAATATGGTTTGATATGAAGGTCAGGTGGAGTCACCAAATATGCAAGAGAGGATGAAGAAAATTCATCTTTCCCAAAGTGCTGACCCATGTCTCTGTTTATATTTTATTTTTTTTTACCTCACTTCCTGTGAATTGGCAGAGTGGTAATGCTGGGGCTTCGTCCCTGTATTTAGCAGGCAGCTTTCCAAAATGGTATGTAGCCAAATCGATGAGTTCACTGTGGGACACTCCTAAACAGAGAAAGAAAAAAATAATAATCAGGATTTAATCAAACAGGCTTTCCTTTTAAACTCACATTTTGTCTCTCACATGTGTCTCGATACACGATCACACCCAGCATGACACACTGTTTAACAGTCGCTGGTTATACAAAGATAATACAACATCTGGTCAGTTATAAATACATTGTTAATGAAATCATGCGGACGAGTGTCATGACAAAAGCTTGTTAAATACTTATTAAAAGTTACTGTAACACAAGTTTCCTTTTCCTCTTTCAGTTTCTTAAGTAAATCTTGAGGAATAGCCTGTGACCAACAATCATCATCGTCCAGGTTCTCCAAACACATTGTTACTAACATCGTTACTATGATGACAAACAAATTAAGCTACACTATAAATTTAATCCAAACGTTCATGTTTTAGGAGCACACAAAAGAATGTATGTTAAAATAAGAAAAAGAAATAGTATATAATAAACAATGATGAGTAAAAAAAAAAGGGCAGCACGGTGGCTTGGTGGTGAGCACTGTTGCCTCCTGGCAAAAAGGCCCAGGTTTGATTCCCTGGGCAGGGGTCTTTCTCTGTGGAGTTTTCATGTTCTCCCCATGCTTGTGTGAGTTTATTCCGGGTACTCTGGTTTCCTCCCACAGTCCAAAAACATGTATTTTAGGTTGATTGGTGATTCTAAATTGCCCATAGGAGTTAGTGTGTGGCCCTGTGAGTGTGTGTGTGTGTGTGTCCCTGTGATGGACTGTTCAGGGTGTACCCATCCTGCCTTTCCCCCTTTCAGACACGGCTGGAATAGGCTCCAGCAGATCCCTGTGACCCCGAATTAGGGAATAAGCGGGTATAGAAGATGAATGAATGAATGAATAAAGTACTAAGAAAATTACTAAGCTAATAAGTCAAACTAAAATAAAGTGACATTATTACAATACACCTGCATACAGTAACTTTACTATAAAGAAAAATAAAAAGCAAGTCTCATCTGAGGATTGTTTTACTGATCGCAACAAAGAGAATAGTCTGCTCAGTGTAATGTTAAGTAGTGTGTGCGGCGAGAGTGTGTGTGTGTGTGTATGTGTGTGGGCGTGTTTACCTCCAGCAGCAGCCAGCACGATCCTTGGTCCCTTGTAGTGAGTTGTAATGTACTCCACTAGATCTGCTCTGTTTATAGTTCTGTAAAACAACAGGCTTAGCTAGGATCACTAACATTACTATAAGCTTCAGGAGTCACTTAAACATTGTTATTAATTGGCCTTATGAAATTTGGTTGACGATTAATTGTCAAATAAATAATTGCGATTATGACGATTTATTGATTGATTTGGGGGCTTTAGTGAATTTCCGCTCAAAGCATTTTATGTAACCGCTCCATCCAGTGCCGCTCTGGATTTTCATTTCCTTACTCGTTGCTCACTTCGTGCTCTCTATCCTCACTTACTCTTCGCTCTGCGTTCACTCTATGGAAAAATTAGTGCCGTTTTTAACACACACTGTAAATATTTTATTATAAATAAATAAATAGAAAGATATGATTATGGTCTATACAGTTGCATTATGGGGCGTTAACATAAGTTAAACTCGTGCTGGATCGTTAGTGGAGCACGTTCGGAGCATCAGAAAAACCACAACACTCCGACTTTCAAAAATTCCGCTCCAAAATCCAGGAAAAATCATTTCGCCTCACTCCGCTCACATACTTTGGTTGGAAGTAGAGTGTTGCAGTTACTACAGCTCCCCCTTTTGGCTGATAAAAGTGTGCAATAATTGCAGTTGAACACAATGACGGCAATTATCTCGAAAAATGCGATCATACGGTTATTTAATAATTGTGACAGCCTTAGTTATTAAATAGTTTGGATTAGAGATAAACTGGTATAGACTTTTATTATTATTATTATTTGCAGGTGTAAGTGATATGCAGAACCAATAGTTATTGATGCTTTTACTGTACTTTGCACAGGTAAACAAACTGGTTACAAATAAAGACCATAATTAAGTGCATTATTAGCTTATATACCGAGACGGCCACAAGATGGCACCATATATTGGTCGATTTAATATTAATGATATCCGATCATTTTAAAAAGTCTTAAGTATTTGGAAAACTGATGATCGGTCGATCTATAGTATAGATTATAATCTCTCAATTTTGACAGTTTTTATAGACCATCTTTAGACACACCCACCTTATGTTCTCTGCAGGTCCAAGGATGGTTCTTCCTAGAGCAGTGTCCTGGTACGCAGTAGCGTGCAAATAATCAAAGACAACTTCCTGTAGGTTGGTTTCCACTTCCTGCATCTCTCGAAGGATGACTCCACGCTCTCGCTCAATCTCTGCTTCCCCCAGCATGCTGTTCTGGATGATGTCAGCCAGAATCTCCACAGCTGGAGGGGAAGAGCAGACTTTCAGCAAAACTCCAAAAAAGGTTGGGTTTAAAAATAAAAGTACAATTTTGGTTCAAATGATCTGTTACTAATAAATTATGTGCATAATTCAACAGTAAAAGATAAAGTGTTTATAAAACTGATGATGATGATGATGGCGGCATTATACCTCTGGGAAGGTCTTTAGAAAAGGCTTTGGCGTAATATACGGTCTGCTCTCGTGAGGTATACGCATTTAAGTGGGCTCCCATGTTCTCGATCTCGAGTTCCAGGTCAAGCTGCGAACGCTTTCTGGTACCCTAGAAAAAACCAGTCAAGTCAAAATATTACACACACACACAGCTTTACCTTCTTCTGATGTTCCTGCTTTTAAACCTCAGTGTCCAGGAAATACAGGAAAATATTTGTACATGGAAATATCCTGTCCACTATCCATTTATTTAGCAAGTCTGAACAGAACATAAGGGTTAATAAAAACGCTATAAATAAAACCACCTACATATGGAAAATGCACTAAGCCAGCGATCAGCCGAGTTTAGAGTGAAGAAATGTTTATGCAAGTTCACTCACCTTAAAGGCCATGTGCTCCAGGAAGTGGGCTGTGCCATTGTTCCTGTCGTTCTCATACCGACTCCCAGCATCGATCCACAGACCCACCTGCAGCAACGATAATTACATTACATTTACAGCATTTCCCTGCTTTTATCTCTTTTATACAACTGAGCAATTGGAGGTTAAGGCCCCCAGGGTTTGGGGGCCTAGCAGTGGCAACTTGGTGGTGCTGGGAATCGAACCTCGTCTATTACCTTAACGACTGCTCTTTCACTTTCTCCCCAGATAAACTTTATACACTCATGTAAATGTTCAGGGCTACTAGATGATGTAATCATAGGAGACATCCTTTCTTCTCATCCTAAAAGCTTCACCAGTTGTGTCTTTGTATGTTGTATCATTCCATTATTCCTTTACTGAAGCTAAGAGACTCAAACACTGTTCCAGCATGACAATGTCCCTGTAGACACGGTGTGTTCTGGTTGGAGTGGAAGAACTAGAGTGTCCTGTACAGAACCCTGACTCTGACTCAACTCCACTGAACACCTTTAGGATGAACTGGAACACCAACTGAACCCCAGACCTCCTCATCCAACATTAGTGTCTGATCTAATTAATACTATTGTAGCTGAATGAACACAAAACCACACAGACACACAACACAATCTAGTGGAAAAAATCTACAGAAAAAGGGTGGCACACCAGTAAAAAAGGAATACATCTTGTTCAACAAGCACATACAGGTAATGAGATTTAGGTGTCCAGAAACCTTTAACCACACCGTGTTGCTAAGATTTCCCTCAGATATTAAGGACACTTAATGTAACAAAATATTGTGTATATCGCCTACCGTGCAGGTCTGCAGGCCAGAATCTTCGGACGCCACTCGAAGACCATTGGCCAGCGCTGTTAACTTTGTCTCCGGGACGTTGAGCTCGACCTTAGCTGCAGCTTGTGTGGCCCGCTGACGAAACCCCTAATATAAAATAAAAAAATTGGACAATCCTCTATCCATCCAATTTATCTATCCATCCATCCATCCATCACACACTCTCTGTATATCTCTCACTATCCATCTATCTACTTATCTATCTATCTATTATTCGATCCATCCATGTATACATACATTTATCTATCTATCTAGAAAAATAAAACCTGATGTAGGTACTTTATCTGACTAACATTAACTCATTTGTTTAACCATCTGAGTAATGAGGGTTAAACACTTTGCTCATGGGATGCTGGGAATTGACCCCATGATCTTCTGAGCAGCATTCAAACATCCTAACCACTGCGCTACCACGTTCCCAAAATTCATTAAAAACTAAAGTGTAAAGATATATTTAAACTATATGATCTGTCCACAGTACACACTTAATTACATTAATGTAATATAAAGTTAGACAGTCATAACACATTGTTTGGAATCTTCTGCCACTGATCGCAACGACCGTTAATCGACTGATGGTGATCGGGTCAAACTAGCGATCAGAGACAACATATTTTATTTTAGGTTTATAGGAATCGTTTAGGGTTACAAAAGAATGTTATCTCACGGTTTATTCTGCACGGTAACACCTGCGGGTTTAAGTTCAGTTCAGTGACTCAGGAATTTCACATTCATTCGCTCTTTGTAAAGCTTCTAACCCCGAACACACCCGCACGACATGTTCGCTACACCCGTTCCGCTGATTGTTCTGCTAATATTCTTCATATTTACCTGTGTGACCGGACTCGTTTTCAGAAGATTTTTTACAATATGCCGTCCCGTAACACCAAAGAGTCGTACAGGCGCCGCCATTTTGTTTACATGTGTTCACATGTCACTGAGAACCGGAAATTGCGTCATTACGGAGGCCTATGAAAAGGACAAATCTGATGGAAACGCCACCGAAAATCCTACTCGGACCTATAGTCGGGACGAGTCGTTTTAAGTTTTAAAAATTTATTTATTTAATAATGCAAAGAAATATTACAGAGTTGCCATATTTAATATATTATTGACAACAAATTGACATTTATCCATAAATTACAAATTACGAAATTGTTTTACTTGATTTCTGGTTTACTTATGATGATGAAATAATGTTTAGATAATTTTCAAATCATAAACAAGGAATTATTTATAAATTTTTTAAACAGAAAAGCATATTTTTATATTCATGGCATTTGGCACAACACCCTTAACCAGAGCAACTTTTATTTATTTATTTTTTACACAGCTAAGCAGTTAAGGGTCTTGCTTAGGGGTTCAGCAGTGGCAGCTTGGTGGTGCTAGGAATTGAACTGACAATCTTTAAGACACTTTAATCATTTATAGCTGGCCATCATTTCATTGGGAATTCCTTGCTAGTTAACATAGAATCATATGGATCCTGACATGCAACAAATAATTCACTTTGAACTCTATAATAAATAAATAAAAAGTGGAAAGTGGTAGCTCATGGTTAAGGTGTTGGATTACCAACCCGAAGGTTGTGGGTTCGATTCCCAGCTTGACCAAGCCACCACTGCTGGGCCCCTGAGCAAGGCCCTTAACCCCCAATTGCTCAGTTGTATAACAAGGAATATTGTAAGTCGCTCTGGATAAGGGCGTCTGGCAAATGTAAATAAATGCTCAGAAATTTCAATGATATTTGGGCGGATCATAGTTTTCTTAAACCTGCATCCTGATGACTTTAAAGACACGAAAGAAATATTCAGTTCAGAGAGTATCTGCAATACTTGGGGTGTGGATAAAAAATCTAAACTAATAATCCAGGTTTTAATCTGATGTGCTGAAATTCACTTTCAAATTAATTTGAAAGTGAATTGGACCCAGCAGATTGCTGTCTGCAGCTTTATCTAGTATTCCTATATTATTCTCCTATAATAATATTGACAGTTCAAGCTTAACAAAAATAATTTGAGTCTATTTTGTACCAAAGAAGTGACCTTTAAATCTCTAATATACTCTCTATGTGCTCTAAAAACACAGCTTTACGTAACAAAGTTTACAATGAGGAAGCAATGACTTTTCTCTTTGAAGTAAAGGCACATTACAGTTTCCTAATAATTTTCTGAATTTATCATGTAGTTACAGAGTTTAAATAGGAAAGAAAAATGCTGCCATTGTTTTTACCACAACAATCGAACTAATGAACACTAATTAGGTAAATTTGTCTGTTTGTGTAGGACTGATGTATATAAATGTGAACACATACACATTTAAACCTTTCTTTTATTTTACAATCCTAAGTACAAAAACTCAGTCACACTATGTTACAAATAGAAATACTTCCAGAGACCCTGCCAAAAAAAAAAAACCCCACACATCTAATTGTCTTTTCACTGATGAACACCTCAGACTCTGTAAAGTTCAACTTCATAATAATCCATGTGGTGCTCATGATACAGTGAGCTCAACATTCCGCCAGATATAAAATACCACTGCGCTGATAAGAGACGTCCCTCTGCTGTATGAGTTACATATTGTCCGTAGTTTAACAATGGAGGTGTGAGGTCAGGGTTCAGGGGCTGCAGGTTGGCTGGATGTACCGCTGCGTGTGCGGAGCTGTGACTGTGCGATGTCCGCCAGAGCACTCTGTATCTTCTCCAGCAGTAGATCTCCTCTGTACACCACCTCCTCTAGCCGAGCTGCGGCGTCGTGGTTCTCCTCCTCTAGCTGCCTCAGACTAGCGGCCTGGAACAACAATAAAGGGTTAACAAACTGATGTGTCTTTTATAACATTTTTTTTTTTTTTTACAATCCGGTGACCATATCGAGCTATTTAAATCAAAAACTATTCAACATGTTTATGAACTTTGCTTAAATATATTCTTTGATTTCATCAGATGATTTATGCATGTTAGAAACATATATACACAAGATACCGAAGAAAAAGTATAAAAATTTAATGCTGTTGTTATCATCATCCTCTTGCAATAGTACAGGATGTATTATAGATTGTTGTATTGGTTATGTCCAATGCTTGTGCTTTTCCCTTTCTCTCAGCTTATACACAGCTTTCACAAACAACTTACTAGTCTTCGTGTTGGTTTACGCATCAAAGCAACAAATGTGTTATAGGCTCAACTCGAAGCTCAAAAGCTCAAACCTAGACTAGGCAATATCGGTGCTATTTATTGTTTAAACAAATATTCCAACATAAAAACAGCAGCAGTAATATTCTTGCTGACCTAAAAATTAAGTCGTCTGACATCAATATTCATCTTACTTGGAGGTCAAGCCCAAAATGTTAAATGTTCAGCACTAAAAAAATGAACCGGCTTTGCCATTTCAATACTTTCAGAGGGGGCTGTGTATTGTCATATGACACAATAGAATACCTGTAGAGCAGCCGTAGATTCCTCACTGGGCAAAGAATCGATCAAGACGTCGACATCTTTGGCCGTTCTTGCGATAAGTGCAGCGAACAGCTGTGCGTATTCTGTAACGCAAGACACCGATTAGTTTATTTTAACAACCAAAAACATCTTGTTAGCTGCGTATACTCGAACTGATCACAGCTGTAGCTGTCTTTACCTTCCGTGGGGTTGGCCGGCTGATCCTTGTTGATGACGGTCTGGATGTTGCTGAAGGAAGCAGGAGGGGCGCACTGCTGCAGCACTCCGATGGCGTTACAGAACTGATCAGCCAACTACAGCAAAGAAAACTCAAAGACTTACAAACATCCAACAGCAATGTTTTCTGTTCAATGTATGTAAAACATATAACAAAATATGACATTTTAATTCTTGAAAACTTTTTTTACAGAACACACTTACAGTACGTTTTCCAAAAGCAGGGATTTGGGTGAAATTATATAACAATAAAAATAAAATACAAATATTATTAAAATAAAACCTTTATGTCAACAAAATGACAAGAACAAGAAACGATTTGAAATATTTTTTAACTTTAGTGGTGGCGCTGTGGTTAAGGTGTTGGACCTCTAGCTGGAAGATGGAGGTGGGTTCGATTCCCTATACAACCAGGTTAGCACCATTGGGCCTCTGAGTAAGGCCCCTAACCCGATTGCTCAGTTGTATAAATGTAAGTCATTCTGGATAAAGAGTGTGCCAAATGTTGTAAATGTAAATTAATCTGCTTCCAAATAAATGTTTTTTTTTAATTAGAAAAATCTAGATACAAAAGGCATAAATTTTAAGCCTAATCTATGAAAAGTGACAGATCATTTTAGTTCTTTACCCTACCCATAAGTTCACTTTGTAGGTACAATCAGCACTTATACCAGAAGACACCAGAGATGGGAGGACTTTTATAAAGCTACTAGTATGAGTTATCTGACTGCTTCTCAACCCAATGGAAGTTACATGACTGTGTTTTAAAGCATCTCAACATTACTGCTGGTCTGAGCATCAGTTATAGAACTTGTTTATGGAATTTTTAAGTTATAAATAAAACAAAATAAAAATAAATAAATAAAACCCTAACAACACTTCAAGAGCTGATGTACAGTAACACATGACCACCAAGTTAGTGTCTCAGTGCTAACACTTCAGACTTAACTGTCACAGAATATCGGCTCTGCGCTAATAAAACTGTCTTTACAATAGGCAAAACAAAACACGATTAATAAAATAACGCTTTTTAACCATTGAAACACATACCGCTAAGGAAAATATCAACTTAAAATACAACTATCAGCTTACAGAATTGACTGCATCCTG